>VYZM01001713.1:0-46969 GCA_013398915.1 Dromas ardeola
ATGAGTCCTGCTAACTCCTGTCCAGAATCCTTCTTCCCCCTTGGCTTAGGCTTTCCCCACCCGTTGCTAGCAAGCCTGATGTCCTGTATATCAATCCATGATCAAAGTAACCAAAGTTCTGCCAGTTGCACCAGTCTCTGAGCCAGGATTTAATCTGCTGACTCTTCCTGTTTATCCCCTCATCAATCCCTGCAAATGGTGGGATAGAGGAGAACACTACTTGTGCTCCTGATCCCTTAACCAGCTGTCCCAGGGCTCTGAAGTCTCTCTTCATTGCCCTTAGACTTCTGGTAGCTATCTCGTCATTACCTACTTGAAATACCAGCAGTGGATAATAATCTGAGGGCAGAACCAGGGTAGGGAGTTAGACAGACATGTTAGCCCTCCTCAGACACTTAGTTAAATATGAGGAAGTGCATAGTATTTACCCTAAATGCCCTCTGGCAATAATAGTTGAACTGTACTCTTTCCATTACTGTTATGTGGTGAACAGCAGATGAAATATTAGCCAGTGTCATGGAGACATCTGAGGAAGCCAAGCCATATGAAATGTAAGAAATTCACAGGCATCTCCACCTGAGAGGCCTTATCTTAGATTTCATTCTGCACTTAACAGTAATACTTATAATTTAGCAGACTTTCCGCATTGTGTCTATTCAGCTTGCCTCAAGATTTACATGAATATTCTGGTATCTGCTGGTACCTTTTCTGTGAGACTCATGCTGGTGTTCTGGTTTGTGCAGTTTTCCTCCAGTAACTTGAATAAATTTCTGGCATGAAATTCATGTTATACTTTCATATCTGGGGCAGAGTCACTCTCTGGAGTGAGGAGTCCGGATATTTCCATTGGTAATAGAGAGAACTTGTATGGTTCAACTTGACTTTACTCCAAATTTTCAGATATTTGGTGCTAGCTGAAATGAGTCCCAAAAATTCGCACTTAAAGAGCTTGGAGATTACTTTAAAGCCCAGTGAAGACAAGGGAAAGACTCTATTAACTTCATCAGACTTTGATCTAAGCCCTCAGCAAATTCAGGCTTCAGTTGCCTCTTCGAGTCGTCCATCACTCTCACAAACACCTCCTCAAACCTGAACCATGTTCATGGCACAGCAAAGCAACCAGGTGCCATATCCACCCCCAGTGTTTTCAGGGGACACATTTTGTACCAACAGCAAGCACAGACACCTACTCCAAGAGAAGAGAGGTTCCCTTGGTTTGCATCTGTGCTCAATGGCGTACCCATGCATTCCCTGCAAACTCTGAAATGTAGAAGAGTAGTGTGTAGACTGGGACAAATGCTAATCTCTATGTGTTGTATATCTGCCCACACACAGCTTTGGAGCGGGGAATCTGCTGTGCAGAGCTGGGAAATGATGGACTAAGAGCAGTTGGACTAAGTCCTTTTGGACAAGGAAAATGCACTAGGAACCTTTATCCTCTGTTTGGAGAGACAAGAGAAGCAAGAGAAAGGATGCTAGCTGAACAACTCATCCAAAGGACAGGCTTTCTCAGTGCACAGGGACTCCCCCTGTGCCATAGGTATGAGCCCATTTAAGATAATCCTGGCCACTGAGGTACACATTCCTTTTGACAAAGCTCTTTTCTTGCTTTCCTCTTCCTTGACCTTGTCATTCAGTTCCTTGTGAAGTAACATGAAAGCATCTGTTGTTTCTTTCATTTAATTTGTAAATACACTCCCGGAGGGCTGGCAGAGCACATGCAAGCCTGAGAGGCGACCACGGTGTCAGTCACCGCTACCAAAGGCAGAAACGCAGGCTCCTGTCCTCCAGGAGAAGCCCTCCATCCTCACAGGACCCTGTCCACAGCATGTCTGCAGGAAAGACATTTAAAAAGGGGCTTGAGAGATTTCTTCATGTACCTTGTGGTGTGTATGTGGCCAAGGGGCAGTAAGGAGCTGTAGGCATGCCTCAGATACCACTTGCATAGCTGGACACGGTGGTTAAAATGGATCTTGACTGTGCTCAAAGGTGTTACGTCAGAGACATATTTGGCCCAACAAAGTTTTATGTTTTCTATAAAGCACAGGCACATCTGTGTTTTAGACAAAGTTAGTAAGCAAAAAACTCGACCCATCTATTCTTATTAAACTGCATGTTAAAGATTGCTACATATGGAGGGAGGGTAGAAGAGAAAATTTGAGTGTACAGAAGCCCTTCCTCAGGTGTATTAGCTAAAGCACGGAGGGTCTTTGCATTCCCTTTGCTGTATTATTACTGAGACAGTCCTTGGGCTGCAGTTCAGTCATTTACTCAGTCCTTGAGACAGCAAACTTGTCACCACCTTATGTGGTCGTTCTGCCCCACAAAAGACTGTTAAAGGCCTCAAGGTTTCACCTGTGATTGTTACGATTACTATAAATTATCTTTTTATTGCACACTGAAACCCTCAGACACCAAGCACCTACAAAATCATGTTTCTTTCAGCAGCAGGTGCAGGCTTTCAGTTCCTAAACTGCCTCTTACGGCTGCAGAGACAGCTGAGACAGCCATCTGGAGACGCAGGAAGGAGCGTACCTGGTTCCCCAGCTCCTAGGCTCTCTCACTGTCTTCACGCCTGACAGAAACAAGTCTTTCCTCTGCCTGGCAGTGCACAGACTTCATGGCTGATGTGGCTTGTTCTGCTGGGTGCATCCCCTGCCAGAAATCCGGAGGCAGCAACTTTCCCTCATGCTCAGAACTGATCAAAAATGGGGCCAGAATTCTGGCTCCCCAGTCTTACACTGACAAGTGGGCAACACTAATTAGCAAACACTTGGAGAATGTGCCTCTTTCTTTGGAAGTGGGGGAAATATCAAATTAGTATAGAGTCTGTCAGTTAGCTCTTGATCATTTTTCCTGGCTATAATTGCATTTAATTGAGAGTATGTAGTGCTGATGAGGCATTTTAAAAGAACCATGTTCATCCCTTATGTGACACCGTTGTAACATGTATAATGTCATCCTGATGTGTTTGATCTGCTCAGGGATTAATCTTTATTCCTCGATCCTAACACTGCCTTCTCCTCCCAGTCTTACAAAGGGGAAACTGAGGCACAGAGGCATGGGGTAACTTGCCCAAGGTAAGCCAGCAGGAAGGTGGCAGAGCTGATTTTATAGGTCAGGAGTTCAAACGTCTCAACTCACAGAATCACAGAATAACAGAATGATGCGGGTTGGAAGGGACCTCTGGAGATCATCTAGTCCAACCCCCTACCAGAGCAGGGTCACCTCGAGCAGGTTGCACAGGAATGCGTCCAGGCGGGTTTTGAATGTCTCCAGAGACGGAGACTCCACCATCTCTCTGGGCAACCTGTTCCAGTGCTCTGCCACCCTCAAAGTGAAGAAGTTCCTCCTCATGTTGAGATGGAACTTCCTATGTTCAAGTTTGTGCCCGTTACCTCTTGTCCTGTCACTGGGCACCACTGAAAAGAGCCTGGCCCCATCCTCCTGACACCCACCCTTTAAGTATTTATAAGCGTTGATAAGATCCCCCTTCAATCGCCTTTTTTCCAGACTGAAAAGACCCAAATCCCTCAGTCTTTCTTCATAAGAGAGGTGTTCCAGTCCCCTAAACATCTTGGTAGCCCTTTGCTGCACCCTCTCCAGCAGTTCCCTGTCCTTCTTGAACCGGGGAGCCCAGAACTGCACACAGTTACTCCAGATGCAGCCTCACCAGAGCAGAGTAGAGGGGGAGGATGACCTCCCTCATACCTGCTTGCTCGGTCGAGCATTTTGACCCTGCATCTTTTGCTTTGCGGTGTTTATTTTCATTTCTTTCCAGATGCAACCTACCTCCCAGTCCCACCAAAGCCAGAAGCCCAGTGAAGGTAGGAGGAAACTCTCACACACAGCAGCATGTTTGCTGCCCTCTTCCTCCTTGCACCCGTCAAATATGTTGTAATAAATACATAAAGACAACTAGCACCTTTATAGGCAGGTCTCCATACCAAGAGGGATTTCATCCTTGCCTGCTGCTCTAGATTGGGCTGATTGGCAAAGGCAGGAAAATCCGTATCCCCTGGTTAACAAGACAGGAGAATGAAGTGGAAAGCAAGAAACACCCACAACCCTCCCAGGTACGAATGTTCAGGAGGATTCAAGCCCTTTCAAGTGGTTTTGTCTCCAGCGATTTGCACTTTCCTGCCTCCCATCCCTTCCCCAGGTTCCCATTCCTGCCCCCAACTCTGTCTTGCCAAGTCCTTCCACCGCTGTTATTATTTGTGAAGCGTGAGGAGAGTTATGACAAGGGAGGGATGTCATTAAACCACGCCGGGAGGAGATGTCAGCCGCCATGCAAACATCTTCCTGACACTCCACTTTCAAACGATTTCAGAAACTGCACTCAGATGATTTCAGGTTGGGTAGGCCTGTCAACTCGGATGGACGCCACGCGTTGCTTTGGTGCCGGAGACAGCTCCAGAGCGTCTCAGACGGCTGTTACGCACACGCGTACGCAGCCCCGTCCCCACACACACAACTGCACATCATTATTTTTATGCCACACCAAGACAGATATCCTTGAATGCCGCTGGAAGCGTCAAACTTTCACTGCAAGTGAAAGCTTTAACATTTAGAGGGTTCTTGTGTAATGCAAATGAACCGGAAAGGTAGGAAGGCATCCCAAATGCCACTCAATGCATTTATAAAAAGATAAGGTGACTGTGTCCTACCCTACCGTATCACTTCATTACCAAGTGTCAGCGAAGAGCCTGGCAGCTCGATTGGTTGATGAAATCACATGACCTAAGTGTTATCTTGCAAAAACACATGAAATTATTAAGCTTGAACAGCAAAGAAGTATAAATATCCTCACAGTTTATTCTCATCAGCCAATCAAAGACTATGTATATCTTTATTTCCTTTCATTTTTTCCTCCCAGTGGAGAAAATAAAAAGAATTTCCCAATCTAATTTATAATTCAAGATATTTTGCTATCAAATATATTTATATTATTTTCTTCAATATCTAATTGAAGTGCTTTGTTTATGCATTATTCATTTGATCTTTGTTTTCCATCGTCATTGTTAACTTCCAATGCAATTTTAATAGGCTCATGGTCAGAGATCAGGGTGGCAGACACTTTGATGCTGTGTTAATTCACTGACGAAAGGGCACGAAGAAAGTGTGAGTACGGAAGCCTTTAAAGCCATTGTTTCTGATTCAGATCTGAGTTGTCCCATGTTGGTATATGCCTAATTTTCATGGGGGCAGATTTCCTGGCTTTGCTGTGGTAGTCAATTAAGTGTTTGGGTGACATGTTAGCAGCAAGTGAGAAGAAAAATGTAATTGCCTAAGTTTCTGCAGATGTGGGACATTAGCCAGTGCCTGCTGAGGTCTGTGGAAATAATGCACTCTGCTGCTCTTCATCCTTTCAACGTCTCTGCTGAACTGCTCGCACAAGTAAACAGAGGTGAAGGTGATGGATGTAACATGTTAGACAGGAAAATGTGTTGGTTTTCAAGATTTTCTAGTACCTGGAGCAGTGCTGCGCAACCAGGAGTATATACTAGATTCGAGTAACATGCTGCTCTGTGGGCTGTGACTTGGTCACTAGACAACACAGTCTGCCATGTGCCTAACCAGCGGTTTAACTCAAAGCACTGGGGTCTCAAACGGGTCTCCACCTCTTGAATGTCTCATAGGCATGAATTTTGTTATGCAGTCACTCGTTGAATCACTGCTAAGCTGCATTCCACGAGCAAAAATTCAGAACTTCTCTTTTAGTTGAAATATTACAGCCCAGCCCAGTTGAGATATGAAAGATTCAGGTTCAGCGCTCACTCCAGCCAAAAGCTTACTTTCAGTTTTATTCTTTGCTTCACAGCTGATCTCAACAAAGACATTTTGCAGTAGCCAAAGAGTTAATAACAGTGTAGGAGCTATAATTCAGCCTAGGAAAATCATTTATGGATATTCTTGGCATTTCTGGATATCAGCACAGCTGTAGCTCTGTCTTACCAATGAACAAATATTCTTGGCCAAGACACCAGCTCACACAGACCGTTAAAGGCGGCTTCTGTAGGAAGGAATGCATGCTGCAAGCAATGCTAACTTGAGTTTACAACTGCTGCCCACCGAAAGTTGGCATGGACAGGTAGTGGAAGTATTAAGTGATAAAAGGCATAGAGCATTGAAAGTGACAGGCAGCAGATGTAAATAGAGGTAATTTTGTGCAATAACCCACCAAATTCCATTTTAATGAACTTAGCTCTCCAGTCTCTATGAGACAAGACATTACTATACAAGAGAGAGTGAGAGGGAGGTCCAGAAGTAGTGTCATGAAGACAGAGGCTGCTAAGAAGTTGCAGCAGCAATCCCACAGAGTGCACACTCATGTAAGTAAATCCACCAGCCAGTTTCAGTTTGCACCAGTGACAGGAATGGCAGTAACACCAAGGATGCCTATGGAAGAATCTGTACTCACAGGATGATGAAAGGAAAGACATGAGGAGTAAATTATGCATTGCACATTCTAAGAAGAAGCCTGGCAGCGGATGGTGAAAATAAGGGAGATTTGTGGGAGCAGTGTTTGTCTCGTAACAGTGTGCCTTTGCCTTCCTTCTTTCCTTTGTTTTGCACATTTATTCCCCTTGAATTAACTCATGGAAGAAGATGCTGTCAGGATTTAAAACATTTTCAGTAGCTTGAAATTAGTGCTTGAATGGAGGATGTCAGCATTTCCTCTGAATTGTACAAATCAGTGGCATTGTAACAGAGCTATTGTTTATAGATGACGTTTTTTTATTAGAGATTCTTCAGGTCAGTTGCTTACAAATATTTTTCAGAAAAATCTGCAACTTGCTTTAGGAATTGCCTCTGTCTAATGCATCATTTTCAAAAGTTTGAGATCAGATATTTCAGGTGTTTCTTACTGAATAAAGCTCTATATTTTCTGGAGCAGAAATTCTTGACTTTGATTCCCTTTCCCTCATGTTTGACTGACAACCACTGACATACAGTTGTGAATGAAGATTCACTGTCTATCTGAACTCAATGGCTTCAGATTTCCCCCTAGATGAATATTCAAATGATCAGAAATCTATAAATCCCAGAATGGAAAAGTGCAGAAATGGCATCTTCATTATTCTTCTGTTTTTTTTTTTTTTTCTCATCAAGGATATAAGTGTCAGATTTTCCTATGCAGTTGCTGTTTCAGATTCATCATTCTCATACCCAGTGTCTGAAATTACTTCACTTTAGTCTTTGCATGTGGTTAGAAGAGATGACCGCAAAATCTCTGTTAGAAACTATTTTTGTACAAAATGCATCAAATGCACATAAAATGTTCTCAAATAAGCTATTGCTAGATACTTCAGAACCACGCTGGCAAGTCTGGTTCTGAACAGAGGAAGGAAGCACAGTATAGCTGATGGGCTTACCATGGGGAAAAAAGCAAACAAAATGAAAACATCAGTGAAAATATTACCCTCTGTCGTGGAAAATGGAATTTTGACTCAACTCCCCTCATCTTCTATCTGTTGTAGAATCAAACGCTGTAATAAGGCCATGTCCTTCCAAAACCTAGACAGCACTGGAAATTTAATTTTCTATCTCAAAAAAGTTTTGACAGGAAATTTTCAACCTGCCCTGAAACAGCAAGTGTGGTGTGACAGCTGTCTTAGTCAAGCCCCCGGTTGTGCTTGGTCGTTCTTAAATGCTGTTAATGTGAATGCAAAACAGTTGTATGCTTGACATGTAAAAAGGAAAAAATCATCAGAGACTTCATGTGTGAAGAGAAAAGGGATTGTCTCCCTTTCCCCATGGATCTGGCCTTTTCCCAGGGTTCAAAAGAATTTGACTGCATGGTGGGGAACTATCGTTCTAGCATGAGAGATGGAGTAAAATGGCGAACAAAAAGAAAAAGAAAATTAAAAGAAAATTCCACTTGATTAGCTTCTTAGCATCAGTTGGATGTGACAACTCTTTGAATATGGATGAAGTCTACAAGAGGGATCATCTGCCAGCAGTAGTTGTTACCAAGGAAGTAAGTGATGCTGGAGGTCGGAGGGCATCTGTCTCGCCAGCTAATGAAAGAATTGTGGGAGACAGAGCTTTTCTATCTGATTAATATAAGGGCTGTAATTCCTGCCCTTCCCACCCCCACACCTTCTCTGCTCTCTCTTTTAAAATGATACCAAGGCTATTGTTGTTATTGTAAGTGGGATGTGAAAGAGATTGTCCTAGGAAGAGCTGTGCCACTCGTAAGTGATATTTTGGCCAATAACTTGTGCCAATCTCATCCTCCCACACAGATTCTGGAAGGGAAAAGCAACTCTGCTTTATTCTCTGCCAGACTTTTTTTCCAATCATGCTGGGAGCTGAAAGTCACCCTTGATTTTCAAGGGGGAGAAATGCAGTGGTTGGATTCGGCTGATCAAGCAGGAACGTATATATGGGGGTAGGAAATTCCGAAGAAATCTCAGGAATCCTCAGTCATTAAAGGCAACAAAGACATTTTAGAATATAAGTGTTATAGTGCTTCTGATCAAAGAGAAAGTTAATCCAGCACCCTTTCTCAAGCGATGGCCAGCAGTAGATGTTTAGCAAAAATATATAAAATCAGGGATAATATATAAAATCAGTGCTCTGAGGTATGTCTTCTCTGTTTAGAGAGTTTTCAATATGGATAGTGCATCTGTACAACAAAGTTTGAGTACCCAGCTAATATATGTCCATGTATGCAATAACTACATCCATATCGCTGTAGATGCATTCACTGTACATAAGAACAAATGGTTGTATGCTCACACTTACAGTGCCAAACTCTCCTTCATCACAAAAAAAGGTGTCCATATCCATACTGGAGACTGGGAACAGTTTCTGGCCTGTGCTATCTCCAAAACCATACCGGATGAGGTTCAGAACAGTAGTGGCCAGCACTGTGCTAACAACAACAGATTTTTGACAATCACGAGACACTGCCTTTACAGAAGCTCCGCTTTTCATAGCATAAATCAGTAAGCTTCAGAACAGCTCTGGTGGTTTTCAAGAGCAGATGACTTGGCCCATGTTTCACAGACAGACCAAAGATTTTGCTTGACCTCTCTACAGTAGTGCTGGGTTGATCCTGTTATTTATTTACCTAGTAAATGCCAGCCAGTGAATTTAACATGTTGTCAGAGAGTCTGAATCTACCCACAGGTCTTCTATAGCAGGATCAGGCTTCACAGAGTTTAATTAATGCTGAGGATAAGACATTTTCCCCTCCACTGACAGAGGAAGAGAGAAAGGGAGTCTGGAACTTCTCCATTGTTGAGCTATCACTCAAAAACTTCGTTACAGCATCAATCGATACCATGCAATTGAGAAAAGATGCATATAACGAGGCAGCTACTCCCATGATAACACCCAAACATGGATAGTTATAAGGGGCTGTGGTGAAAGACACATCTATCCCAAGGTACTGTGAATAAAGTGTCCTTTTTTAACTCTCTTTGAAAGGTACAGAGAGGTGCTTAAAAATCCCTTACCCTAACCCAGGTCCACCAAAAAGATGTCACTGCTGTTCTACTGAGGCTGGATATAATTTAATCGCCAGGTATAACATTTTATTGGCTCACACTTTCAAAGAAATTGTAGCAGAATTTATCAACAGAATTTACACTCCACTGGTGTGAAAGTCTTTACTTGCCACCTGATAAAGGCAAAAGCTGGAATAGGATTACAGATTGCATTTTTAAGTGGATTTTATCTTTCGCAGATATATATAGTTTACCTCTTTTGAATGTGTGTGCTTATGTAAGTGTGGGTGGTGGGGGAAGGGGAGCTGTTTATATCTCACTTAGAATTTTTCTGTGCATTTTAAGGTCTTGATAATATTAAGAAAAAGAAGAAGGGTTCAGTAGAGAAGGGAAACAGCTAATAGTGTTTCCTCTACAAAGTGAATGTTTGCACTTGCAGATAACAAATCGTATGCTGTTGTGCACATTTGGTGCCTCTGCCCATAGGCATTTGATCTGAAATTAGAAGCATTTATTTCCATGTGCTGTTGCACAGCCAGCTTTAGGGAAACCATAGCCCTGTTAGGTTCTGCGTAATCCTGTTAGTGTCCTGAACATCTTTAAAGAAGGAACTCATTTTTAAACTAGTTGGGAAGATTTAGTATTCCCTAAATTTACACACATCTAAGACATCTAATTAAAATGTAGATCCTTCCATCTGAGCTAGTCAGTCAAGACTTGCAATATAGAGAGAAAAGTGCTTTTTTAGGGGAACTGAGATTTGGCTGAAAGTAGGTGTCTATCTTAGGATGAGAGTTGTGCCCTCAACTTTGCAGACCAGATCCCTACAGAGGAAAGCTGAGGGTGGTTATCTCAGATGGAGGCAAGCCTTGCTGTAAACACATAAGTTCCTCCAAATGGATCCCACCCTTTCAAAAGTGAGTCTCTAAATCTGCAGATTCTTGAAGTCAGTATTTAGTTTTCTTTGTAGACATAATGGAAAATGCTGCTCTGGGTTACAAGTGAGGAAGGATTTGGATCAAATATTTTATTCATTGGAAAAAAGAAAAAAGTAGTAGTAAAGCATTGAATGGAAATATATGCATGCTCGTATCAAATAATAAGATACCATGGTCAATTCATTTGAGTGAAAATGTGAAACTTCTATTTTGCTGATGAGGCATTTTTAAACAAAGATTTTTCTTTTTCTTTCTCTCAATTTCCTTTATTAATCTGCTTGCTTTTAATGAAAAGGGAACAAAACATGACAAAATGAAAAGAAGTTCCATTTTGGGTCAGGAGAGTTACTCTTGCAAAACGGAAAATAATTTTTTAAAATTGTTTTGTTGATGTGCATTTTGGCCAGTGAAGTAAACAGTTAGGTACTCTGACTCATCTCTCAGTCCACGTGTAGGGCTGCCAGCACCTACCCACAGACCTGGGGAAGAGCTGCATGCCCAGGGCAGCCTTTAAGATCGGTGGAGGTCAGGGGTGTACAGGGCCTGGGAAGTCAGGCTCAAACAGATATATGAATGCTACATGGAAACCTATAAGGTGGAGAGAAAAAACACTCCCTGGGCAGTTTTAACTACCAGTTTCCTTCTACGTACACAGGTATAAGTTTGCCATAACAGATGGGACCAGCAATCCATCTGGTCAGGTACCATGCCTCCAGCAGTGGTCTGTGCTTGGTGCGTGTGAAGCCCTCCCTCTCAGAAGCACCTGGCCAACAGCGTGGTGGGGGGACAGAAAGGACAAATTTCTCCCGAGGCCCTGCAGCACTGATCTTATGTCCTATTGACACATAAAAAGACAAATGCTCTGGCCAAATCTTTGGCTGATGCAGGTCACCTTTGCGCCTGGAGAGTCAAGAGAGCCCCTTAGGTTATGTCTAGGCAAAACCCATGAAGGCAGGCAGGGAGTCCCATAGGCAAAAGGCATCTGCGGGGACTGGAATATGGTGTTCAGGAAGGGCCTGCGGAAGAGGAGAGCCCAGGCTCAGGACATCTCCCTCCATCATGACCTGATCATGGTTCATAGCAAGAGCTCTTGAAATGGAGGATGAACCTATCCTTGTTTTAGACTCTCCGAGGCTTCATCTCTCTGCTTTTGATTTTAGGATGATTGAAACAGCTAGGTACTGTCAGTCATTTTCAGCGAGTGAACCCCCACCTCTATGCACTGGCCTGAATTTGAAGAGCAAAAGACCAGGGACCCTTGTAGACATCAGGCAGAACACCAGTAAGGGAAAGAGATGGACCATGTGCTCAGTCCTGCCCAGCCCCGCAAAGTCCAGTGCCAGGGCCAGTTGTGGCACACTTGGAGCAAACATGTTTGGTTTGGACCTTCATTATGAAAGCCTTGTTGGGAACCCTTTGATCTCATGTATAACGGGAGCCGTTGAGGGAGAGTGTGAAGGAGAGAGGAAGGAAACTGGAGATTCAGATCTGATGGGTGAGAAAGAAGGGTGAATGCTTTATGAGTTGGCTTTCTTGATCATTTTATTGGAGCCCTAAATTGGTGTTTTCTTCTGGGGAAAAAAAAAAAACGGAGTTATTAAAAAAAAAGAAAGAAAATTCAGTCATTCAGCAGTTCAGCTCCAGATCTCCATAACACTTTTAAATGAAGGCATTTCCACAGAGCACATTTTATTCCCAGAAACACTCTTGAGCTTGAGCAGAGGGGATTTGCATCTGTAAAAAGGACGGAGGGAAGGAGACAGCAAGGCTTAGCCTTTGTATCCATCGACAGATCTGGAGGAGGGGAAAGCCCGAGGAAGCGGGTGTTTGACCCTCACCTGGGTAGCAAAGAGACTGGAGACAAACAAAAATGTTTTCCTCTGGCAAGCCCTCCTCCCTTCTGTTCCCCCAAGTCTAGCAGGGAAATCAGAGCTACAATCTCCTATTGTCAGGGGCTAATAAATAAATAAATAAAGGCCCAGATTAGATAACAACAGCCACAACAAAAACAAAACATGTAGCAGCATCAGGGGCAGGAAGGATCAGCATCTGCTTTAATTAAAAAATCTGCCTCCATTGATTTTTTTTAAAAGGAACACATTTGTAGAGAGATGAAGAAAATGTTTCCCCCACCACCACCTTAGTTCAATGAATGGTGTATGTCCGCTGTTAGCTACAAATAAGCCTTTGATCATTTTATTGCTGTCTGTAAAACTAAAATAATTTTGCTGTGTATTTTCTTTTTTTTTTTTTTTCCTTTAAATTGGGAGCATTAGAAGGGGAGTGGCAGTACACAGATCTACTTGGGAAACATCCGAATGAGGGTGGGGGAGACACTACGGAGAGGAGGGATGAGAATAAATACACAGCACTGCAGTTAGTGAGGTGGGGACAGACTGCCAGCACCCTGGGGCTGAAGCAACCAAGTGTACCAGCCACAACTAAGAAAACCCAAAATGCTGTACCTACTGGTCCCAGGTGCCTACACTCCTCTCCAAACATTTATAACAATTAGAAGCATGTTGGTGTATTAAAATCGCAAGAATGCGTAAATTTGAGCCCAAATTCAGATGGAGTGCTTCATTGCGCCTCATCCTCATGGGAGGTCTGGGGGATGAGGAAGGTGGTGTGGAAGTAGCTGGTCCCTGAGGAGGAGGGACAGGGAGGAGAGAGTTTTCCTTGCATGAGCTGGCACTTGGCAGTGCAAAGCCACGCACGCAGAGATGGAGGTGGGAGGCAGAAAGCTGCCCTCCTGCCCAGAGCAAGAGCCTAGGTAGATGCAGTGCAGGTCCCACCTCTGCTGCCAACTTGCTCCATATTTGTATGGAAATCACTTGTGTCCCCTGCTGTAAAATGAGCTTAACACCACTTTGCCTGCCTCCAAGGGCCTCCTGAGGGTAAGCAGATTAAAGGTTTGGAAGCGTGTGGGCGTCGCAGCAGTGGGGACCAGAGGCCAGCGTGGCACAGCCTGGGCTCGGGGGGACGTGGAACTTATTGCAGCCAGGCGGGGTTGGGTCCTGCTGCCTCCAAAGTGGCCACGTTTCACAGCAGCGTGAGAAGCGCTCTGCAGGTGGTGGCACTGAGGCAAAGTAAGCTTGTTGCCTGGCCGAGAGGATTTTAATGTAACCTTCATCCACCTCCCTCCTCCCACCCCGGCAACGGCAGCTGGTTTGGCATGCTGGGGCTGTCTCTGCTGCTCTGCAAAATCCTTCCCCATCCTCCTTGATAGCACCGGCGACCCACCCTAGGGCCAACCCCCCTCCCTTACCTTAGGGGGAGGGCAGAAAGAAGATCAGTTTTTTGAGGAGTGTGGAGCTGGCCTGGGAAGGCATGGGGAGCAGTAGGGAGGCAGGAGAGGCCCAAGAGGGACTTCTCTGCTGGAGACTGTGGGGCAGCCCAAGCTGCTCCAAGACCCCCAGATATCTTGTGCCCCTTTGGCTGTGTGGTTTTTCTGAACAGTCTCTGATAGATATCGCTGTTTTCCATGGACGTACATCATCGTGACTGTCAGTTCACGACTTCCCAAGGGTTTGAGAGGTGCACAGAGTAGGGCTTGGTGTGCCAACAAACGACTGCATCTTCCTAACTCAAAATGTCAACCAACACCACCCTTAGCCTGTGCATCTCATCGCACAGGTTTTCCTAGTGGCTCCTGCCCAGGAAAAGAGCAGGGTGGGTTTTCTTTCCCCAGGGACAGCATAACGTGGGACACACAACACAGGGCCAGAGCACTGCAGCTTGTTGCTAAGTGGCTTCATCTCCATGGGCTCTGCATCTCCCATCTCCCATTCACAGGCAGCAAGGACAGTGTGAGAGAGTGCGTGCATGTGCATGTGTACCCACTATATTAATTCATATGTATGTGTATTTTTACATATCAGTTCTATAGGGCTCAGCAACATCAAAAGGAACCTGGATAATCAGAGCAGAAGATATAAAAGATCAAACAGAATATCTTTTAAACAGATCTGAGAAGCTTAATTTTCATCCAATGTTACTGCAGGAGCTTTTCCTTCTTTTTTTTTTTTTCCCCCTCTCGCTGGTTTTTTTTTCCCACTTCCATGAGTTTCTTTGATCTGTTTTGATGTCTTTTTCAGCTCCTCTTTCAAAAAAATTCTTTTAAAACCTTTTTTTTTTTTTGCTTTTCCTTTCCCCCAAAGTCATGAAGGCTTCTAAGAGTAAGAAACTAGCTACATGCAGCATCTCCCCACACACTTTCCTCCCCACAATGAACATGCACTCCACAGTCCCTGTTCTGCTTAGAAACCTCTGACTCCAGGGCAGAGGGATGAAATTAAAACTACACCGAGTGAAATGTTATTTCCTTCATGTCAAGGGTTTTCAACTCGGTCACTTTTGAGTCCTGTTCAGGGTTTGAATTGGACTACATTTGTGGCAAAAGCTGTTCCCTCAGTTGTACGTCTAGCAAAAGGCCAACTTCACAGAGAGAAACCCGGCAGGCTTCATTTCAGACCTGTGCTATCAGTTCACATTGACAAGGATGTGAGTGTAGGGTCAGGTCACCTGGGTTTTTCCTTTGATTTCCTTGAGGCCTGGACAAAGTTACTTAACTTCCCAGCCTAACCGCTGAAGAAGTTACTAACTTCTGCAAATCTGTTATGCCTATAGGCAACAAGGAAAAATTAAATTTCATCCATGGATGAAAGTCACCGGAGAGGAAATGCTCTTTCTTCACAGCTCTGTGGCACATTTTCTGCTCTGGCTGGGAGCAGAACTCCCAGCCCTGAACTGCCCCCTTGGTTCTCCAGGTGCTTTGAGGTCCGGGGTCCCTCTTAGCTTCCATTCCCCCAACACCCTGCAGTACCAAGCTCCCACGCACGCCATCGCCCCATGCCATGCTCAGATGTACTGCTTCAACCTTGACAACCCAGCGTGACCTCCTAGCACTGCTCTACGTGTCTCCCAGCAACATGTGGGGGACCTGTCACTCCCCACACGCTCCCCACAGCCTCCCATCTCCTGGCTGCCTTTCCCTTTCCTGTAGCAGCCATGCTTGCAAAAAGCCCTTCTCTGGTGGAGTGCTCACCAGCACTTCAGAGCAGGCTCCCCACAGCCCACACCAAGCACAGGCAAGAGCTAAAGAATATCATTTGAGTAAAGCCAGGTTGAATTTACATGGCAGGGCACTGTAGGAGATGGCTGTCTGCTGGGGACAGGGCAGATAAAGCCAAAACCCTTTTACACTGGCCCTAAGCAGGCTGCAAGCAAAGTCTCCTGAACGCCAAGGCTCACAATTCCTGCATTAAGGCTCTCTCTCCCTCAGCAGATAGTGCCAGAGCAGTAGAAGTGCCGGTCCTGTGCTTCTAATTAATATGATTTCAGTTTCCTGGAGTGTCCTCAGAGCCCAGATTAAATGTGGAAAGTGTAAATACTGTACACAGACACAGAGACTCACCAGACTGCCTCGTCTTTCAAGCCGAGTTAGTCTTTCTTGCAGCAAGCAGATGAGCTCAGAGGAACTGGAAAGAAAGACTGAGCTGTTACAGCCCAAGTTTTGTGTGAAACCAAAACTGCCCTGCAGATTGGAAATCTATTTTCAGTCTTTCCAGTTCCTTCCAAAATACTAATAATAATAATTGAAGTTCTGAGGCTTTTCAAGTAATTTTTATCCACCATCCTCCTCTCAAGTACAAAGCCAGCTCATGCCTGTCAGGCCAGCTGGGTTGAGCTCAATCCGAGACACAGGGTGCCAGAAATTTAATCCTGAATTTCCCAAATCTAATCGAAACGGCACAAGCCGTGATTAATAATTCACTACTTTATTACTGATACGATGCCTTGGACTATCACAGCATCTNTGAATTCCCAAAATCAAATCGAAACGGCAAAAGCCGTGATTAATAATTCACTACTTTATTACTGATACGATGCCTTGGACTATCACAGCATCTGAATAATTGATTTGCCAAGAGGGGCGACATGTCCTTTCCTAAAGCAGAGAAAGTTTGACCGAAGAGTTGCCGTGTAAATCTGCTAAATGCTTTTAAATAGTTTGAGTCTAGATCTCTGACATTCACTTGGTGTCTAAGGACAAGCTGGGAAGAGGCAGATGGGGAAGTTTTATACCATCTACTACAGTATGTGTTATATGTCTAGAAACATGGTCAAAGAAATAGTGTATAAAGCGCTGCTTTACACATGGAGACAAAAAAAAAAAAAGATGAGAAAAGACTAGAAGAGAAAGAAATGAAGTTACCAGAAGGAAAAAACCTTACCTTTACATGCCTACGCATAATAGCAATACTAGCTGCCTTTAGACTTCATTCACTAGGTCCAGGTCCCCTTCTTCCCACCCTGGTCCGTGCTTTGACTCACACAGGCTCAGATCTGTTGAGTCTAATGGATGGTGAGCGCCAGTAGAAGACCTGAGGAAAACTTGGTGTAACACAGCCAGATTTTGTATTTTCTCCACCTGAAAAGTTGACAAAAATCTGGGTGACAGTCCTACTGTGCCTTAGGATTAGAGGCAAATTTGGGCTAGAAATGGTGTTTCGAAGTTCTCCAGAACTGACAGTCCCAGATCTGAGCCTTGAGAAACCCTAGAGGTAAACAGTCAGTATTTCAGCTTGAACAGTGAACAATTTTTCCATCTTGTATCAAAAGCGGACCTCAGTTTTGACACATTTCCCCGCTTGTAAAATAGTGATATTGAGAGCTGGTGCACTGATTTCCAACCATTCCTCTGAACGGAGAAGACCTCAGAGTATTTTAAACTACTGCTATAATCTCGATTGACGTGGGATGATGACAAAACCATGGAGGCAGATTTCTGAAGCATCAGGGGGGGCCTTAGTGAGGGTCCCATCAAGGCACACCATGGCCTTGCATTTAGAAAAGTACAATTTTAACTGTTTATCTCCTGCCAAATATGCAAGGTTATAGCTCTACTGGGAACCAGTACCACCTCCATGCACTTTTACTGAAATTTTCAGAGCAAAACGGTAGCCTCTGGCACTTTCAAGCAGCAAAACACAACAGAAACAAAGCATTTTAGCTGCTAGCTGAAAAAAAAAGGACTCCTCTACCTTTCTTCTCAGTTTATTTTAACATGGAAGTTTGTACCTATAAAGCAAGTCACCTACTGAGCTAGTAGCGAAGGAGTTAACATAATTGGGTCTGTTTTCTCCCCCTCCACTTTGCCTTTGGTAGTTAAATCGAAAGCAAGTGGTACTGCCTTATTACTATCATTGTGCTGAGATATTGCATTAAAGGAGTTTAGGGTTTCAAATTGAATGTCAAATATAATATCACAGTGGAAACTTGAAGTGCACAGCTGAGCTGCTCAGCTCCAGAGGGTTAGCGCCGCCAGCCTATCTGCCCAATAGCACGCCGAGCAAGTGATCTCCATTTCAGCCCACTGAGCTATCTTCAGATGCTCACCAGGACTTGCAGGCAGGAGAAGGGGGCCCTGATGAATGTCAGGCAGCTGCAGATGGAGGGAAAGAGAGTTCAGTGTAACGAATTGATTGCTGAGGAATTGATTGGAGTTCTGTATCGCCTCAGCTGTAGCAGCCGATCATAACTAATCAACCCTTTGTCACTTCAAACTGGAGCAGCATCGTGCTTGGACCAGGGACAGAGAGAATGTCTTTCATTTTCCTTGGCAGAAAAGTTCCTTGTTGTAAAAGAACCGTGACCATCACTATATGATTTTTCTAACTCAGTGCTCAGAAGCTGAATCATTTAAGTTTGGAGGCATTTTCTAGGGGCATAGACACAATATTTTCAATTCCTACCCCCCAGTTCTTCATTGTTTTCCTTTCTTGGTCTGATTTATCCTGTTTCTGCAGGGAGCATTAATCACATATGTTAGATGATGGAAAAAGTGCATAGTACCGCATACAGGCTTAACACCACACACATGTTTTTATTCTCTTGTAAACATGCACTAAAGTGTACAAAATTAAATCACTGAGAAAAGCAGGTTAACCCTATTCAAAGTTTGGAGGAACCTATATGTATCTAAGAGAACAAATTCCTGATGAATCAAATTTTCGTTCAGTGAAACGAGTTGTCACAGAAAAGAGTTCCTGGGGTAAATCCTTTATTCTGGTACCTTTTCTTAAGTGGTTGGAGGGTTGCCAGTGTTGTTCATCTTCCCCAACCTCACTGACATCAGTGCAGTTGTGTTCGCCTTATACCAAAACTAGAGTTGTTTAGAGAACTCACCTGACACAGCAAAACTGTCCTTCAAGTGCTGTGATAATCCTAGGCTTAGCCTTTGCTTTTAGTCTGCTAAAATCATTTGAAAGTGCCCTAGAAATGTTGTTCATAGTCTCTGGATATGATCAATTTGAGGATCAAGAAAACTCTCTTCTCACCTCCTTCTCTCTCTTCTTTCCTCATAAATCCTCCCTGAATATAGTCCATGTAGGACTAAAAGATGCCTCTTCTTCTCCATTCCCTAAAGGACTGTGTCCTGGAGTCTCAGGACCAATCTCAAACTGCCATCTTAGGCTGCCCAGAGGGACTGGACCACCATTAAGCATAGGGAGGAGCTCACCAGCTACCTTGTCCTAGCTGAGACAATTACCCAAGTCTTACCCCACAAAGGACATCCATCCACCATATAATTCTGGTGTAGGAAAATGGCATGAACGCCTGCTGTTCCTGGCCACTAATTTGCAGACAGGACAGGGGAGACTTGAATCTCTCTACATTCACTGTTCATCAAAGAAGTTGTATGTGTCCGTAAAACAGTCTCTGCTCAACAGAGAACTTACTGGACATAAAGCATATGCAACTCCACACTCAACTTTAAGATATGCTTCAAGTCACCCATGTGTCTCAATGCTTCTCTGAACAGGAACAGACTAAAACAGGCTTCCCCTGGGAAGAAACACTGTTAATTGCTAAAGAGCACTTTTGCACTTGACATCATCTTTTAATTGTAAAAAGATCTGTAACAAGCAATTAGCAAAATAAAGTCCATTCATCACATGAATTGTGGCATACACCACATGAATTGTGGCATACACACTGTTACCCTATTGCAAATGATGAGAAAATTTTATTAATACAAACTTCCGAAAGAGATACACCATACCCAAAGCAGGTGGAGATGTATAGATATAGCTATAGTGCAAGTCTACTGAGAGTGAGAACACTTCTTGTAGGAAACTCTTGGATCAATTCCACAAGCATGATATCATTTTTTCCTTTTACTACTCTGTGTCCTTGGAGTACAATGAAGAAAGACGGTAACTTTAGTTGATGCTGTGTCTTTGTGTTTGTTTACTGTGTTGCGCATTATATTGTAAAAGATTAAAAACAAAAGAAACCTAAAAACCTGCGGGGTTAAGTTAGAATTTTATAGCCCTGTTGGGAAATAACATGGCAGGAGCAGCAGGCTCATCCTACAGATGCATTATATTTTGTGACAAACTCTGGTGCGTGCAGAACATCCATCAATCATCGAGATAATTTTCCATCTCATCAATTATGCAAATTAAACCACAAAAACTATGTTCAAATAACGCTAAGGGCCTGACATAAACCCAGGAAAGCGAGGCAACTTGGAGCGAAGGTTGAAATCCTACCTTCCCTTCACCCTGCCATGCACTGGCTTTTCAGGAGACACACTGCGCATGACTGCCGTGGCGAAGCAGTCTTTTTTGTTCTTGCCAGTAGCTCAAGTATCAGCAAACCATGGTATGGCTGCTAACAGGAGCTTGAGGGATAGAACTTGGGATTTCTTTGATGGATATTCAATGTCCACTCTTTCCAGCCTGATTGAGGCCAGGATTTACTTCATGTGCTTGTGGGAGTGCACCATGGCCTTTAGCACCATGACCATCAATACTCTGATGCAGATGGACAGACTGAGCTATGACCCACTCACTGGGTGTGTGGGGGGAGAAATCTGAGCTTCCAGTGGCTGAGTTCATCACCCAGATAAGCCCCATTAGAATAAAACTCCTCCTAGTACGGTGGTCCCCCAACTTCCATATGACTTACTCCTACTTTTCTTCTACCATGACATGACAGTGAATGGAGTCACATCTGGGGAGAGGAAATTAATCCATTTTGAAACAGTGGTGCAGGTCTCTCACAGGTGGCGGCCATTGTCCATGTCAGGATATTGCCATTCTTCTGGCAAATCTTCTGAAAAGCCAGAACAGCACAGTGGGAGCTAAATATCTCAGAGCTCAAAGGTCAGGGTGGCAAGAATGACAGTGGATAAGATGTTTGTTAGTATCTCAGGGCTTTGGAGCAATCTTGCAATCAAAGCTGCTGTCTTCTCACTGATGCCGTGTTGTCACCAGGAGGCCTAGAGGAACTACAAACACCAGTGAGGATAGTGTAAAGTAACCGCTAAGTCATGGAATAAAGACTCCCCAGAATGCTAGTTATTGAATAATAGTCATAATAATAATAATAATAATAACAACAACAACAACAATAACCGCATAGTAAGGCTTCATCTTCCTCAAGTTTGTTTACCTCAAGATTCATTTGACTGAATATGTGTGTTCACAGTGTCTGCATCTGCATGTAAGCAAAGCTCTCTTGGCTGCCTTTATAGTCAACAGTTAGTTAGGCAATATGGTCAGTGGAATTTGATCAAGATTCATTTCAGCCCAAAGTAGATTCCACCATTTAGTCACAAGAATTATATTCTAAATAATACTGACTGTACTGATGAGATCTCAGTTTCCTATCAGGGGATCTGGACAACTGGCTCAAACGTTGACACCTACACTGTAAAACCCACTGCTAGGTGGAATCCATTTCATGGTTGTCGCACAGCTGAAGCACCTAGTTTTAAGCACTCTCAGAATTATTTCAAACTACAGAGAGAACAAGTTAGTGATTATAGGATTCCTCTAGATGTGCAGTACTCGGCTCTTGGAAATTTGAAATTTCTTCCAGTTTCCAGAGAACTTATCAGTTTTCATCAAGAACAGTATGATACTACCTCAGCCAGCATATAGAGCAGCTTCACTGCAAGAGTAGTCCAAAGAAAATGTACAGAGAATGAAATGTTACCCTGTCAAAAAGAAAAGATTTGCATGCGGAAGGAAAAAAACAGTGTCATTCTCTTGCCAAAGGACAAAGTGTTTTTTTCATTCCAAATGCAAGCATCATAAGAAAAAAAGCCAATTTAAAAAAAAAAATATATTATCTATCTATCTACCTGCCTACCTACCTACCTACCTACATCCATACCTACCTATCGGTGCACCAGAAAGTTTTGGAAAAAATATAGACATTCAGAAAGATTGCTTTTATCAGTGTACACACATGAGAAAACTGATTTTCTCCTCCAAATTATTACTAGTGAAAGTGTTCTGTTGTTTCTGCCTTCTGCCCCCCCAGTTCTGATCACAAATGCATTGCATGTGCTCCCTGTTGGTCAAACTCCACATTTGGTATGCGACCACCAGCTCTTAAATGTAAGTGAAGAACTATACTCCACTGATTTGTGTCAGTGAAGCTGTATTTGGGAGATAATTGTTCACTGGGTTTATTTATTACAGTCACTCTCACAGGATCTGCATCACAGTATGGTCACAGCATGTCTCTGGAAATAAAGCAAAATGAATTGTATAAATAAATCGGGTACATTAACTCAACATGAGCTTTGCAAGCAGCAATATAGTCAATAGAACATACTAGTGAAAGTGACAGGACATTATATATTCAATGACACATGCTAACGAAGGTAACAAGAACATTTATTCCATAAAGCATACAAATATCATATAGACACAGAGGAAGTTTGAGTCACATCCAACTAAAATGGCTTGTTTCTGGCTGGTGAACTGCACTTGACAGATGTCCTCATATAAAGCAGCACCTTGCAATGATCTTTGTACGCAGCCCAACTCATCTCTCATTAGCAAGACATTTTATTACCAGTCTGTGGGACCATCCTCTCAGCATTGCTGATTTCTGTCTGCCCAGCAGAAATACTATCTTGGCCAAGAGCTTCCTGTAGGTGACTGTCTAGCCAGAGAGGGAACTTGGCACTCAATAAAACCCACCAATTTAGGAGGCACCTGAGGCACTTGCAGTCACGTTTCTTGAATATTACTCACTGTTGTCTTTTCTGAGCGGGTAACTCGACACCTTTAAGAGAATAATTTTTCTTAGCTATTCTTCACCTTTTGTCCTTCCTTCCCCTACTCTTCACCTCAGGGAAACCTCCTAGCAACACTGACATCTATTTCTCTTCGTGGAGAAGATCCACTGACAGTGAGATATTCTGGGCTGACTGGAAAGCATGGGAATATGGAGAGGAAGATGTAAAAGTTCTGCTCCTCTCCTATTCTGTTACCTCAGGAACGAGGAGAACTTCTCAAGGCTTTGTCTGCCGGGTAGAAGTGAACATAACCTCTGCAATGATTTTGGACTGTGTTCGAAAATACAGGCAGTTCCATACCAGAGCTTGCCTTTAATCTGAGTATTTTGACCTTCAGTCCATTGCTGTTCGTCATACAGTGTCGTACTTCACACTGTGTTGGTATTTGGGTCATGCCATTTGACTTGGCTTTTCTGCTCAGCTTGTTTGGGACGACCACCTTCAAGACAACTTGCCAGACTATCTCTTGCATTGGATAAATTTCTTTTATTTTTCATCTCTAGCTCCACCATGTATGATGCAAAGTCGAATGGGTCCTTCCACAGACCCATCCTAGACATATGTGAAACCTCACTTGTATAGAATCTTAACCTGACTTCTTAACCCACAGCCTGGACTCCAACATTAGCACAAGCCAGCTGGAAGTGTCCTTATCAGGACACTGCAGCAGGCAGAACAGATCCACTTGTGAAGTGAGTTTGATGAGGCCCAGGCAAGGGGAGAGTTAGATGAGGTCATAGAATCATAGAATCTGTTGGGTTGGAAGGGACGTTTAAAGGCCATCTAGTCCAACCCCCCTGCAGTAAGCAGGGACATCTTCAACTAGATCAGGTTGCCCAGAGCCTCATCCAGCCTGGCCTTGAACGTCTCCAGGGATGGGGCCTCCACCACCTCTCTGGGCGTTCCAGTGTCTCACCGCCCTCATTGTAAAGAACTTCTTCCTAATGTCTAATCTAAACCTACCCTGCCCTAGTTTAAAGCCATTGGCCCTCGTCCTATCGCTACATGCCCTCACAAACAGCCCCTCCCCAGCTTTCTTATAGGCCCCCTTCAGGTACTGGAAGGCCGCTATAAGGTCTCCCCGGAGCCTTCTCTTCTCCAGGCTGAACAACCCCAACTCTCTCAGCCTGTCTTTATAGGAGAAGTGCTCCAGCCCTTTGATCATCTTCGTGGCCTTCCTCTGGACCAGCTCCAACAGGTCCATGTCCTTCTTAAGGTCCACTGCTTAGAGAACATATTGCACTCATTCTTCTTCCTGTCTCAGAAAAGAGATTAATATCTGAATGGTCATGGAGAAAGATGACATCTCTTCACATTCATATTCTTACATACCAATAACAGAATCATAGATTTTTTTACCTCTCTGCCTTCTAACCTTGTTCCTTACCTCTAGTCTATGTTCGTGTACTGAGCCTGACACCGTGGCATACCGAGGTGGTTCTCTGCCTCTACAGGACTTATTCAGAGAACTTAGTCCTGGCAGAGCTGCCCATGACCACAGCAGCACCACCACATGCACCAGTAAGTTAAACAAGAAAAGATCTGGTCTGTGCATTGATTATGCCAGAATGCTGAGCAGTGTATTTTAGCTAGTAGACCAAAAAAGGTACTTTATAATTATTTCATTCCCTTTCTTCATATTCAGCTTGATTCTCTCAGCTATAGGTTTTAATTAGACAAATACTTTGGTCTGACTGTTTTCAGGCCATGAAAATCTTGTAGAATTAGAACAGAAGTTATTATCTCCTCAGTGAAGGAATGGATGGTTGTACAAAAAAGGAAGTACATGTGTGCATGCACATGTGTACTAATGTAGTTGACATAACTCAGGTGGAAATAAAAGCATCAGAAACATACTGCTGCAGCTCCAACCTACCAGCAAAAATCTTAATTTTATGTCATTGTGAAAACACACAAATTATATATAGCATCGTTTAATAGCACTAATCCCCCTTCCTTTACTTTTCTCATACCCATTATTCCTTTTAAGAAGTGGTTTACCTTTGAACCATTTTCTCTTCAAGATCCACAGACTGATGAACAAAGACATGAGTTCAATGATGACATTTCCATTGTTACTTAATGTAAACAATAGAATTAAACCCAGGGAAATCTTTATCCCATCAATTATCGAATGACTCAGGCACTTTTTAGGTAGATGACCATGACTGTGCTAGAGGCGGTTCAGGTCGTTCTGGTCAAAACACACTGAAAACCATGCATTCAAAGCTCCCAAGACCAAAGGCAGTTCTTAACTCTCTTATTACAGCTTGCCTTCATCCTGTTCTGTCCCATGTCCCTGCTGTCCTTGCTCCTCAGCTCAGCACATTCCCTATTTAGCATCACTGTTACCTCCATCACTCTTCCCTCACCCATCCACCCCAGCTAAGACCAGAGGCACTTGCTCTTCAACACACCACAAAGAGAGAAGGTTGATTCTGGTTTCTATGTCTTCTGAACTAAATGATACCAAAAGCACAACACATTCCTTTCTCCCTCCCAGAGCCACTAGAGTTGGCCAAGTCGCCCTGTGATTTATGTTCATTAACATCATGAACATTACAGTGAAATTTTTCACCCTGGCACTGTCTTCTTCAAGCAATAAAAAGTGAATGACTTCCACCAAAAACTCTTTTGTCACAGCAACTGGAAAGCCATTTTCTGAAAATGTGGTTACTCTCCCTCGGCTTGGAGCAGAAGTCAATGGGTGCAGCTCTCTAGATTTATAAACATTTCTTAGAATTAATTTATCTGTGAAGTCTAACATCCTCCATGTAGTTGTACCTGTCAGATACAAATGATTCAGCTATGCAAGATGAAATCCCAATATGTCAATATGGTCTACTGTAGAAACAGGTTATTTTTCTTTCCCCGTTTTCCAATATTAGATAACTAAGTCTCCATACAGAAACAAAGAAACAAAAGAAACCACACAATATACCCAATAGCATTCAAATGCAATGTTTAATAGTAGCCTAACCAATGGGATAAGAAATTGATGAAAGTAATGCTGTTTTACAGCATCTCAGCTCTGCATGTTTTTCCAGACATCCATAAATTTATTTGTTTCTGCCATGTTTTGTTTTTTTTTTCCCAGAGATTATTGTCCTGGCGACGTTTGTATCTCTCTGGCCCAAACTGAAATAAATTCATCCTGGGGTTCTGTTCCTTTGTCATGCTTTTCACTTGTTTTTTTGTTGATTTTTTTTTTTGGGGGGGTGGCTTTTTTTGCGCAGTACAGCTGTGGTTACTGGAGGATTACAGCAGATGTGGCTTGATCTTACAGGGCTTTTTTATCAATTTACAGCAGCAAAGTTAAGATCTCATATTCCGATTTGTGGGAGGTAATCTTCAGAAATGAAATTTGTTGAACGTTCATTTTGTATCCTCTTATGTCAGATGCAAGAAGGAGATGAAGCACCTTGTTTCCACTCTGTAAGAGTCTAAGATTAGAAGGAAAAGATACTGCTCATATTTCATTTTCATGTGGTCCGGCCTTTGAGGTCAGTTTGTCTTCTGTCATTCCAGGAACACATCAGCTGTGAACCATGGAGCAATGAAATGGTTTTGAAAAAGCTGCCCCCAGATTTTAACATCTCCGTAGTAAATGTGTAGCATATGCAGAATAAAGGTCCGTCTATGTGTAGATATGATATCAGTCAGCATGCAGGAGATTGTTCTCTTTTAGGGACCAAAAAAAAAGAAGTGTAACTTAACAGACAAGTCAGAAAAAGGCATAGCAAAAATTTGCAAAGAGAGGTACTTATCACTTCAAGCAGAGAAGACATGATAACTCTTCATGAATGTGAGGGGGTAAATTAAAGCTGTGGCATTCTTGTGAGGACCAAACAAATTGCAATTAAGAGCAGGCTGAAAATGAAGAAAACCTCAGGGAGAGTATGAGAATGATGAGGGTTTTTTTGATGGTGGAAGTATGGTCCTTCCAGTGGAGTGGTAGAAGCTCTTCTGATTATGTTGTCTCATTTGAAATTTGATCGGACAAAGTAGCTGATTTCCAGTAACAACAAGCTGTGCTGAAACTTGAGGTGAGTCAAATTATTCTAATGGGCTTTGGGAACAGAAAGAGGGAAGAAACTACAGTGATGATCAAAGAGTTTTAGCTTGGGCATCACTGTGCAACAAATTGTTCATTATAACAGTAATAACTTCTTTCTAATGATTATACTTAAATATTTCTGAGCACCAACAAGAAAAAAGTCCTGTTAGCAGCATTAGCCTACCTCTGTACTTTGCATTTTACACCCCAACCACCTACAATGGAAAGTGAACTCTGATCTCATTAGCCCTTACTACTCACTCTCAGTATTTACCCCATCATACCCTGTCTGAGGAAAGTCTGCTGCCACCACCAGCCCATCGCTTACTGTGTAAACAATTAGGAAAGTGAGGGAAAAACACATGGTTAGTGGATTTAAAGTCATAATAATAATAAGTCAATTCCCTTGCACATTTTTTTTTTTTTAAGATCAAAAAGTACTTTACAAACATTCAACTATTAAAGTCTGCACAGGCTTTGATAACATGTGTTCCCAGGATTTGCATTCCGTACTGCTTATTACTAACACTATTAATAATACTGTTTTGCATTAAAGCAGCAAATAGAGATCTTAATCAGAGCCCGGAGGCCTCTCTCACTAGAGCCCACAAACCTGTATAATTAAAACAATGAGTAGTTTCAGAGCTACAGCTTTACAGGGTTTGGGAAGGATTTATCTCACCTAACTTTCACAATCTGAAAGCAGGGATCACAAGGTTGTAAAATGAGCATGATTGGCATAGTTAGCAGCAGACAAGCTGTGTTTCAGTCAGCCACATTACTGGGCTTCTGCAAGGGCATGCACACATAGTTTGGGATATGTGGGGAGTGAGATAATATGCTGTTACTGGTCTACAGATTTTAATTGTCATAAATCCTTGAAATGCAGCAGTCCGATTTCTGTGGGTGCGGGTACTTGAAATGGTTTGTGTGTCCATCTACACACAGAGAGAAATATATATGCCGATAGATGGATATTTTTATGTGACTCATTCCTATATTGCTATTCCTTAATGGATGTTATTTGCTTCTTTTGAAACCATCCCTGACTAGCGTATCAATCCATATTATGTAGACATCATTGAGAGAGGCATAACAAGAAGCAATGGCTTGAATCCTAAAAAGGAAACATTTAGCTTAGACATTAGTTAAAAAAATTCTTAATGATAAGGCCAATTAGGCACCAGAATGAGGCACAAGAGGTGTTTTAAGAGGAGGTTAAAAAAAGGACTTGCATTAGGGGTAAGGGAGAAAATTATGCTTGTAATAAAAGTGTTTGAGGGAGACAGATACATAGATAGATACACACACACCTGTGTGTGTACGTGTATATATGTAACATGCATAAACATCATTCTGTACATTGTATATGTGTTTACATATAAATGTGCATATGTGAGTGTGTGTGTGCATGCATGTGTGGGTACAAAGGCAAAAATGCATCTATATGTAGGCATCACAGACATGAATCGGTCCACTAAATATTTGTAAATTGTAACCTATGAAATCAAGTAAAGTAGAAGTTTTTATTTGTCTGCCAATCTGAGTGTTCCAGAGCTTTTTTATACTTGATGAAAAGCAAAGTGTGTGGAGTTTGAATGAAGTATGGTGAAGCAGCACCTGTACCTCTCAGCTCACAGACAATGACTTCCTCAGTGGTTAATGTTGCTTGTAAGGCCACTCATACTCCGTATCTACTAAGAAACTATGTTATAAATCCCTCAGCTTGACCTGCAGCAGTTGTCCACATCGATGCTGTAAGCCCCGCTTGGTTGCCGTCTCTGAGATAGCCCTCTGTTTCCTAATTTCCTAGTCCATATCTTCTTTTTGTTTGCCCTCTTCAAGAACTGGGTTCTCCTCTTCTCTGCTCTCTTTCGTCTTTCTGGGACAGAGACAAATATGGACAGAGAAACATTTTATCTGCAATTCAGAAACACTTGTTGGATGATAAACTCAGGAAATGTGATGAAGCACACCACACTGCTTGAGTTTACAGTAGAAAGCAAATTTCATATAGATTTAATGTATCTGTGAACACCGTTACCCTTTGGGTCCAAGTCATTGTGGTGTTTAGGAAACAATTTTCTTAATCTTAGCATGTTTAGTGATACCAAGTTGGGAAAGAAAGGTATTGCAAGGTGTGAAGGAGATGCTTTCACGTACCTACTTCAACACAACTTTCATCTGAAACAGTTACATTCTGTGCCCGGCAGGATCATGGAGCAGATCCTCCTAGAAACTCTGCTAAGACACATGGAAAATAAGGACAGTGACAGCCAACATGGCTTCACTAAAGGCAAATTGTATCTGACAAATTTAGTGGCCTTCTACGACAGGATTACAGCTTTGGTAGATAAGGGAAGAGAAACTGACATCATCTACCTGGACTTGTGCAAAGCATTTAACTGTCCTGCATGATACCCTTGTCTCTAAATTGGAGAGACATGGATTTTATAGAGGGACCACTCAGTGGATAAGGCATTTGCTAGATGGTCGCACTCAGAGTTGAGGTCAACGGCTCGATGTCTAAGTGGAAAACAGTGACAAGTGGTGGTCCTCAGGGGTCAGTACTGGCACTGGTGCTGTTTAACATCTTTGTCAGAGACATGGGCAGTGGCATTGAGTGAACGCTCAGCAAGTTTGCTGGTGATATCAAGCTGTGTGGTGGAGTCAACATGCTGGAGGGAAGGGATGTCATCCAGAGGGACAGGCTAGAGAGATGCGCCCATGCAAACCTCATGAAATTCAACCAGGCCAAGTGCAAGGTCCTGGACATGGGTTGGGGCAATCCAAAGCACAAATACATGTTGAGTGGAGAATGGACTGAGAACAGCCCTGAAGAGAAGGGTTTGGGGGTATTGGTAGATGAGAAGCTCAACATGAGCCAGCAATGTGCATTTGCAGCCCAGAATACCAACCACATCCTGGGCTGCATCAAAAGAAGTGTGGCCAGCACGCTTCTTTTGCATGGGAGGTGATTCTGCCCCTCTACTCTGCACTCATGAGACCCCACCTGGAGTACTGCATCCAGCTCTGGGGCTCCCAACATAAGAACCTAGACCTGTCGGAGCAAGTCCAGAGGAGGGCCATGAAGATGGTCAGAGGGCTGGAGCACCTCTGCTGTGAGGACAGGCTGGGCGAGTTGGGGTTGTTCAGCCTGGAGAAGAAAAGGCTCCAGGGGCACCTTCTAGCAGCCTTCCAGTACCTAAAGGGGGTCTATAGGAGAGATGGGGAGAGACTCTATTATCAGAAACCATAGTGATAGGATGAGGAGTAATGGTTTTAAACTGAAAGAGGGGAGATTTAGACTAGATATGAGGAAGAAATTCTTTACTGTGAGGGTGGTGAGATACTGGAAGAGATTGCTGAGGTACTGGAAGAGGTTGCTGAGAAAAGTTGTGGATGCCCCATCCCTGGAAGCATTCAAGACTAGGTCGGTTGGGACTTTGAGCAACCTGGTCTAGTGGAAGGTGTCCCTGGCCATGGCAGGGGGGCTGGCACTAGGTGATCTTTAAGGTCCCTTCCAACCCAAACCATTCTATGATTTTATGACTCCATGAAATAGGACCTACTCCAAAATCATCTGCTTCTAGCTTGGCTCCAAGGATACAGGATACTGAACAATCTCCCCTGGCCTAACCAAGCATCGTGCTTCACTTCGGGGCTGGAGTTAAAACCTGTTGATTTCCAAGGAAAAGTAAGTAAAGGTGGTTGCAAAAATTGTATTGCTGAAGAAAAATGTGACTTACCCCAGGCCACAGAAATTTATGGCAGAACCAGAGACTAATTCCAGACCTCCCAAATTCCAAAATATTGCTGTAACTATTGGAAAGCACAAATTATGCAACAGGAAAGGGCCACATTGTTTGACTGTGACCAACACTGACCACGTTCAAAAGTCCCAGTCTGCTATAGCATAGGGGGAAGGTGTAGGAAGAAAGTTATGTTCTGCTTACTCTAAATCAACCCTTTTCCTGGATACAAGATGAGCTATATAGGTGCTCATGGCATTCCTAGACATCTTTCCCATGCAGCCAGCCATTCCGTGCCAGGGTAGTCTGATGCCCAGCCCTGGAACATTGCTTCACTCTGGTTTTCTTGGAAAGGGAGAGCCAAAAGAAATCTCTGGATGGCAGCCTCTGGCACTCAGCTCTTCATATTTCCCTCACTTACTCTTCCAATGTCTCTTTTTTATTTCTTTTGGACTGTAAGTTTCATTCCAGCTGGAAAGAACTAAAACATAACTGTCGAATATGCACAGAAAAAGATGCCATTGTGGAGGAAAAAGACCATACAGAAATAGAGACACACCTTTGGGCTTTGCCAAATTAAACACTGGGGGTGTTTCTGCATGCATTTGCATACAGAACATGCATACACATGTGCATGTGTGCACAGATGCCATTTAATTTTCCAAAGCAGAAAGAGGCTTCAAATTGCCCTTCGCTGTTGTGGGAATATCCAGGTTTTGAGCACCCAGCCCCAGCGCACTGGTGTCCTCCATCAATACACTGAAGGAGTAGTAATAGAGTGGCTCCTTTACTCTATTTCCCACCAATTTACCTGAACTTCTTGGTGGTGCAGAGGAACAAAAAGACACATGAACAAAGACAAATCTTAGCTCTTGGCTTTTTTGCTGAGACTGACAAAAAAGGTTCTAATTTTGCAGGAAAGTTTTGGGAGTGCTATTCCTCTGAATAAATGCTTGGAGTTACAGGTATGCAATCTTAGTACCATCTTTGGGTTAACAAAAGTTCTGCATCAGGCCAGTACTTTGTGCCATGTAGACAAAGCAGTGGGTGCTCTACCAGAAAACAGAGTTGTACAGTCTTGGTCCTTGAGCTTCCCCACATCAAGGCAGCCTGAGGACCTGGCAGATCTCTCCACCCCGAACAGTTATCACTCTCGTGTAATTGACTAGGCAAAATGATGGAAAATATGCTTTTAGATAGCATAAAAGTGCCTCTGAAAGTTACATTCTTCCTTGAACACTTTGTTTAGGTTGGTATAGATCCAGCCCAGCTATCCTGAAACAAGCAGTGTGGTTTCAGACTTACACTGGTGTAACTCCCAGCAGCACTTGGTCCTGTCATGGGAAATTAAATTCAATGTGGGCTTCAAATGGTGTACGGGTAACCTAGGAAGCCTCAGAAAGGATGGATCTGGTCAGGATGACAGGTTTGTCTGTGCCTACTCCTTACCTGTAATACCTAGACAACAAATGCATTTCAGAGGGAAACTGTGGGATTAATTTCATTACCACATTTTCTGTAATTCCCTGACAAGGGCTGAACAGTTCTATATATTATGAGTAAAAGTGGTGTAGACAGGTGACTTTGGGGCAGTGTGAAAGCTAGGAGAAAAGGTAAAGTACACCTTTGAATGCTCCTGCAAAACATTCTCCTGGTTCAAGAAGTCCCAGCTTGCAAGGCATTACCTCTGCTGCAGTCACACTCTAACCCACAGGAGGTCATCTCCAGCAAGGTACTTCTTTTTTGCCATGTCCCAAAATCACACAGTATAAAACTCATAAGAAACCACAGAGAAAGCTGCAAAACTGCCCAGTGCTTTGCTATGCAGGTAGCAGATCACCTTTAAGTCTCTCTTTTCAGCATAAAGTGAGACTTCTTAGTCACCTGAACTTAAAATGGCTTAAAAAAAAATAATTTCTTCCCCTCCCTGACCATTTGAGTTTCTGTGGGCTCAAAAGAGGAGCACTTCTCTCTCACAGAGCTTTGCCATTAAGTAATTACAACCCACTGCCCAACACTGTAGACCTTCTGGTGCAGGTCTACTTTCCATAAATGGAGATTAACAGGCAAATCCTGTCTCAGTCGGGCTCGTTGCTTTGGCTTCCTTTCCTTCTGTCTTTAATGTTATTTTCCGTAATATATGTTTTAAATTATTTGGGACTTGGTAAATTAGCTTCATTTCTAGTGCCATTTTAAATAACTAAATAAATGTGTTTGAGACTGTTTAAGAAAGAGCTAGACAGTGTCTTCCCAAAACTCTAACAGTGATAAGCTCCATGAAACTCAGATGAGCTCATGTTTTAGTTAATGGCACAGCTGGGGTTTCTAGTTACAGATTTTTTCAAATAATAGTTATGATACCCTACATTTGCCTAGTCCTTTCCACTCCAGCATTCCCCATAGCACATCACAAATGTCTTGTCAACCTCCAAAGCACAGATTCTTTATTCCTATCTAGCTAAATCTTTCTTCCTTGCCATGTTCTTTTGCTTGAGTTAGGACTTCAAACCATGCTCCTATGTACACTCTGGTATTGCTTTATAAGGTACTCAAAGATGATTTCCTCTGGGATGAAATATATCAGCTGTTTCAGCAACGGAAAGCCGCATATCTGCCCAGGGGTCTGCTCTCCAGCTGCTGTAAGTCAATGGAGATGCTCCACTGGCCAGAACAGGCATCCCTTAAACACGACGTGAAGAACAAAACAGGGAAGCATTTGCGGCTTGCATAGTAAGGGCATTTTCATGTTACTTTTTTTTTTTTCCTGGCCAACAAGCCACCTGCCTATCAGACTAGCCAAAAGGCTTGAGGGGATTTATGTGATTTAATTTGGACAGTATCTTCCACCTTGGCTAGAGCTGGTAGGAAAACTTTCACAATTTTGATTAATTTTTTCCCCTCTCAAAAGCTTGTGTTCCAATTAGAAATTGTAGAAACATTCTCACAGAAGTTCTTGCAAGAGTAAACTTGGCTTGTTTTTTGATCTCCCTGCTCACAGCGGGAGAAACAGTAGCACTCAGCCTTTCCCTCTCCTTCAGCCAGCTTAAGAGCCTTTGTTTAAGGGCAAATGTCCTCCAAGGAGAGAGTGCAAAACCCAACAAGACCGATGAGTAGTGGTTGGCTATTTACAGAGCAGCGTCAGGCATCAATAGGATCTGCAAGGTGGAACAGGGAAGAACAGCGCTGAAAGAAGCCTGCTTTCTATCTCTCTCCAATGTCTCATGCCTCTCCCTCCAGTTTTCACCCATGTCTCAGTATAACCACTTTTTTAACACAAATTAATTTCTACTGCAGAAAGCACTGATGGAGACAGTTAATTGAGCCCTGTGTGCAAATGAACCTCACTGGGATGGAAAGGGAATAAAAAAATAAAAGCCTCAGAAAGGTGATCTTACATGATGTCTACCAGCAAGTCCTTGGGACAGCAGCTTTTTGGCACATCCCTGTTGCACCAAAGGCCACCAGTTTGGAAAGGAGGTCAGGTTGTGCTGTACCCACATATGCACAGTAAGCTGGTGAGGATGTGACACTGTGGGTGGATGAACAAAATAAAATTCTGTTTCTCGTCTTCCTCTTACTATTCTCACTTACACATACAACAAGGAAACTGTGACAGGTCCAATAGGAAACCTTCCCTGCATCTTTTTCAGGTGCTAGGATGGGCACCCTCTTCTGGAAATATCCCCCCGAATGGGTCTGTCTATCAGCCCAATAAGAGATGTCACATTGCCTGTCCAGTCCCCAGTTTCTTAAGGGCCAATATGGCTACAAACATTTCTTGCTGTCATGTCACCTCAAATTGCCACGCTGCACAGCGCAGAAATGCAAATCACCGCAAACCGAAGTGTTGACCTGTCATTCCCCTGATATACTAGGGAGCAAATGACATGGACATCTGCATTCTTGTCTGCTGCTACCTCTGCCAGTTTTATGCAGAGGGGAAAAAATAGATATATATCTTGTTTATAGCCCTCCTTCTAACCCTCCTTTCATCTTGCAGCTTGGGTGAATCTGGAGCCTCTCAGAAGCTCTCTGATTACTAACTGAACTGAGTAAACTTCAGAGGGAATAAAAGGGGTCGTGCTGGATTTCAAGAGTGGCTCCACACCTTTACTGAACCAAAGCTCACCCCTCCTACTGTACCTTGAATCCTGGGTTTTGATGAAGCTTTGCACAGAGAGACAAGCAATTTAGTCTCAGATTCAAAGTTCAGGGCATTTCTGAGGGTATAAGAAACCAGTAGAGGAACTTAAATACACAGACAGATAGACCCTTGTGTGAATAAAACTAGCTTACAGCTAGTGAAACGATACCTCTGACTGCCTGTGCTTCCCTTAGGTTTCCTTTGTGCTGCTGGGAATATGTAACGTATTAGTTATGTTCTCATTAGTGTAGCTCGGAGATGTGTTTGTGTTCTCCATTAAGCTCAGCCTTTTTTATCCGCTACTCTGTAGCTCCACACTCATGCTGAGCAGGCTCAAACCCTTCATTGTTGGGCAGGAATGGGGGAGAGGAATTAAACGGCTTTTTGTAGAAGCCTGGCTGTCCTCATCAGGAATCCCCATGCTGGGGAAGGGAATTAAAGGACTGGGTACATGCTCCACTTAAATATGTCTTTGCCCTCATTTGCCCTTTCCCACGTGCTGATGTGGTACTATCTCAATGGGCTTTGGAAACAGGAGTCAGGGGACAAGCGATGCGAGCAGATGCCCAATATGCTGAAAGCTAAGGAATGCGGTTTTTTCATTATTATTTTCATTTTTTCAAATGAAAGTTTAGCTGGGAATCCAGCAATGCTTGTTTCTAATTCAAGGCCTGACAGAAGTGTCCGAGTCTAGTTTCTCCAAGACATAGCTTGACACTTCTGATCTCTTCACATCTCATCAGCAAAGCAGTGTTAAATCTGGCCAAGGCACGATTGGGAGGGCTCTAGGGGGAGAATCAGAGTTGGTGAATGACTGTACACCACTTCCCTGGCACGCTTCTCCAGTGCAGTGCTGGGGACATTGCTGGCATGTAAAAGAGAAGTCTTGGGTAGTTCCTCAAAGGCTTCTCTTTTCATATGTACAGGCTGTTCTTTATGATCTGAGCTATATTCCAGCTTGGGATATTGTGTTTTGCCAATCATAGGTACTATGGGATTGAATATTTTTCTTTATTTTCCTGCAAAACCATACATAACTGCAACACTCTTTAGTGGATCCCCTGATGCCCTGCCATAGAAACAGCCACATTTTGCAGGAGGTGGTAAAATAGCTCCTCTGAGTGAGGGGCTACAGTCTGAAGGAAAGAAAAAGTTCAGGGACTGCCTCGACCCATGTAATACATGAACACAGCCAGGAGGAACTCTTGCACCTCAGAAACCCTGAAAGCTGGATCCTCACAAGGATTGTGTGTGCCTGTCTCTGCTAACAAACATTTTGAGATTTGGGAGTTTATTTCTGCTCCAAAGATGTTTGCTCACGGCTCCATGCAGGCAGCCAGCACACCCGTCAGGCCATAACACCATGCTAAAAAACATGGGGAAAGAGAGAAGCCAGGGCTGGAAGTCAGTAGGGCAAAGTGGGCCATTTCCTTCCCTTTTCTGAGCGCTTGGCAGCCTCATATGCCATCCTAAGTTTGTCTGTTGTCATCTTGAGGCTAGCCTCTGTGGGTGCTCCAGTTTTTACTGTGTAGTGAAGAAAACAGTGGGAAATTATGCCCAAGAGTAAGTCCCTTTTCTTAATGCAGGAGTGGCAGAAGGTCTGTCCCAGCCTTGCTCCTTCTGAGCCCTGTGCAAAAAAACCCTACACTGCGAAGTGTAAACTTCTTTCTCTCCAACACCAAGGTGGCAACTGCAAGGTCTAAGCATTTATTTATCAAAATCACTATAGATATTTTGTTCACTGGGAGGTTCAGTACTTTAGGCTGAAATCATCCATCACAACTGGGGAAAGAGAAAAAAAAGGCTCTTCACCTTCATGGATTTTCCCCCTCTCTTCATCTCACCTTATTCATGTTTAAATGGGTAGAAATTCATCTTTTTCTCCAAAGATCCAGCTGGCTGCAACACGGTCTGTGCTTAAACAAGCCGCCTGCGTTGGAAACATTTTTCAGGCTCTCTGTCTTCCCTCCCTGTCCCCGTGGGCCCCGATTGACATCTTATCTCATTTTTATGTTTGACACCTCAAAAACCAGCTTAAATGAATAGCCCTTATTTGTAAAAGAAAAGCTACTTTTCTCAAAGACAAAACAGGCTTCTCACTAGGAGGTATGCAAACTCTTCAGAAAATGGTCTTTGCTACCAGCTTTGGCAAGGTGGACTGTGGGCATGTATGTATGTGTGTAGCTATTTTTCCATGCAGCGTGTATGTGTTTGAGCATGCATCCGTGTTTGCAGCCTGTGTAATGTTTAATCTTGCTTTTTCTTAAAGCACACACGCAGCAAAGTCACAGGACAGAGTGCTCTGCAGCTCAGAGAGTGGGATGTCTCTTTTATGGTAGCAGCTTTGATATATCTGCCAGCAGCTTCTCCTGCAGTGGCCACGAATGCACCTCTGTGCTTAGAGCAGGACAGATTGGTTTCAGGACAGGTCATCCCAAATATGCTCGGATTGCCTGTCAAAACCACTCTGAACTGGGAAACGTGAGTTTTTCTCAGCTCACTTCAGTTATAGAGTAAAAGGAAACCACTGAGGGATGTGGGTTTATGCTGACAAGCCTGATGGTGAGATGGGACCACTGAGGCTTCAGCTGTCTCTGGAGGGAGAGTAGAGCAGAGCAATGCCACTCTTTTTACTTCAGCAGCCATGAAATGGAGCCTGTAGACTCGATCGGTTATGAAAGGTGATTGCATACACATCTATTGCACTAGGAGGGAAATTATCACTTGGCAAGGGAAAAAGAGAAGAAAAGGGTTGACATTCTTCGCCCAGGGAACATGGGATGTGCATTCAGAAATTAGGCCATTGCAAAGCATCTCTGCACCTTTCCCCATTTCTGCTTCTTTTTTGAAGGTTTAGTCATCTTGAGGTGAGATTGTCTTCCTCATGTTTGTGCAGGTCCTGGGGAAAGAAGTCCTTGCAGCCTCACAGCTTGTCGCAACAAACAAGTTCTTCCTTAAGGACCTGGGAGCAGTTGACTTTTTAAAGCTCTGGATAGGGCAGGGAGGTTTTGATTCCCATGCATCCACTTAAATAAGTGTTGTGTCTCTTCTTCCATCCCCAATCCACTATCTGTGAGAGAGGTGCTGGCATGGAATAATGATAATCAGACATGCTGGGCTTTCTCATCCTGACAGAAGTTCCCTGGATCACCCCGCCATTAATTTACACAGTGTAGTACAAATTCTGATGAGCTATTTACACATGTCATCAGAGACAGACAAATCAGCCTATCTGAATAAAATACCAGGACTCTCCAAGACACCAAGAAGCAACAATAAACCCATCTTCTCTGTCTTTGATCTCAGATGATTACAAGCAATGAAACTTCCAACTTCGTAGAAAGCAGTTTTTATAGCTCCAGTGAAATGCTCAGTGCCTAATTCCTTGGCGCAGCCTACAGCCTGTAAACATAGGCGTGTGGCCATTATAGATAACATGGCACTTTGGGGGAGGCTGCAATAGCTAAAGCCTTTTCCAGAGCCAAATTCCAATTTGGAGGGTCCGTTATGCCTATCTACATACCCATTCAGCACCACAAAACCACAGCAACTGGATAAGAAACCATGATTTCCATCCTGCCCTAAACACTTGGTTTTGCTGGTGCAAAGCGTTACCGCAACTACCCCAGAAGGAACTGAGTTTTTAGGCAAGAGCAATTAATCCTGAAAGAAGAATAGGGCATCCACTGGATAGACAGCAAAGCAACCTACAGTTTTTTGACATATAGTCATCTTCTCTGCTTTTCTCCACTGCAATTCTGCACAACTTCATGTGACCCCAGCGGTCCATATGGGGAACACCACATTAGACCAGGCTAATAACAAGGAGAAGAGGTGGAACCTCAGACATCCATATACTAATCGTTATCAAATGTGTAGTCTTTAATGGGGCATTTCAGGGGATTTTAAACTTTTCTTTGAGGCATTGATCTCTGCTGGATACATAATAATGCTGGATCAGAAGGCTTGAAAGTCTTTGTGGTTTACATCTCTCTGCTTATTTCTGCTAAAATGATATGAATCCCCTGAACATAAGAGAGTACTCTCTAGAGAGAGTCTGCCTTATTTTTTTTTTTAAATTTTGGGTCAACTCAAAATGTACTTTTTACATGAGATATACATTTGTGTTTAATGTGGGGATTATTTAAGTCGTTTATGCCCTTTTAGAAATCAGGTCAAGCTTTAGATAAAAATTTGGGTATTACTTCAAAACAGGAATTCACCAGCTATTGCACTTTGACCCAGGATCAAACATTTGCTTCAAGAAGGGCAATAGTTTTAGCTAAGACTAGTCACCTTTCCTTAATCCAAAATCACACATAATTTAAATTTTCATATAGACTTCCCCTCACCATTGAATATAGTATCTGACAAAAAGACTCCACAAACTCTCAGCCAGCTGTGTTCCATGTACCCTTGGGTCTGCAAAGCTTATTAAAGTGTACAATGACTACTGAGAGGCAATGGAGTCCAATTTCACAATGTTTTCAGATCCATGTTTTCTCCCACTTTTGAATGTTCTGGTAAACCATGTGCACCGAAGTGTATTTTGCATGAAGATCTGAGGATACATGCAGCAATTGTGGCGAATGTTTCATGGCAACTCAGTGTAATAACCTAATATTAGGGTGCAAGTTTCTGTTGGTGGAATTCTTTGTGTAACCTTTAAGTGTGCAAGATTTCGACCCATTCAAATCAGTTGAGGATCTTGACTCTGAATCTAATTTAACTGCTTAGTCATTAAATTAGGAGCTTTCCAACTTGGATGCAATTTGTACGTGCAGTGCTAATCCCTATTCACTTATATAGGCCATCCGAGCTCTCTGACTTCAAAAGGATCCTCATGCAAACAGCACTGTGAAATGTCCAAATTGCACTATGTAAATTCTGTAAACTGAGAGCAAACGTCTTTGTTAAGTCCGTGAGGAAGTGCAAGAAAATCCTATTTGCTGACGCGCAAAGGCTTTGTAAGGCAGAGCCCCCAGCCTGAAATCGCTAGATTTGTGGATCCTTGCGATTAAGTTGAACTGAATGACATGCAAAGCTGGCAATTGAGATAAAGAATCACTCCAGGGCAGGGAACGGAGGCAGCTAAAATCTGAAAACAAAGGCTGTTAATCTCACACTCATCATCTTTAAACAGCACACGTTAAAAGTGCAGGTAAAACTCAGCTGATGCCTTCAGATTACCGGACGGGATGTTGTCTTTTGTCTTCGCAAAACTCATTTTGATTCAGCTGCTGACAACTCGCTCCCCTCCCTTTCCTCCCCCACTTCCATCCCCTCAGGCGGAACATCACATCCCAGCGGAGCCTCTGCCTCAGCCCGCTCGCCGGCTCGCAGGCAGGAGAGGAATCCTACCCACATCACGGGAAGTTTTCTCTCAGTTCCCAGCCTCTCCCAGGAGTGCTGCTTCTTTGTCTTTCTGCCCCTTCCCTTTGCCACCGCATCGCCTGCCTGGGCTCAGGGGGTCCCGTCCAGACAGCAGTTTGCAGACGAACATGACACCTTGCTGTAGGACATGTGGCTAATCTGTCTGTCAAAACCTGGAGACAGCCGCATAAAAACAAAGACATTTGTCCGAAGTAGATGTGCACAGCCAGGAGCTGAATCCCATTCCCAGAGTTAGGCGAGACGAGTCTTCTTTCTCAGAGTCAAGGACCCGAAATTGTGTTGCAGGCTCGTACTTCAGCATCCCTATCAAATACCTGGGGATCGGAGGGTTCAGCACTTATCACAGATTGGTACAGGTTGTTCCACAAGTCTGTGGAGAACAAATATTGTCCTTGTGCAAATTAACACGGTAGTAGGCTTTGGCAGCATCCAGCCACAGCAGGGTAATCGGCAAAAGGAGATGCATTTAAGCAGTATTGGAAACATTAGAAACATTCCAGTGCTGCAGGTTAAAAACTGCTCCAGGATTGCAAGTTCGGCATTTTAGGGATCAGTGGGAGATTTCTCTGGAGATTAAGAGCAATTGAAAAGATCGACTTCCTCTCTATAGAGAAGTTTTAATAAGGGTGAAAATAAAATGCTGTCTCCCTCAGACTTCCTGGCAGAAGAGATCCAAAGCGCCCCCCTGTTGTTTCAATAATTCAAACTTCAGCTTTAGCCAGCCAAATGGGCCTGAAATTCACCTGCAAAAGTTCAGGAGGCTAAGTGGGACTCAGAACAAACTCCTCTTGTTTCCAAACTCATGTATAATGCAGTGAGGAACCTTGCTCAAAAGCAGCTCCGGCTTGCCGTTATATTTACGATGCTCCAAAAGAAAGAACAGGAGGGAAACTGATAACACCATATCACAGGCAGCATAGTGGGAGGGGAAGGAAAGAGCACAGCCACCAACTTATTATAAGTTGACATTCCACTGTAGATGGGCAGCACCTAAATCTGCCTCTTCTCCCTCCTCAAATTGAGATCGTGGCATTGCCCAAATACAGAGAAGAGGTCTGTGCGCTCCCGCAGAGAACAAAATAAATAGATACGGCAAGCACCGAAGGAAGAAGCAACACAATATGAGGGTTTTTTCATTAGCCAGTTGGAAGGGAAAACTGAAGCTGAACATGAGCATTGCAAGCTTATAATTTTTGCTTGAAACATTTTTGTTTACACAGATGTAGACTCAAAGGTGTGTTGGAGTCAAGCTCTCCATCTGTCAATGCTGTCAGTCTGCTGGAGAGTCCCAGGGCTAGCTCTGGGGTGACCCAGTTACCCCTGGCAGAAGGCAATTGCTGAGTGTGCCCATAGAGCACCACTGGCAGATGGTGCTGGGCTGGCAATGCCACTGGATGCCCGGACAAGGTGGAAATTTTATCTTCAGCGAGTTCCATTGGCTTGTTTCACAAAGAGCTATTGAGATAGTCCAACATGTACCTCACTGCTTTTTTCCACCACCGTACAGTAGACCAGAAACAGGAGCTCTGCCAACTTTCTGTAGCTCAAGACCAACCAGTTGGCCACCGTGGTCTAGGGATCACCCACGTTCACTGGAGACTTCGAAAGCTTTTCTGTCAACATCAGTAGCCATGCATCCAGAACTGTCACATTTTAAAATGTTCACAGCAGGTTGCAGCAGCTACCTACCTTAGAAAAGCAGCTTTCCTATAACATTAGCTATGCTTTGCATCTTTGCAGAAAAAGGTCACATCTAAATTCCCTTCTCTGTTGGCTAGTGTGGGTGGCTCACCCTCTTTGTTTTAAAACCCTATCCTCAGATTGTAAATAGATCTCTGGAAACATACAGCTATTGCTTATAGACAGAATAGACATGTAAATTTTAGGTAGCTGGTATTAAGTGAGCTAAATCCATGACAGGGTATTAGGAATCAGACTCTCACATTTATTTGGGTTATCATTGTTTCACTGAGGAAATACATACAATGGTTATGTCTAATCATGAATTCCAGTGCTGATCCCAGATATTTCTTCTCTCCTTCCTTCCCTTCTCTCTTTAATTACCTCACTAATGTGGTAAGATGTTTGTTGTTGTTGTTTTCTTTCAAGTATATGATTTTTGCAGTTTTCTGGGACTGGAGTGCAATGAGTGATTCATTTGAAATAGTAAATATTTAACAACTAAATGGCACCTTTTTTTTCCAGATCCCTAGGTTCTTTCTAGCTCTATTCATACTATATATAATACTATACTCTCTCTATGTATATACTATACCATATATATGCTGGACAGTATATTTATTTATATTTGTCTTAGAAGCAGAACGTGACATTAAAAGAAGGTAAATATTAAAAAATTGTCTCTGAAGACATTTGATAATGCCAATATTAGGCTGACCCAGGCACATTTAATTCTGCTCAATTGTATTTCTGTTTCACGATTTCCTGACTCACTTTTTAATTGCATAATCACACGGGGGTTTTTTTGCAGACTACTAAACTTGAGAGTACAAAAGTCAAAGCTGGAGTGAATCAACTTGGTGTGCTCATTCTGTATAGCACAGGCATCTCAGGTTGTGCTGAACACCCTCTCCCAAATAAAAACAGCAATCGGTTTTCAAAATTATGCTATTGTTGGTGCCTTGTAGATTGCAGTACATCAACATAACATCCTCCTCAGGTCCAGGGACCATGATCAGCTGGATAGCCTTGGGCATATATTTGCCTCCTTTGCACCAGTGCTGTTTCTTGCCTCTTAAGGATTTGGCTGGGTGTTTAGAATGCTGATCATATTTGCAGGTTTCTTGAGTGTATCAGGGAAAAGGAGTGAAAAACTATACTTCTTAATATATAGGAGCTAAAGTCTGAAGACATACTGCAGAATTAGTTTTGGTGTAAATTTGTGAGAAGTAGGAATGTTGCATTTATATGTTTTGATGAAACTCTGTTTCCTGCAACATTTGCTGCATTACAGTTAATGGAATTTATGAGAACGGCTTGTAATTCTCCAAAACTGCCTGGTGCGGTCATTTCAGCCAGCGCAATGTGAATTATGCAATAAGCCATCGCCTTAATTAAAACAAATTGCGTTTACTGTATCAGTCCGTACTATAAATCACTCCCTAGGGCCCCTCTTCAAGGTTTGCGCTTGGTCTATTCTTGAGAAATGTTGACAGCAGCCTCCATTACAAAAAACATTTTTGAGCATTTTGTTCTAATATCCTTCTCCAGGATCCAGCCTTTGAGCTCACTGCACTAATATACAAAACAAATCTTATCCAAAAAGCAAGATAGAAATCACGTCAAAAAGACAGAATACCTCATTTCTCTTTTCTCTCCTGCTTTTGCAGTCTGCACTTCTGTAGACCGTGGCAGTGTAAGATGAAGTTTATTAATTGCAATAACGGTAATAATAAAAGCCAAAAAAGGAAACCCGCAGACTAATTGTTTTCATCCAAAGTTAGGAGACACATGGGATTCCTCATACTCCCTACTATAATTAGACTGAACAACAAGACAACCAGATTATTAGTCCTTTGTGTAGCTCCAGTTTAATAAAGAGAATGACCATTGGGTATTTATATTCATTTGAGCTCAAAGCAGCTTAAAATGAAGCGTTAAATACAGCATATCATACTGCAGGATGAAGTAACTTGCCTTTTAAAGAGAAACCATCATCTTATTTGTGACCTCTTGTGTCGGGGAAAAGATTTTTGCATCATTCATTTTGGATCTGGCTGCTGAGAGCATTCAGCTCTACCTAACTTCAAGTGAGTGTGTTCGCTCAAGTTTCCTCGCAATGGAAATGAAAATAAAGTAGTTAAGTGCTTTGCTCAAAAGGGGTATAGTTAAGAGTTCCCTGAATTAAAATATTAGACTCGAAGTGGTGATTTCTGGGTTTAGTTGTATTAGAGAGATACTATTGCAAGTCTGGAGGAGATGCTGTTTAAGACAGTCCTGCACAGGTTAAAATGCACAGGGGAATCCTAACAGACAGCTAATGCAAATTTAAAGAGCTCAAGCAAGCATTCAGAGACCCTTTTGCAGGAGATGCTTAACTCCCGCTAATTTGGGGGATCCTGTAGGTGGAGCTGCTTTTGTAAAATTGATGGGGGAAGTGAACCATTTATATCTAAAACTATTTGGCAACTCCAGTTACTTTGAAATTGCTGAAACCTCATCATGAACAACTGGGTCATTGAACATAAAATCAGACCCCAGAGCCTGATTGGAAAGCCATTAAAGCCAATGAAAAGGGACTCACTGGCTGGAGCCAACGTTGAAGCAGATCCATGGAGAATAATCTAAACTGAATCTGCCTCCATGTTTATTTTCCTCTTGATATATACCTAAAAGAAGCCCAGGTAGATTTGCTGTGGACATAATAATACTAACCTGTTTGTTGTGAAGATTATTTCAATTTACATCAAAGCAGGTGTCCATCTCACCCAGCAGCCTCACTTTCATAGTGTTTAGGTCTTCAGATGAAAGCCTCTGTCACACAAACAAGCAAACATATCCAAAGAACAGGTTTAAGCACTGAGAGGGAAACAAGACAATACGCGTTTTCTTTTCCTGAAAAGGAAAGTAAACACAACAGGGCACAACGTATGCCCATACTGTAACCACTGTTCTTCAGATAAAATAAAGTCTGAAAATAATTGGCATCAACAAGTATTATCAAGGACCAGCTGGAACACACATGTACTGAAAAGCGAGTGAATACCTTCAGAACAGTGGATAAATACTTTAGTTGCATTTGCCCATATATTTGTTGAGTGGCTATGACTGTTTGGCTTATGAATTCAGAAGGCATTTATTGATGCTATAGTACAGGTCCACTGCACAAAGCTCAGGAAACTCAAAATGTTAAAGCCAGCAGAATGGGTCCTTCAGTCTCCAATAGCCATAAGCACATTTTCCATCTCTTATTATAAGGACTGGACTGTATCTGAGCGGTTTATGATTTCTCATTGTATTTGGGGTTTTTTTTGCCCAAATTCCATCACAATTAAGAGGTGTACCATGGAGCCTGCATCCACTGTAGTTTTTTGTGTTAGAAGAGGCTGAAAGTACATGTGTACTTTTTCTTTTTAATGATCAAAAATAGGATATTTTTTTCTTTGTATTTTTTTTCCTAAATTTTGATAACTCCAAAATAGCTGCAGAGATTATCTTTCAACTTTCTAAATAAATTTGCTACTGGCCTGTGAATAAGAAAGTGTGAGAAAATTTCAACCCCCAAAGGTAATTTTGGGGGAAAGTTATAAACCACTGAAAACAGCAGCTTATAATGAAAGTGTCATCTCAACCATAAAAGGTACCTCAATGCACTGAACAGGCACTGTAAAACATGATTGAAAGGGAGTTTAGAGATATTGCTAATGGCTCCAACATAAGGAGTGTAGCTATAAAAGATGAAAAGATGCATGGCTAAAACTGCCCACTGCAAATCTTTGAAGAGCGTCTAACTACCCAGGCGTGCCAGAGATGCGCGATTGCTAACAGAACTGGTCATGCAAATCTGCTCAGACAGAGAGACCTTCATACACTTCATGCTTTTACTTCCTCTGAAAGTAACGCAATTGATCAGCAGAGAGACAGCTTGTGTCCCCAGGCTTGTGTCAGGGGCACTTTCTGGCATTTGAACAATGGGGATGGCCGACAGTGAGGCAGGACTATGGTGCTCAGTCTCTATCTCTTGAAGAATAATGTGGCCTGTAGCAAGAAACTCCCAGTGTCTCTGTGTCTGCAACCAGCTTTCCAGGTTACAGTATTTTTGTGTCATTTTCATGAAATTGTGTAACACTGGTTGGAATGGACCTCTGGAGGACGTGCAGCCCAGCCTTCTGCTCACAGCAGGCAAACTTCAAAGTTAGTTTTGAAGTAGTTCTGCTATTGTGATTTAAGCCAGGTGATCTAAAGTTTAATTAATATGTGCAAAATGCTTCAACAAGCTGAAAGTCATTTCATGGACTTTCAGAGTTTGCATTTGGCCATAACTACTTTACAACATGGTCCTTATGATATCTGTAGTGAAACTGGTGTTGGTCTGTGTTGAGATTCAGTCAGGAGGACTGCTTGGTTAAATTCATCGTGCTCTTCAGGAAGTAAATTCTGACTAGGAGCTATATTTTGAGTGTCTGTAGGTCAAGGTCGTATATGATCATGACTGTGCATTTTATTTAGGCTACTTCAAAAAATGGATGGCAAGGTAAAGCAATGTTGAAGACTGTGAGGAAGAATTTTTTATTTTTTAATCATTGGTCAACAGTTGAAATAATAAGGATAAGGAGAGCTGTGTTTTGGTGAAAAGTTACTTTCTTACTTCAACGCAAACTTTCCGCCTAAGACTCCTCTGTTGCTCTTTCTGACTGACTCCATGTTAGAGATGTGAAAAATAATATGAGCTTCTGATCCTGTGTGTTGGGCTGACCTTGCCAGGTGCCCACCAAGTTGCTCTGTCACAAGTTGCTCTATCACTCCCCCTCCTCAACCAGACAGGAGGGGAGAAAAAATACAGTAAAAAGCTCATGGGTTGAGATAAGGACAGGGAGAGATCAGTCACCAATTACCACCACAAGCAAAACAGACTCAACTTGGGGAAATCTATTTAATTTATTACCAATGAAATCAGAGTAGAGTAATGCTAAATAAAAACAAATCTTAAAACACCTTCACAGAATGATAAAATCATAAAATCACAGAATCGTTTGGGTTGGAAGGGACCTTTAGAGGTCATCTGGTCCAACCCCCCAGCAATGAGTAGGGTCATCTTCAACTAGATTCGGTTGCCCAGAGCCGCCTCCAAATCTGACCTTGAATGTTTCCAGGGATGGGGCATCTACCACCTCTCTGGGCAACCTGTGCCACTGTTTCACCACCCTCATGGTAAAAAAAAGTCTTCCTTATATCTAGTCTGAATCTACAATCTTTTAATTTAAAAACGTTACTCCTTGTCCTATCATTATAGGACCTGCTAAAAAGTTTGTCTCCATCTTTCCTGTAGGCCCCCTTTAAGTACTGAATGACGGCAATAAGGTCTCCTCGGAGCCTTCTCTTTGCAGGCTGAACAACCCCAACTCTCTCGGCCTGTCCTCATAGGAGAGGAGCTCCA
>VYZM01001713.1:47042-63006 GCA_013398915.1 Dromas ardeola
CAACAGGTCCATGTCTTTCTCATGTTGGGGGCCCCAGAGCTGGACACAATACTCCAGGTGGTGTCTCACCAAAGCAGAGTAGAGTGAGCGGACTTTGTCGGCTCATATCTAGCTTTTCATCCAACAGTACCCTCAAGTACTTCTCAGCAGGGTTGCTCTCAACCCCTTCATCCCCCAGCCTGTATTGATACCCGGGGTTGCCCTGACCCATGTACTGGATCTTGCACTTGGCCTTGTTGAACTTCATGAGGTTCACATGGGTGCACTTCTCAAGCTTGTCCAGATCCCTGTGGATGCCATCCCATCCTTCAGGTGTGTCAACTGCACCACTCATCTTGGCGTCATCTTCAAACTTGTGAGGGTCCACTCAATCTCAATCCCACTGTCTATGTCATTGATGAAGAGACCAAACAGTACTGGTCCCAGTACAGACCACTGAAGGACACAATTTGTTACCAGTATCCATCTGGACATTGAGCTGTTGACCACTACCTTATGGATGCAACCACTCAACCAATCCCTCATACAGCAAACAGTCCACTGATCAAGTCCAAATCTCTCCAATTTAGAGAGAAGAATGTTGTGGGGAACCATGTCAATGGCCTTACAGAAGTCCATATAGACAACATCTGTAGCTCTCCCCTTGTCCACTGATGTAGTCACTCCATCAACTTCCCCCATCCCTCCCTTCTTCCCAGGCTCAACTTCACTCCTGATTTCTCTACCTCCTCCCCCTAAGCAGCACAGGGAATGGGGGTTGCATTCAGTTCATCACACATTGTCTCTGCTGCTCCTTCCTCCTCGCACTCTTCTCCTTCTCCAGTGTGGGGTCTCTCCCATGGGAGACTGTCCTCCACAAACTTCTCCAACACGGCTCCTTCCCACTGGCTGCAGTTCTTCACAAACTGCTCCAGTGTGGATAGCTTCCACAGGGAGCAGTCCTTCAGGAACAGACTGAACAGACTACAGCTCTAATGTAGGTCCCCATGGGGTCACAGATCCTGCCAGAAAACCTGCTCCAGTGTGTGTTCCTGTCTCTTCACAGGTCCACAGGTCCTGCCAGGAGCCTGCTTCAGTGTGTGCTTCCCACGGGACCACAGCCTCCATTGAGGCCCTCCATGGGCCACAGATGGATATCTGCTCCACCATTAATCTTCATGGGCTGCAGGGGAACAGCCTGCCCCACCATGCTCTTCACCATGGGCTGCAGGGAAATCTCTGCTCCGGCACCCGGAGCACCTCCTCCCCCTCCTTCTGCACTGACCTTGGTGTCTACAGAGTTGTTTCACATATTCTCACTCCTCTTTCTGGCTGCTGCTCTGCAGGAATTTTTTTTCTGCCCTTATTTAGAATGTTGTCACAGAGGCGCTACCACTGTTGCTGGTGGGATCGTCTTTGACCAACAGTGGGTCCGTCTTGGAATTGGCCGGCATTCGATCTGTTGGACATATGGGAAGGTTCTAGCAGCTTCTCATAGAAACAACTCCTGCAGTCCCCCCATTACCAAAACCTTGCCATGACAGTCCAATACAACCTGACTTTGCAGAACCTTTCCTGTACACAATCTTGCCCAAACTTGAAAATGTGGAGAATTTTCCGAAGTCTCCAAATGTTGATGGGTATATTTCTGAATATTTTCCCAAGAATTATCAGAGCTGAGGATCAAAGCTCCAGCCATTCGCTTGGTGTTTATTAGCAGTTTCAAGGACTCAGAAAATGTAAGCCAGGCCTAAAGATGTCGTGAGGTTTTACTTATTTAATAATAGATTTGAGGTTGCTTTATTTGTCTCCTGCTGAGCCTTTAGCTTGAACTTGGGTCACTTTCAAACTTTGGTACACTTCTAAGGTCTAGAAAACTGGGGATTTATTGAACAAGAAAGCAAAAAAATCTCAAGTGTGCACATGACAGCAGAGGGCAAGGCCTCAAACAGCTTGAGATTGCTGTGAAAATCCTGATTGGTTTCTAAGCCCTATCATTGCTGCAACCCGCTAGCAGGCACTACCTCTCATTGACGGTTACGTTCCTCATGGGAGGCTGCAGAGCACACAGCCTTTCCTCCGGGCCAGCACGCAGCCTTTCCCCAGGGCCAAGTGGCGAGTGTCTCAGAGAAGATGCTAGCTTGACTTTTTTTTAAAATAGTTTCATGTCAATTCTTTAAAGGCAAAAAGAAAAAAAAGAAGACTGGCTAAATACAAAATTAATTCTCTCTACTTTTCAAGCAACCTCTGAGTTTCCCCTAACTCGCCATCTTTGCAGTTAGCATCTCCTCTCTTCCTCTCTCTCTCCTGCATGAGGATGGCACTTGTCATGAAAGGTGATCTACACTATTTCCCTCCAGCCTAGTGAGGGAGGTGGAGGAATAGGGCAAGGAGAAGACTCTTGCTGCAGTAACAAGAGCACCTCTGAAAAACTGTGGAAGTGGTTTCATTTTTTAGGTGATGGTGTGCTTCTCAGGTTGTGTTGGGTGCTTCTGAAAGACCTTCCAGGACACAAAGATATCCTAAGGCTGAGTGTGCCATGGTGTGAGCATCATCATCAAGGGTTGCTCAGCTGTCAGGCATCACCTACTGCCCTCCCAGCTCCTCTACAGCAGCAGCAGGTAATGGGGGACCAAATTAGCTTCTGCCCAGCTCCACACCAGGAGCTGATGTACCTGGGCTGGGAAAGCATTGCCTAAGGGCTGGAGCAGGATATCTGGGAGATGGTACTTTCCTGCAGACCTTTAGACAATGCTCTTCGCTGCCACAGGGTCACCTCCTCCCCAACGCCAGGGCTGGGCTGTTCACAGAGGTGACCTCGTCATTGCAACAGCCATGCTCCAGCCTGCAACAAGTTATCCACAGTTACCAGGGTGAGGTGACGTGGAGGTGAGAAACACTCTGCCTTTCCAGCATTACTTCCTCTCAGAGATGCCCTTCACCCCTTGGTGTTGTCCCCAGGTCCTTCTGCTGGGAGAACTCACTGCAAAGATTTGGGGAAGGATTTTGCCAGTATGCATCCATTCTGTGTCGCCATGACCAGTACAAAGGGGCAGCGATTCACTTTGAGCACATTCTGTGCTCCTCCATCAGACAAGAGGGTAGCATAACCACTGACTGCTTGCCAGGCTCTTGTAGGTGCTCAGGAGAAACAGGCAGCTCAGTCTAACCCTTTTTTTCTATGTGTTAAGGCTCAAAAGGAAACCCACGAATCCTCCTTGAAAGCCCCCTCTGCAAACCCGTGTGTCTCTCTAATTGAAACAGGGCAGGGTCTGAAACCATAGGAGTCCACAGCTGCTATTTCTATTGTGCATGTTTGAGTCAAGGTGAAGAGAAAAGTCAGCAAAGTATCCCACAGGGTGAATCCTCCATGTGCCAAGAAAGCTGACTCCACATTAAAGGTGAGAGCCAAAGCTTACAAAGCAGTGATGGCCTGGGAAGACAGAGGCCTTGATTCCCTCCAGCAGCCTCCAAGTGTTATTCCCATTAACATTGGCACTAGCCATCGCCCTGAATACCCCATGCACCAAAGGACGAGTGAGAGAGAGCAAAGGGAGGGAGGGAGGGAGGTGATAAAGTTGTCAGGCTGCAGGCAAGGCTATGGCTGCTGAGGACTGGCAGGGACTGCATCATTTAGAGATACATCCTGCGACGTATTTTAAGGGCAGATCTGAACCACTCAGGATAGGGTGGGTTTGCTGATCTTGCAGAGACTTCATCTTGGGTCAGCTTCAGTTCACAGTGCCAGATAATCAGGGCTCTGCATTTCTGTTCTCCTTCATCTGCATTACCAGGGGAAGAAAAACTCTATGTGGCACAAAAACTTTTAGGTGGCAGAGCCACTTACATTAACTTCCCACACGTGTGACAAATTTTAGCACTCTGTGATTTCTGCTAACCCTGAAGCTGATGTCTGCTTCACAAGACATCTGCCCAGCATGCCATCATGGGTTAAAAACACTTTCAGGCCCCCTCCAGCAGACAAAATCTGTTCTTACAGATGACAGTCCCCAGTTACACTGTGCCATGGGAAGACAGAGGGGAGTATCGCGTTTGCACTGGACCTCTGCTTTGGTGTTGAAAGAGCAGCACTTAAATAAATCCAAAACAGCAGACAGGACCATGCATTTCTCCCACAAACAAGTCTGCAAGCCACACAGAAATCAAAAGGATCCTTGTTACCAAACATCAGATCCGACCTCTTTGAAGAGCAGTGCAGCCTTTCTGCAGGAAGTTTAGCAATGGATGCAGAATCGACAAATGAGTCATTCCTCCTTTCCTCCTTTTTCTCCTCTTCCTCCTGCTTCAGCACTAAATGCGTTGAGAAAGGGAGATGTCTGGAAGACGTCTCCTGGATCACTGCTGCTCCTGCAGCATCTTGTCTGCCTTCAGGCTCTGGCGTCAAGTAGTGATCAGCCTCCTCCCCCCAGCCCCCTGCCCTGGAGTAGCAGTTTTTAGACGTGACCTTCCACCTCTTCACGGCTCCCTGTGTCTCTGAAATGTCCAGAGGTCAGCCCCTTGCCGCCTCCACGAGGAGACCTGTTATGGAGATTCCTGGCTCGCATCAGCTCCGTCTCATGTCCCTGTCATCTCCCATCATGTTACCGAACTGAAGGGGATACCATGAGTTTAGATGGTGTCCTCCACCGTGACATGGACTCATCATTTCACTATTTGTTGGGGAATGGCAGCTCTGTGCTGCTCATGGAAAGGTAGCCTTGACTGACTGGCTAAAAACTGGAGGTGACCTAGCTGTACAACTTACTGCTCAGGAACAATGTGACAAACTTCATCTTTCTTCACTGCCAACCTCTAAGGTTAGAGAGGGCCATTACCTGTCATGGTGGGGAGGAAAGAGACAGGTCTATGGATGTGTCTGTCTGTGTGTGCGGAGCTGGGGACATGAGAGGGTATGCTCTTATTCTTTCTTTCCTACTTTGTTATATTGATTTTCAGTGGCTTGCACGCTTGGAATGCAATAAGGGAGCAATTCCTTTCTATGCTGGCTAGTAAACATTGCCTGTAACTTTATTCTGGGTCAGGAAAGTTAGCACTTAAAATTAAAAGTGATTTTGGAGGAGGAAATCCATATTTTAGGAAATTCCAGCTGGGGGTTCCTTGCTACTGTACTTAATTTTAGAATCCAGTGTGTTGTGTCACGTCATATACGCCTTTAAAAAAGCATTTAACTGATATATATTCTCATCTGCTCTTTATTTGCAATATATCAAGCAGAAAGTATTTTTTAAAAATCAGTTCCCTGGCTCTCCGAATTTACAGCAGAGGCCACAGACTATAAAGCGGAAGGAGTTGAAATTAAGCCCAGGGGAGTAAAAAGTGCACTAGAGAGAAAGGCTCGTATGCCAGGTGCTTAAACACATGCAGAGTTTAAATCCTGTGCCATCCCCCCGAAGCCAACGGAGCTGCTCTTGTATTTAAGGCTAACACACCTGGCTTAAGTGCTGGGACCTTAATCTCCAAAAGAGGTGTATAATGCTGGAGTACAGACTGTGATGCCCATAAGCTGCTCCGGGTCCAAGGTACCATCTGCTATGGCAGTTCTTTTCCTTTGTTCAGGTCCTGGAAAGCCAAAAGTCTTCCCTGAGACAGGAAAACATCGGTCCCAGACAGTCAGTTTGGGGAATGGGTGCCCTTGCTGATGTGCAGCTTCCAGACATGGATCCAAGCTGGGATCCAGGTGCTTGGGATGAGCCTTTTGCTGATGAAGTTTCACCCAGCAAAGGCTCATTTCTTGAGTGCTGGGGAATTTAGCTTGAAAGTTTTCTGTGAGCAGGCACTCACAGCAGGTGTTTCCCATGTGGTTAGACATCAGCACTGAAAACACGGTGCATTACTTTTTAGATGGATAGGCAGGTATTTTACAGAGCTCTGTTCCCGGCACTGCAAAGTAAAGCTCTGTTGGAAAACACCCAGTGCAGGAAGCAGGACCACAGTGGTGTGGGGTGCTACTGTATGGGGTGCCACCTGTTTTGCCAAAGCAAGCCCATGCCAGCACCCCCAATCCCTTATTTCCATCCTGTCCTACTGCAAAAACATCCCTGCAAATCCCCTCTCTGCTCTGCCGTGTATCCACCCGCCCTGCAGCAGGGCTGTCACCGCTTTGTCAGGTCTCGGGCATGTCTGCGGCTGGAAACCCCGCTGGGGAGATGAAAGAAGCCTGGACAGTTTACAAGACGGTGGGAGGCAAAGTATACCTACCTGGCCCTGAACTCTGACACGTGGCCTCCCTGCTTCCCGCTTGACATTTACAAACGGTGACAAGCCCTGTCACTTGCCACCTGATGTGACCACCCCGAAAGCTGGGAAAGCCAGAAATGTTATTAATAACTCCAGTTTCCCAGAAGAAAGCCCCAGAGACTTAAAACAAGGAGCTGCCTTGACTCAGGCCACAGGCAACGGTGTTAGGGAAGCCTCCGCAGCTGGCTCCCTGGGTGAAACAGGGATGTTTGCCTTTGATGAAAGGAAAATGGAAATGCAAGCAGACAGACAAACAGAAAGACAGAGCTGGTGTCTCATCCCAGCTCTTGTCCTTCTTCCTTCTCTTCCTGTGAGAGGAGGAACCCCTAGTTGAGAGACCCTCAATTCTGGGAGCAGTATGAGGCACTGCAATCCCTTGCGCCATCCCTGGCCATGGCTCCCTGTGTGCCACTTTTCCTGCTTTCCCCTGGCCTGTCTCCTCTAACCATAACGAAGACAGGTGGAAGCACAGACTTCAGCACAAACGGATCATCTGAGCACCTCCCTGGGGTCCCAGACAGCTGGGTCTTCACTGCTCTCGGTACCCAAATTGCCATTGCCTGCTGGTACATCACAAACTGGAATTTAGGGGCTACAGAAGGTTGCGTGTTGCCTCCTTCGCTGGGAGAGCAAATCTGTAGATTTGCAAATCTTTGCCATCAGCAAAAGACCTCCGAAATCTCCTAGATTTCAGGATTCCCATAGTAGCTACTTTCAGGGCACAACGTTTTTCAGGCAGCTGCTGTTACTCAAGTCTCCATCTAAGCAGTCATGCAACAAGCAACGCTTTCAAACAATGGTCTATTGATTACTTGCTTCGTTAACAATGATGCAATTCCCTGGAGAGGTTTATTACTCTTGTTTTGTATTATTTTGTGCCTTATGATTTGGTCATTAATGGGTACGCTTGCATTTCATTTCATTGTGACTGACTTTCCTGGGAGGAATGCTTGATGCAGTCCAAAAATGTTCATGAATAAATGTTTACTGGCAGGAGGTATGAGTGTTTTGCAGGGCTGTATGGATGTTTTCATCCTGATGATGCAGCAGTAAATCAATTAAAAACATGATTGATTGTAAAACTGTTGCAAATTTGCTTTTGCCTCTGGATTTCACATTACCTAAGTTAGGCTGTATAAATCTAACAATATATTACTCATGCAGGGGTTGTCTTGCCAGTATCTACAGCGAGAGCTGCTATGCACACAGCTAAGGCAAGCGCAAGGGCGAAACCCGACCCGGGCGTATCCCACAGCTCCGCTCCCATGCAGAGCACAGAGCCCTTGTCCCACAGGTGACTTAACTCCTTTTGGCAACGTTTGACTAGAATTCCCTTTCCTAGAGGATAAAAGAAATCGAAAAGGCTCTCTACACAGATACGTTCGTTCAGATTAAGGTATAGTGTACATTTAACATGGAATAGCTTTTCTTAATTAATTCCCTGTCTGGGTGCTTTTTTTTTTTCAGTCAGATTGCTGTAGCCTAAATTACATTAATCGACTTTGGATATTCTTGCTAGCTATTACTTCTCGCATTATTAATATTAGTTATTAGAAATTAATGATTCCAGAATAAGTCCCCACATTTACTTCTGTCCCAAAGTCTCCAGTGGCGTACCATGGCCGGTGTGCTCTGATTTCAGCGAAAGCCCCTGCACCCTGCCTTTAAAGAGGTTGCCAACAGCACTGGGTTTTGTCTGCTGAGCAGAAGTAATAACTTCAGTTTAAAAATAATTTTTTAAAACCTTCTGTCTTAATCTTCTGTCGGCTTAGAAATCTTCTGTAGCTAAAGTAAACCTCTTTGTAACAAGACCGTATCCAGAAGCCAACGCTCAGCACACAGCGATGCAGGGGAAATGTGGTGCAAAGAATTAGAGAGCCTGAAATGACACAAGCTAAGGACAGAAAACTGCATCCCTGTCTCTGACGTACCCATTCAGGGCTTCATTCAAAACCCAGAAACGTCGATGTAAGTCCTTCTGTGGACTCTGAACGTAGGCCAGGAGAACTGCACTGTGCCATCCCAAGGATCCTGCTGCATCTCCATGCGTGCAAGTCTGCAGACACAGAGAGGAAAACAATGTACGTGGCTGTGTGCTTGAATATAGATTTACAGAGACAGCGCGCATAAATCTAGATAATTTATACAGTGCCACAAATACAAACAACAACTGCCACCCCTCTCCCTTCACAAACTCGTATACACAAATGCACCTCAAGTATGAATAATGCAATGACAAAGTGAGCTGCATTTGTATGGACATCATTGGTATCAGCAGTTAGCAATAATAGTTGTCTAATTGTAGTCTTTCATTGTGTGCTATGTCAAAGCGTGGGCGAGTAATTGCAATCATCAAAACCCTTTCAGAGTGTGTGCAAAGCCCCGACCCCCATCACCTGCTGTCAAGCCTATCTGATCCACCACACACATGCACTTACTGGGCAGATGAATTAGCTAGATGGGCTGTTCTCTCCTTTTTTTATTATTATTATTATTATTATTATTATTATTATTATTATTATTATTATTATTATTTTCTCTGTTGTTTTGTGTTTTCCTTCCCTCAAGGTTGTGTCTGGGTTGTGAAGGGTTGTTAGACTTTTTTTTTATTATTATTGTTATTCTTATTTTTCGACGTGTGTGATCGCTTTTTGGGTGAGATAATTTAGATGACAGACATCAACAATTATACAAAATAATATGGTAACCAGCAATGGAAAAAAAAATAATAATTGATTCTCATGGGCTGCTGAGTGTTACAATTTGAATGTCTTTCTATTAAAATCCTTGTAATAGACACAGGGAGAAAGCAGCGAGGAGGGGAGAGAGAGAGACGGAGAGGGAAATCAGTTCTTTTTCAAATATTACTCATAAGATGGAAGAGAAGATATTTTAAGAATGCAAGTGGGACTGATTTCCATTAACATAATCCCATTTCTAGTATTATTTTATTAATATAAACATCTTAGGTCTGGGAATGACTCCTGGATCATATATACCTACTTTGTTTTGCATTGGGTTTAGGGGAAAATCAAGGCGAGTGCTAAAAAAAAAAATTGAACCTGTTTGTTATATTCATTCTGAATTGCCAGTTGTACAGTACCCGAGTGGAGCAGCAGATTTGATTATCAAATACAATTAAGGCCTGTTTTTGTCGATGTGGAGTACCATGTAAGTGCATATTGTAAATATCTATCTAGAAGACAGCAATAGCACAATCATGTGGGCTATGTACTCTGTCTTGCTGCTGGAAAGGACTTGCAGTGATTTTTTCTGCCTCAGCCTCCCACAGTAAAGCAACCATCTCAGTGCTATAACAACAACTATTACAGTGACCACATCTTGTTCAAGGAACGCACAGGTTCACAGGTGGATGCCTGCTTTACACCTTTAAAGGGTCTCAGCTCTGAGTTTTCTCATGTCTGCCTTTGTGTGATAGGTCATATCTATTTGTCATCAGGATATAGCACCTTCAGAAACCCAGCAGGGTACATCTTTTTTGCTGCAAGCATTTTCTATTGCTTAAGGATGTATGTAGTTTTCATGGCTGGCAAACGCAAGATTGGATGGCATATGTGTATGCACTCAAACTTCTGCAATAAGACAATTTAGAGATCTGTATAATTAATCTCTACCAGGAAGTAGTTGAAGCCATATTATATGTGCAAAATTCAAGCAAAGGGGAATTTATACAAGGTACAAGGAAGGAAGTCCTCATGGTCAATTTTCTTAGATTGTGGATGAGGGTCCCAAGGGCAGGAGATGTAACTTTTTATCAGGATTACTTAAAATGAGGATAGACAAAATGTTTTTGAATGTTAAATGGCAAATGTCCCACATCATCAGAGGGCCACATAACCATTTCTAATTACCCGAAATCATCTTCATAGTGTGGCCTGACGCTACTGTACTCACCCTGCTCACTCTGAACTTGCTTCTGCCTCTGGACAAAACAAATTCAGATGTACCAAAATACACATATTTTGTAAGACCTCAAAGCAATCAGAAATGGTTATGGCACCAAAAAGAAGAAATACATGATTGGAAATGTTATATGGTCTGGATTTTTTCTCAGAGAAAAGTATTGCCACTGATGAGGTCACTGCTGATCAGACAGCTGAACATAAGTCTGGAAATAAGAAAAGCAGAATGCAAGTTTTATTCTTGCTGTATTTTTGAGGGCAAGTCATTTGGGAAGAGGCATGTGAGTTCATCTCCCATAACTTTTGTCCTATGAAGGTTAGGTGGTTATTCTTAGCTGGTCATCTGAGATGCTTCAATAATCAATGAAGAAGCAAAGGGGTATTCCCACAGGGTCATTCATTCATTCATTCCTGAGGCAGGTGAGGAAGAATCACTTTATGGAAGTTCACCTGCATCTCTGCATGTTTCTTGTAGAGTCTGGCCAGCTAGTTTGAAGTAAATTCCTGGAAAACAAAGAAATAGAGAAATTCCCTTTAATGGACATGTTGGATTTGAAGACTTATAACTAGCTTTTTCTCATCTGTAAATGTTTAGAATTATGTTTCTGCCACAAGAAATGAGTTCATTTCTTCTGGTGGAGTTTCATAATAACTTTACAGTAAGGATTTGTTTCCCTGTTGGAATTCTTAAGAATTAACTGGACTATACCTTCATCTTAATGAAATCAGAAATGCTTTTTTTCTTAATAGAGAGGAATAGTTACTGATTTCCACTTCCACTACCCACTCTTCCCTGCCAGCAAAATTTGATCTGGAGGTATCGAAACATCCTGCTAGAAAGCTGCTTTCCTAAATACTTATTATCCACATGATATTTAGTACTGAGGGAGATAATTTTTCATACAAAAATGTTAATTTTTCTTGATTCAGACTTTGGGGACAAAAGTAGTGGATTTGATAAATCTTTTATCAGGCAGGTTTCAGAGGCCCAGGTGGGACTTTTTGCAGTAGAAGTGCTCCAATGTGTAAGCCGTACTCTGATGGCATTGGAGACACCTCTGCTGTTGAGTTATCCTAATGTCTGTGCTCATGGGTGTTTGGGGGGAAGGGTGATGATGGCAGCCCAAGCATTTCTGAAAGGTCATGGTCCAGAACAAAAATTATGTATGAAAACTTGACATTTTCTGCTAAATGGAATTCTTGTTTTCCACCTCAGCCTAATTAAGATAGTGCTGAGAAATGCTTGTCATGGGGAAGGACTGTACCTTCCTAGTGCCTTTACAGAGAACAGTAAAAAGAACACCCAGCTCCAAACTTTCTATAACACAAGGATAGTAAAAGAGAAGATAGAGAAAAAAACAGAAAATAGAGTTGAGAAAACAATGAGAAAATCTTCATAGCAAAATAAGAAGTAGTTTCAACACACTCATGGTCTCAGTGTTGTCAAAGTCATACATGAGCATGACAGCAAGGGGAACAGGTTTTGGAGAAATTTCAGGGAACATCCTGAGATGGGATTGCAGCTCTCTTTAAGGAGCTCCTACCATGCATGAAGGGGCAGCATGGGAGAAAACAATGAGATACTTGTCTGAAAAATTCAATTACTGAGTGATAGAGGATGTTATCACAGGATAACCAAAGATGGGAGCTGGCAATTCAATAGCAAATGAGATGTTAGGTAGGGGGGAGATAGGCTGTGAAGAGCCTTTCAGAGGTCCCTGTACAGACATTGAACCATAACAGCCACTCATCAGTGTTATAAAACTACCAGGAGCAGTATCCCCAGGCTGGGAAAGACTCTTCTTGGCAAGGCTTGTGTACCACACCATGCCATCGAATAGAGCACGTCCTATTGAAAACTGAATCCCTTCGAGTTCCCTGGAACAGCAGCAGCTGGAGGGGAAATAACAGTAAAATTCTATGGCCATAATAAAACGCATTAGCCATCTGAACAGTCATTTCAATCAAATAATGCAGCCTATTCATATTTAAACAGGAAATATTGTTTAATGTTTATGGTAATGATCAAATCAAATTTTAAAAATTAAACACGAAATTAAACATTAAAGTGAGGTTCCAGCATTGGGCACTTGGGACACCGTTTCCAACCCACAGCTGATGGCTGCAATGAGCAGGGTCTACCCTCTTACCTTCCCTTAGTACAACTTCCTGAGGAGGATGCTAGAAGGAGGCTTTGGTGTCACACGAATGACCACAGCTGGTGTAGGGTAGCTGATTTGGAGCCTCCCCTCCCTCCCCTCCCATCCATTTGGCTTTCCATGACAATAAGAGATAAAGGCTGTTGAGGGGCAAGTGGAAACCCAAAGGAAAAGTGCTTTCATTTGGAAGAAGCTAAATGGGAGTTGTTTTTCATCCAAGTGGAAGGCAGTCATGTGTCCCTATTGAAATATTTTGGACTCTATTCTCAAAAAGAACTGAGAGAAGAAAAGTTACAGAGGGTTTTCCAAAGCACCATTGAAACAGGAGTAGAAAAAGCCACTGTGAACCTGCAAGTCCTCAGATGTACACAGTGGTCATTGTCCCACAGAAGATCAAAATGCAAAATAACACCTAATTACTCTTTAAATACTGCCCTTGGGGGTAGAGCACAGCAACTGAGGTAGTAACTGATGTAGAGCACCTGATTTTGAAAAAAGAAATGCTGCTTTACAGCAGTGAAGGCGTGAGCTCAGCTAATTAATTTAAGGTTTAGACAGAGCTGGCTAAGTTTGTGTTTAATGAAGACCTTGGAGCGATGGCTAGCAGTTAAGGTATTGCTTTTAGGCCGTATCTTGTGTTAGAGTAAACTCATAGCCAGGAAATTACTTCTTTCTCCTGTACCGAATCTAGAGTGATTTTGCTGATCCTCAGTCTAATGGTCCTTTCTGAACTCTCTCCACCTGAAGTCAGCAGAAGGGCAAAGTTTGAAACAAAAGAGGTTTGAAACAAACCCATTTTCTTTAATATCCCTGTGCATTTCAGCCACGGACCTTATCTGTGCTGTGAGCCTGTGCTTTGGTTTCTTGAGCTGTGCTGTGAGGTTAACCTTTTGCTCTAACAGTTGCATCTTTCAAGGGAGTGTATCCTCAGTGTAAATTAATATCAAATTAGTATAAATTAATATCAAATTAGCAATGCTTTGGATTACCAGTGAATTGCATATTGCTCCTTATAGTGAAAATAGCTCAACACAAAAGGCAGGATCAATCTGTCAATCCCCATTCTTATGTCGACTGCTTGCCCAAATTTATTATTGAAGGAGCATGCACAGAAATTTCCGTAGTATGAAAAAATAAATAAAAGGACTGAATAAATTACCTGGGAAAGTACAGCAAAATGGCAAGATTTATCTTAACCTGTGTCTACTGCTCTCATCCCTCTACCATGCACTTTAAATTGGATTGGTATCCTATAAGAGACTGTCAAGGATTTCATTTGTTCTGCTTGACATACAGATGTACAATTGGTAAAACTGCATCTTATCTTAGTAATTGTCTACAGTGCTAAGTCTGTACCTGGTTATTGACTTCAAAAGTCAGGTTTCATCTCTGCAGTTCCCTGATCCAGCATCAGTCCAACACCTCCATCTCTATCTGTTCATCTTTTGGCTCACTTTCCTGAGTTAAACCATCTTCTTCTTCGCAAATGATGGGTTTCGGCTTCTTGTCATCAGTCAAGACTGGGGTTTGGGGGCAGAGGACTGAAGGGGCCAGCTTCTTGTTTCTGATAGTATCCTTGTATCCAGTGTGTCTAAAAAAATTAATTGTGAGCTGGTGTTCAAGAACTTGGTGAACATTTTGAGGGCTTTTAAAGCAACAAGGATTTTTCTAGGGCTTGGAAGCAGGGGTATTAATTAGTTCTAATAACTTTCCTGTTTACTAACAGAACTGTAGAGTTTAGTGATCACATAGAGGAATTTCTGTCTGTCTGGTGGTCCTTGAGCACATTCTGGTACAAATCCAGATCCGCATGCTGACACCCTGATGATTCAACACAGTGCTTTTCCAAACTTGCAGCAACCTTTCCTGTTCACAGACACATGATGCAAATAGAGCTGCTTGTAAAACTGGCTATTTTTTTCCAGCACACCCAAAGAATTCCTGTAGAACTAGTTATTTATTTTCCACTTCTAGCTGAAAAGAACTTTGGCTTTTGAGTTTTCATTTTTAGAAAGCAAATAAGCCTCTAGATTTTTTTTTCTGGGAAGTATATACTTCTATGACATATTGTGTGTGTTAGTCTAAATGCCTGGTGCTTTCTCTGCAAATATTCTTCATGTAAACTTTTTGAGCATCTGTTGGGAGGAGAATGTCAGAAAGAAAACCCTGTTTTCTTCTACTCCTTCCTCCCTGTGGTACATAGTAGTGCCATCCTGGAGACTGGCCTCGTCATGCACCTGATTTACCCCAACACAGAGATGGCTCATTCCCATTCCCTGTTCCTGGCAATGTGAGCAATGACAGTTGTAGGAGGCAGCTACAAATTTGCCATGGTGAAACACTCTGCTGGGGACAGGTCTCCACAGGGTGCTGCAGTAACCCCCCATTCCCAACAGTGCCGATTCACTTTTCCCAGGGAACACAGCAGTATAGTAAAAGAGCATAAGTACAGTTATAGTCAGTCAGACCAACAGTCATTCTCACACATATCCCATCTCCCAGAGTAGTCAATCATAAAACAGAGGGAGAATTACAAGAGTAATACTTTCCTAGCTTCCTGCAATTGGCAGCTCAGGGATTTCCTGAGCCAGAGGTACTTTCTTTGTATCAGTAGTTTTCAATGGATTTTTCTTCCATGAGTAGTCCTGTTGTTTTTGAGTTCATGGGGATGTTTTAGATGCTGGTTTTGCACCACTGACATTTCTCACTGTTTAATCAGGACCGACTTATCTCTGGAGAAGGCAGAAGTTAGTCAAAGAACCTCAAGACTGGCAACATGTATAATCATAAAATAATGCATTGAAGATTCTTTACAGTTTCCAAAATGCTGCCAGCTTTAGGGTAGACCTATAGCATGGCAGTTCCAGGGAGAAGAGCCGTGGGTCCTCGCTATACACGGCGGTGATTCTTACCAGATGTCATTATCCAAGGTGTAATCCCAAATCAGTTGTGGCTTAAACTTTGCACGAGAGCTGTAAACTGCAGGAGCTCAGCAGCTCTTGTATAAACAACCATAATAGCCCCATAGCAGGGGAGAACCTCCAAGGCAAAGTTGGGTGGATGTACAGGTGAACTGTTTTCATCCTCAAGAGTTAAAGCCACCTCCAGTCACAAGTGAGAGCCACAATACAAAGAGCATGAGGTTTTCAGAAGGTCCTGTGGCACCTTTGGCCTGTGCAAATTATACAGAAGCAGTATTTTCTAACAGCTGGCGAGCAATGACGGTTACACGTATCACAGGCTGCACCCGTGCCTCCCGAACGGCAAGCCAGCTCACAGCGAGGAAATTGCTCTGCTCTTAAGAAGCAGCGGATAGTTGTCATGTTTTGTTGGAAGACGAAGTGGATTTTTTTTCCCTATTTCCCTTCCCTTGTTCAGTTTTCAAGCTGCTTTAGATGATCAGTTTTTGCAGTAAAGTGAAACGATGCTGAAGTAGTTGGAAGCATCTGCACAAGCAGATACACTTGTAAACAAAGATGGTAATTAGAATAGGATGCAGGTCTGGGGTTGTCTGTTACATCAAGAGATGTGTTTGTGTGTCAGCTTTACTCCTGTGCCTCATCGCTGTGGCATCCTTATTTCAGAGCTTCCTGGGAAATGCAGTATGGCTTTTGTAGTTTGTAATTTTTTTACTACCTTTTTTTT
>VYZM01001713.1:63012-79845 GCA_013398915.1 Dromas ardeola
TTTTTAATTCTTTGCTTTTCTTTATGGATTCCCTAGGTGCCCATCACAATGTGGCAATCAACAGGGATATGCGCAGTAGCAGAATTTTCCCTTTAAAAGTAAATCTATGCAAATATGACAACCTACCTCGGGGCATCTTGCAAACCTGGGAAAGAAAAGGCAGGGAAGGAATCACATGATGCTTCAGACAGAGTCTGCAGACATCTCTCACCTGACTTTGGTGGCTTCTCTTGCTTTTTCCTCTCTCTCTTCTCTCTTACCCTCTCCCCTAAATATACTTCCAGAAAGATCAGTGATTGAAAAGGGCATGTGCTGTCTTCAGGGAGCCTGCGTGATGCCCAGCAGCCAAGGTCCATCCCCAGCGGGATGGTGTACGGTAGGGAGCACAGGGACAAACCCTGCTTTCAGATGTGCCCACACATCTGCTGCTGGCCTCAGCTGGGAACTCCCTGCAGGCACAGCTGAAAGATGCATTTGAAACTAAGTCTATATTAAAATAAAAAAGGAAGCGTGGCATCTTTGGAAGAACAGAGCGCTCGAGCCTGCACGTGCTCAAGAGGGCAGCACGGTGCAGAGCCCAGGGCAGGATTTGGCTTTGAATGACTCTTACAACCTTCTGCCACCCACACAACTGATTTCCTCAGCCAAGAATTTGCAAGGAAGGAGGACGTATACTAACCTTCACAGCAAAAGCAAATGTCTCCTCTGTTAGACTTAGATGCCCAAGAGGAAATGCGGGCAGACAGGTTCTGCCCCACTGACTTCCATGGTAAAGGGCCAAGTGTTTTCATGGGGGTGAGGTGGCCATCACAGACCCCGGCAGAAGTGGCTTTGGGGAATATTCGGCATCCAGCTGTCTCTGAGCTGCAGGGGAGATGCCTTTCTGGAGTGAAGCGGGGACTAGCTGTGGCCTTTGATGTCAGCCCAAGATGCCCCTATGTGATGACCCTTAAAAGATCCAATTACCTTCTCAATGGCTTGGGGGATGCTTTTTTTCCTTGTGTTCTGCCACACCAGAAAGTAGAATATTAAAACATACTTATAGAGGTTGAGTTACCATGTACTGAGAGAAATGGGTGAAGTCTAGTAGTATTTGACATGAATATACTGGGAATAGTCTGAAAGAGTACGAACCTTCGGAATTCCCAGACAGATACCCAGATCTAACATGGCTCTGCATGGACAGCTGCATGGACAGCTGGGATCTTACCAGGTGAAAATAACAAACCCCAGGACATTAGAAAATAATACTATAATATATAAATATAGACAATTTTCACCAAACATAAAAACCAAGACTCACTGTTGGAGCACATATTGCCGTAAACAAAGGTAGCCCATGGAGATGGGCTCCATGTAAGGAACAGAGCAGAATCGAATAAAGTAACGTGAAGGAATTTAGTTAAGATGAAAACAGCAAGGCTGTTCCCTTTAAATGCTTTAAAAATGTATCACTCATCCTGTAAGGCATTTCCACTACTTTAAGGAGAAACGAGACCACCACAGGCCCCTGCAGAGCCCCCTTGGCTCTGACAGCCCAAATGCCTCCACCACACAGAAGCGTTACCGCCGACTACCTCCCGTGTTTGCCATATGTCATCCCTTTTTGTTCACTGCCATTTACATGCTGGCAGGTTGACTTTTTATTAAGGTAAGAGTAGGTTGAAGATTTCAGATGTGGGCGCTTGAGAGACCCTCCCCTTCACAGCAAGCCCAGCTTTCTCAATTTCAGCTCAGGCTGACATTATATCAAACTGTGTTTCTCTCTTGTGGGGACAGCCACAGATTATTTACAAGATGCAACAAGAATGTCACACTAAATGAAGACGAAAGATGTGGAGGAAGCATGACTGCCGCCCAAGCCTTCTTAAGAACCGCTTATTAAGGAAATCATCCTTTTAAGCAGCAAACAGCCACCAGAATTGGCCATATTCGATACTGGGGATAGGATCTGACCTGGTAACCAACACTATTGATAACGTTTCTCCAGCGGTAACAATGCAGATGCTAATGAGCGTATTAATAATAAATAACACTGTGTACATTTATCATGTCCCCTTTTCAAAGGGTAGAAAATGCTTCACCAACAAGAAAGTGTGAAGCCTCAGAGCAGCTCTTTTCTCCCTGTGGAGCCTATTGTTACTGTAAGCAAAGGGACTTTTGTCATCTGGGTTAGCAAAGAGAAGTGGCAGTGGAACCGCTGGATTCCAGTCACTACGGTGATGCTGATTCATGGTGTGAACTTGGGGGAGTTATTTCAGTGCTCTGAGTCTCAAGTTCACCGTCTGTAAAATCAAGATAATTATATTTACAATGCTTACCTCACAGAGCTGCTGTGAAGATTAATTAACGCATATATATTTACAAAGTGCTTTGAGATCTTCAGGTGAAACCTGCTGCATATGTGCAAAATATTATTTCTCTAAAATATCTTGAAACCTCAGGAGCCGCAGAGTCTTACTGGCTATTGCCACATTTTTGAATGCTTTTATTCTTTGTTTAAACAAGTTGTTTTGCAGGTAGCAGCTATATATTGTGTTAATGGTGGAATACTTCTCAAGTAATAGGGTTTTTTTTCCCAATTCCATTTGACTTGTTTTTCTCCTCATGTGCTATGTGCAAGCAGATTATGGGTTCATCAAACGGTAATTTTAGGTCGTTACTATGACACATATTTTGAGCATTTTTTTTACCTCTGTAGATTTTTATCACAAAGAAGATCCCTGTGTTTATTTGATATTGGCTATTCCATCTGTGTTGGTTGTTTGTGATCAGTCAGATAAGCTATGATATATATCTGTACCACTTCCACCAAGAACATACCTGGAGGCACAGTTAGGGATTGAAGATTATGTGTGTTTAATTTATGTGCTATGGGCAGGATTGATCTTGCCTAAATTTAGCAATCTGAATATTAACTGTTAAGTCTAAAGTAGTTGTTTAAACTTAATTTATACTTAGTTGAAAGAGATGGGCACTCACCCAGAGCAGTTTGCCCGACCTTTCTCAGATAACAGTGTTGATAGTATGAATCAGCCTTTAGAGGCACAAATACCTCTGTTGACTGTGAAGGGATGTAGGAGTGATGTACTCAGATTTAGATGTCTGATGTGATATTAAAAGGCTGAATCCTGTTCTGCAGACCCTAGAGACTCAGATTTAGATGTCTGATGTGATATTAAAAGGCTGAATCCTGTTCTGCAGACCCTAGAGACCCTCCTTCTCCTGGAAGGAGAAGCAACATTACACTGTAGTAGAGAATGGCTCATTTGAGCAGTAACAAAGCTCCAGATTGAGACACCTACTTGTAGGTTTGCAGATGTAGGTGTCTACATGAGGTTGAGGAGCCTTTGTTCCCATTGCGGTCAACAGAGGTCTTGACAGTGCAGGCTGGGGTCTAGAGATCAGTGCAGCTGAGCAAATATAGGTCTCTAGCACAGGGTAAGTGGAGTGGCATACTGAGATCCCCTAACTGTACAACTATCTTTCAACTGGCTATGGCACTCTAAATGGCCAGTCTATCTGTAGATAAAAAATGTGGGTATTTTAACCTGCAATTTAAATCTCACTCCAGAAGCACGACTTCATGAAGAGGATGAATACTGAGTCATTTGATTCAGGCAGATATGCCGAGGGTGCCACACTTCTTACAGCTAAACAATGATGGCTTTTGCATTGCTGGGTAGTCTGTAAGCATCTCAGTGTTTGTAAATCAACTTCAAAGAACAGTGATTTGATAATATGAAACCCATATACATTTACCAGTTCTTATCTCTGCCTATTTCAGCTATTCCACAATTGTGCATTCTAGTTGTACTGTGTCTAAAGTTCTCAAACAGTGGTATTTCCACACCCTTTCTTTTAAGACAATTCTTCAGTTTTAGGAATTCAATGCTGAGAAGCTGTTCAGTGGAAGTTTTCTTCCTTAATATCTCTGTCTTTCATACAATCAAAGCACTATCAATCACACCATTCAATTCTTCTGTCTCTAGATGCTTATAGATACATCTCCAGATAGCTTTCACATCCATACATACAAGTTTTATTCCTTGTCACCTTTGAAAAATTTCTGTATCTAAGATCTATGAGAGAGTGAAAAGAATAGTTAGACATGCACACATCTATATACACAAATGACTTGTAGTCAATGTGTTCAACTCACACATGCAGGAAGCAAACAGGTAATATACATTTAAGCATCTTCATATACCTTTCCTACTTCAGTGGACCTCTACTGTTGAGTACCAGATGACAATCTGCCTTTATATGGACATGCACACACAGAAGTATGCACGCGTGTTTAGATGCATATACAAAAATTTACATTGGAGTCTTTGAGGGAAGAATTCTTTTGATTTTCTCTGGACATCTGATGTTCCTTAAGGCAGTTGTCATCCTACATTAATTTGTCTTACTCTGCCTCAGCTCACTCTTTTTTGTCTTAAATGCCATATTAGAAAATGTTGCAAGCCCCCCACCTCCTTTGGCATACCCATAATCCACCTGGGCATTTAGGGAAGCGTGCCGTGATCCTTCCTGACACATGTCAGCAAACATCTCATCAGGGGCTCAGCTGTGTCACCCCCAATGATATTGCGTGGCGAGATCAGTCCTTGGCTACATTACACCCTACCCTGCCCTCGGGGGTGGTAGGAAGGACTATGCTAATTGGTTTTGACCCTCCGAGATTGAGGGGGGAAATTGCCTTCATCTGGTGCAATGTGCCATATCTGTTCAATAGAAAGCAGGGTGCTGCAATGCACATAAACCCTTCCAGTGTCTTTACAAGATGGCAGGAGCCCGTGTCTGTCTGCATGTGGAGAGATGATATGGTACAAGAATCACATGAGCTACTCACCTGAATTCATTCCCAATAAATATCCCAAGAGCATCCTCCCACTCACAGCACTGGAGCATCTCTCAGCCTGGCTGTAGGGTTATAACAACATGCGGTTGGACCCTGCTGCGCAGATGTTGCCTCTGTGCTCTTCAAGGCCTCCTCAAAAGGCCTGACTTCCCTGCACTCTGCACATTCCTACTCCCCAGGGACCCCAGGAGTCAGTGGAGGTGACTATGAAATTGACAAAAAACACAGAAAATCAGTACATTTCAAAATACCCTGCCTATTCTTTACTTTCTTGAAAGAAGGGAGGTTTTCTAGTTTCCTGAAAGGTATCACCTATTCTGCACAGCCAACAGAATACTAAATACATGTGGAGACCCAGGAGTTCCTGCTCTTGCCCAGGACTTGCCCTCACCCTGTGCAGAGCCTGACCCTGAATCAGTTGACCAGCAGACCAGCAAGGGGATTAAAGAACAGGTTGTTCTCTGACCTGGCTCTGTATGTCAACTTTATTAGACACAGACACCTCCATGCCACTTGTCACTCTATTAAAAGAGAAATGCAGGACTAACTGTTGCAAGCTTTCCCCCATCATATTCATTCTTTTATTATTTTTTTCTCTCTCTCTTGCTTTCTTTCTTTACAGTACTCCTTTTCCTGCTTTAATCACACCTCACTAAACTCTGTATTTGTGTGCACCTGATGTCAGATGATGCACACAGGCTTGTGGCTTTAGGTTTTCCAGGCATTCAGGTACTGCTGTCTTGTCCTTTGCTGGGCCAGAACCCTGGAGTCATCATCTCCAAAGGAACAAGACCCCTTTTCAGATAGTGTGTGCTTAGTTATTTTGCAGAAACATCTCAGAGAAGAAATGAAGGTAGGCACATTATGTGAAATACTTAAAGCAATACTGGATAAAGAAGATAGGAATTTAATCTGGTAGCCTGTTTTCGATCAAGACTTTCAGAAGCTCCAGGTGCTCTGGAAGAAGCAGAAGGGAGTTTTAAGATAGCCTCACACCAATCCAGTTCCTTGCCAGTTTTCCTGAATTAGATATTGGCTTTCATCCTGTGTGACAGATATTTTGTCTCTTCCCGAGTCTCAGAAACAGCTAGTCCTTGTGGAACAAAATCTAGCAGAGAAAACTCCTTTGCACTGCATGCCAAGGCAAATAACGTGTTCTGCAACGCAGGGTGGGGAAGTAGGGGGTTGATAGGACCTTAATACAAGTTGGGGGGTGGGGAAGGTGTTGCCAGTTATTTTTATTTAGTTATCAAAGGGATACTGAGTAGGTGGTGCCAGATTTTGCTTGAACTGCTTGGGTTTAAACGCACACGCACATACACACATACAAACACATGCAATCGAGTGCTTCAATGCTGGGGGAGTGAGGAGCTGTCAGGACTATGTCATGGCAAAGGCATCCCATCAGCTAGAGGGGCAGATTTTTCTGGGCCTCCGTTTGAGAAGCAGACAGATGACTGACAGGGGTTAAAAGCTTCCTGCTTTCTTTCCCACATTCCCTCCTTGATGGTAAAGAGTTCCCTGTCCCTCACGCAGAAGGTGCTCTATGATTTCAAAGCATTTTGCTGGAAATACTGTAAAGACTATAATAAGCTATTGTAGCCCTTGGCAGAGATGCCCAGCTGAGCCTAATTCCCCATATCCTTAACTCATCAGCCTCTGATCATAATGCACGTTCAGTGTCCTAGAGGACCATTAAATAAAAAAATACACAAAAACGCAATTAGTACATTTCATGATGGTGAGAGACGTCAGACCGAGCGCCCTGGGCATAGCAGTCCTCTCCTTTAGTCACAAGACAGGCAGTGTAATCTACCCCACAGTCTCCTGTGAGGCTGACCCAGAGGACCTGAAACCACAAGGTAAAAAAGAGCTCAGACTCCTTCACTCTTTCACTTTTCAGCTGCTTGGCTGAGACCATCACAGGCAACCATGGTCAGTTGTGACACTCTGGTTGTCGTTGTGCACAGTTGTGTGCATGGAACTGAGCACAGCCATCATGACCTCAAACACTGGCAGCAAGACGACTTCCCTTTCCAGAAGAGCTGTGGGCTTGCTCCATCCATGCTTCATTTTAGCATGGAGCTGTAACATCTAATCAGCAGAAGATGGGACCTATGGTCCTGTTGTCCAGTACCACTTTCCTTAGAAGGGATTGCATCAAACTTTCCAGAAGAAGATGCAAGAAACCTCACAGATTTCACAGACATGGGAGAATATGACCTCTTAAAGGTCTCAGTGGTTCACTGAGCCTGAAGCTGAGACATCATCATGACACATGTGCTGCAAACACCTGAATAGATGAGATCTCAGCTCAAAAATCACACCTTCTGAGCTTCATTATTTAAATGTTTCTATGCCTGAAAATAATTATGCCAGACAACTATCACAAAAACAACTTCTCTTTAGCCAGGAGACAGTCTAATGGGCAGTAGTAAATTAGCAGCCGTGACTTTTTGCTCCCAAGTCTAGTTGTGAGGTTCCTGCCTAGCTGTTGCTTTAACTATTGCCATTTCCAAGTGAGAGTTGGGTGGTTCATACATGCTTCTCGGTCTTCAGCAACGTCAGGATGAGCTTTGCCAGCTAATGAAGCCTTTGCCAGGGGAATACAGGTGCAGCTCAACAGTGCATGGCTTAATGTAGACTCTGACCCATTGAGTGTGATTAAATGGGTCTCGCTCGGCTACAGCATAATATTAGACCCATTTTTTTCCACTTTGCAAAGCAAAACATTCAATTAAGAAAACAGAAACAGGAAATGAATAAACATTATATTTCTGTGCTTTTCTTCTATCAGTTCATTCAATTGGCTCTTCCTAGTAAACAAGATCCATCCAGGATCAACAGGTCTCAGGACTGATTTTTTCTTATTATCATCAAGGGGAGTCAGCTTTGTTGTTAACCTTTCCATTTATTTAAAATGCCCTGGATTTCATATTCAATTTCTATGCTACCTGTTTCTGATTGTTTCCTTGAAATGGGAACTTCAAGGACTTTGATAAATGGATTGAAAGGTTGCCTTATTTCTCTGTCACTTCTGCCTTTACGTCCTCTGCAAAATGCTGTTTTGCAAATCATAAAGCTGGGGATTGCAGTAAGCATTCATCAAGACTAAGGCACAGAGGGCTGTAGGGGCATAACAGATGAGATAGTCCCAGTGAGGGGCCAGGAGCAAAAGCTGATGGGAAATAGTTGTGAGCTGAAATTAAGACAAAAGGACATAGGCTGGATATCACTGCAGTCTTTCTGGCGGTGGTATCTATCAGCTGAAAGCAGTTTTCCACTGCTGTGGTCTGTGGTGGTCTAGAAGCCATGGAAAAGGGCCTTCAGCAGGTTTATGAAACTCTGCTAAAGAATTCACTTACTTATTTGGAACTCATTTGCAATGTTTTTATAGTGACTCCAATATAAAGTGTGCTAATACTCGTATGTGTGAGGCTGTGAGAAAGGCTGATAGTTATCCATCCTGCACAAATTGCCATCTAAAATCCAAATGACACTTGCCACCTCCCCAGTAACCCCCTAAGCCAGCATCACCATTGCTGGGGTGTTCAGTACTCCTTTGAATGATGCATTGCAAATAACTGTCTTCCTCAGAGCAGGTTTTCATGAAATGAGTCACAGCTGATAGATTTAAGCACCGAGTCCCGATACTTTCCCCATTCAAGACACCAGCATACCCAAACAGCACCTCCCTCTAAACAGTCAAACTAATGGCTTAGGTAACCACAGAATGGGAACCTTAAGCACCGAATTGGTTATTTCCCTCCTGGATGAGCTGAAATTGGGTTTCTGTCCCTCCTGTGTCGTTGCAGTCATTGTACCAGTGCCCACACAGGGAGCACCTGGAGGTCTTGTGGAACTCCAGCGCGGCTGTCCATTTCCTAGCGGTGTCGGTCGATGAGTGACATCCTTGTGTCACCGCACAGGAGGCCTCCCTGCAGGGCAAACACCTGGCACTGCTGTCTCTCCTGCCGTTCCCGTGCTCAGTTTGAGCAAGACCCCCAGAGCCCCTCGCTCCCCGATCCTGTTCCCCTTTCCACCTTTGGTGCTCGCCCAGCCCCACAGCGAAGGGCATTTCACAGGGACCAACAGGCCCAGGGGTGACTCCTGACCACAGCTTACCGCGCTTCACAGGGAGCTGTTTTCTCAGGGGGATGGGTCTGACCTTCATCGCCAGCACTAACGCAGCCGGTAGAGAGAGCGCAAAGAATTTTCTGATGATTCAAATGTGTGATTGTCACACTCGTCCCTTCACACACCTCCGTAAGGGCAGCCAGGACCCATGTTCCTTCCGGCTCTGTGCTTTTCACTCCCTTTCGCTGTGTTACTATAGCAAAGGAGTGAAATGTTCAGCTTCCAGCTCTGAGTCATTGCCACCCTCCCAAAAACCATTGTGTCCTGGACTGCTGTTTCACAGGAGCTGCCAAGCCCACAGCCCAATATTTACCCTTGCTTCTTAGGTGGCTACAGACTACAACTTCTGGCAGGAACTATTAGTGCTATTAATAACCCCCTTTTACATGAGACCTTTTCAAACTGCAGGACCCAAAAGCACTTGACGCATTTTACTACCCACATGTTGCGAATCCACATCCTCCTAGGAATTTTACAGCCGTCACTGATGCGGGCTGAGCTCTTCATAACTGCAGAGCAACAGCACAGAGAGAGTTCAGGCTGTCCTGCCCCAAACTTATAAATGTGTCACCATACAACAGAACAACAGGTCTTCACCAGCACCCCAGCTAACCTACAGTGCCTTGATGCACCACCAAACAACCCCAGACCTGTGCAGACAGGGTGGTGCTGAGCGTTCCTGCTCACCAGAGCATTGCAAGTGCTGTGCAAACTTCATGTCTTCTCGGATCATTTCTCCTAGCAGCAAAATGCTGGTAACTGTTCAGCTGAGACCAGCAGATTTTTCATGCAGGCTAACATTGAATCCAAATGGAAGTATCTGCAAGACACTTCAGGCAGGCAGAGTGTAATCCCTTTTAAGAACGTGACTACCTTATGGAGCTATGAGCTCCTGTCTGGTCTGTTTGACATTATACACAACTGTCTGTCTATCCATTTATCCATCCATCCACCCATTCACACAGTCACCTTTATTCTCACTACAAGGGAGCACCTACAGTTTCATGGAAAGGGCAATGCATATTTGTTCATTGATGGCCATCTCATCTCATTCTGATTTATTTAGAAGGTAGGCCTATTCTTCTCACTTGCTTTCGCTTCGAATGCCACGGCCATCACCGACGTACCTGAGCATCTCTGACCTTTACTTGCCTATGACCGTTTTCTGCCAAATATCACCTCTGAAAGGGCTTGATTTTGTAAAGACACCATTTGCTAGAGGAATAGTGAATTTCTTTGCCTTTGTTTTCCCTGCTTGTGTGCTGGGGAGAGGCGGCTTTGGGAGGACAGTTCTGCCACACAACCCGGGGTTTGAGACCGAGTTGAGCTGATCTGCGTTGGGGTGAGGCTGCTTGTAAGGGAGGGAGGGAAGGGGGAGATGGAGATGCAAGAATCTGCGTCACTTCCACAACTGCTACTGCTCAAGAGAAAGGAGCAAAAGAAATATATATCTGCCTGCCTATTAATTTAAATCTAGACCCAGGAAGAAGTCAACGAACTGTAATTTATGAGCTGTCAAAGCCTGAAAAATTCCTTTTGACACTGTATTTTCAGTTATTACATGCTTTCCTGCAAGACGACAGCGTAATTCTGTAGGGAGCCTTCTAGTGAACAGCACAATGGCAGAGGGCAGTGGGGGCTTTCTTATTATCTTTTCTTCTCTCTTTCTTCTTCTCTCGCCACTCCTTTCAATCATCCCCCCTTCCCTACCTTGCCGCTCGCCCAAACACTAGTGAGGAAGTAAATCAGCAGCAGTCCTCATCCTGCCAGCCCTCCAGCACCTCCAAGGCAGCTCTCCGTGCTGGGATGGATCCGGCACCATGCAGAGGTTTCTGAGGACTCAGTGGGTGATGGGAATGGAGATGAGGCAGTGACCACAACTCCACCAAAGACAAGGGAAAAATAGACTCTCACAATCTCTCTGGCATTTTAAATACTTCAGTTGGTTTCCCTCTGCCCACGCTAGGTACCCACCGCTCTTGCTGGTGCACCTTTTGGTTGGGTCCCACTCACTTTTATTAACACTGATTGACAGATGTCAGCCACCTCAGATCCCCAGATGTTGGCAGTGCTGCCTGCTTGGCTCCCTGCTCCTCCATAAAGTGAGCCAGAGCAGTGGAGAGTCCTGCAAGGGTCCTGGGTCACAGATGCCCTCCTGTGGGGAAGCAGTTTCTCTTCTTTCCCAAGATCTCCTCCAGGTTTTCTCCCTGTAAAGAAATGCCAGGCTCTTGGGATGGAGATGCCATCGCACACCAGGACCTCATGCAAAGCAGAGGGTGGGGTGTCATTTTGGTGGAGTTTGGTGGGGGGAAAGGCATGAAAGGGCTGCCTGCCCGTGGGTGCCTGCCCGCATCTCCCTCGAGCTGTTGTGGGGACACAAGAGTTTGGAGGCTGATGGCAGTGGCACCATTGCCCAGTGCCAGTTAATGGGGGTACTCCAGCTAACATCAAATGAAGCTTGACCTCAAAATGTTTCTGTTGCCTGAATCCAACCTGAAGTTCTCCCAGCATCCAGTTCATATCCTTATCTCTTGGGGACAGGGTGGGGGAGGCATTTGACAACAAATGTCATTTATGCCTGTATTTCCAAAGCTTTCTTTTTCTTACACACACACTTGCTTTTTAATTTGAGTTGCTGGTGGTGGTGGGAATGTTGCCGTTTTGCTTTATTTTTTTCTTCCCAGCTTTGGTTTCTCACTTACAGCTTAGAAACCCTTTTTAAGGTCTATTCTCTGTGATAGGTACTTTGCCTTGTATTTAAGGAATCACACCCACATGCTGCACGCATCCATATGCAAACACACAGACATACACACGCATTTTCTGAGTGAACTGAACTCCAAATCTTGTGCTTCAATATAATTTAAGCAGCTTGTGCAGGGCTCTCTGGAGTCAAGATTATGGACTAGGGCTGTGAAAGCACCATAGAAAAGTCTAGACCCAGAGGAACGGACTGTGATTTCTTCTGGGTTGCACTACAAGGCAGAAGGTCACAAGTCCCAGAGTCTGTTCCAGGCTATATTCCTCTTTAACTTCACTGTGCCTCAGTTTCCCTGGAATTGGGGCTAATATCTCCATCTACTATTACTTGAGCAATATTTGAATGAATATGTTAGAGCAGTGTTATGGCTATGCTGTTATTACTGTGATAGCATATTCTTTCAGAATTGAACCTCAAAACAACCAAGGCCAAAATTCCCCTGGACTGTGGATGGAGAGATGAAAAAAATGAAAACAAAGAGATTTGTCCAGAACTACTCTCATATTTAATAGCAGAAACAGGGAGATAAAGGCCTTCTCTCGAATGTAAGACCACTACCTGGGGAGCAGGGGACAAACTGTTGTATTCCACTCATGAGTGGATTATTGATGGGCAAACTTTCAGTGTTTTTGTTAAAATTCAGGAAAGCCTGCACCAAATCCCTCAAGCCCCTATTCTCTGGGTCCTAGCTTCCACTCAGACAAGGTACGTGTTACTACCTGAAAGAAAGATGGAATTAGTAGTCTCCTGTGAGACCAAGAACCACCATATTGCCCCTTCCTCAGTCTGGGAGAAAGCAGATGTAACAGGTCAAAAATAAGTCAGGGCAAGCCAATAGTTAAACCGTGGAAGAGCCAAAGCAGGGTTCAGTGCATGTTCCTTAACTTTCTTTTGGTTAACATTACATATGCTAAATAAATGTCATCCCAGCTGGGACCTAAGCTTTGTTTCTAGCTCAGAGAAATGTTCAGGGAAGTTGAATGATAAGAATCCTACTGCCTTACATTGCTTCACTGTGCAGGGCAATCTCTGAGTGCATTCAATACAATTACTTCTGCTCCCAGGAAAAACATGAGGTATGGAAAGGAAAAAAGCGTCCTGTGTTTCCCCTTGCGTGAAACAGTCTTTAGAATCGAGACTTTGCTTTCCTTCAGTTGCTGATCTCTCCACTTCCCACACTTTGTGGGCCTAGCTTGTAGAGGCTATTTCATCCCAGGGTCCTGCAGACATAATAATGGCAAGAGCATGATGGAAAAAACAGGGTCTTCTCATGGTAGGTGAGTCACTGTGTTTGCAAAGATAATGTCTACACCTGCATAGCAAACACAACCTGTGAGTGAACCAGCCATTAGCAATAAGCCATAATAACCGAGAGTGAAGAACAGACATAACTAAGGACTATGTGCAGCTTTTGTGACAATATCTGGAGAACATGGGCCGTACTCAGGAAAACACAATATTCCTTAAATGCCAGTGTTAGAGAGCTGTGTTGCAACAGAGGTGAAGGCCTGCTGTGCAAGCCCGTGATAAGGAACAATGCCAGAGGCAAGGGAAGGAAGGAGAGGGGCTATGTGTCTTTGAGATCCTATCTTCCCCTTGGCAAAACTGACTGATTGAGTTTTCCTTATCGGTTGAAGTTATCGTGAGCTGCAAAGGTTGGATCTCTAGAACTGGAACTTTCTTGTAGTTCCTGCTGAGTACGGCGTTCAAGAGGGCAGACATTAAATGGATTAAGAAGTGGGTAATGGGCAAATCTCAAAATGCAGTTGTCAAAGAGAAAGCATGATAGAGTGAGGGTATTTGTAGCAGGGTTCTGCACGGATCAGTACCAGCTCTGATGCTAGTCATCTTTGTCATGAATGATGTGGAATTAAATATCCTGGCCGATAAAATCTGTGGATAACACAAAATGGAAAATTGTAAGGACAGGACTCTGATACAGAGTCATCTGAGTCACGTAGGTCACGCTGAATGAGCTTTGGCTGGCTAAGGCGTTATGTCCGTGTTTCTGCAGAACCAAATCTAAGCTGACTCATGGAGGAAAAAGGCTAAAAACAAGGCCTAAAGAATGAGGGGTTATATTTCATAAGACAGAGACCTAGAAAACTACCTAAGCAATGACCGAGAAAAGTGGTTAGCATGGCTGAGGAAGTCAACATTAACTCCCAGCATGGTGGTGGGCAAAACCATCTAATGGGACCTCTTGCTGTACAAACAAGCAAAGTAGAGGACAAAGATGATTTTTTAGTAGGTGGTGTTGGTGGGGGAGTACTCTGGCAAACTGATCCTACCTTGGTGTTCACCTTTTAAAAACTGTAAAAGATTCTGAAAAGACTTGTGTAAATGAAACAGATGCCTCAAAGTGTCCATCTTAAAGCGTCGTGCTCATCCTTGCCTGAGAGAGCTCCAAGAGACTTGGGTCTTTATGGCAGTATCTTTCCTGGTAAAAAAGGCTATATACTAAGGAGCGTTTAAATCAGCTGGAGAGAGGCTGAACTTTTTTCCTGAAACTTTTGTAATTTGAACGCGATGCCAAACCCATTAAAGTGAGAAGTCAAAGACTGACTCTTGTCACAAGAGGATACTCATCAAAGCAGACTATGATGCTGACGGTTGCTCTGACTGGTGTCCTCATAGTAAAATTTGACCCCTCTCCAGGACACACATTTTAGCCAAAAGACAACCTATGGAGATAGCTGTGGGAAAGCTGCAGAATGGCTTAGGCATGGCGGTTTGGTCACAGGATGAGACACTCCTGGGGGGAGCTCTGTGGGCATCTCCAGTACAAAGGGCGAGAGACCAGATCACTGAAAATCCCTTTTTGATGATAAGCTCTGTGAGTCTCTGACTATCCTGGGGTTAAGGGTGTTCTGGGACGAAGAAGAGGTTGCCACTACTAATTTTTTTCCCGCACGATGCCCATCTTTGCTTCCTGACTGATGCAGCAGATCACTGGAGAGGGTCTTTAGCATAGGGAGCGTGCCGAGACCAGGCGCTGGCTCTCTGTGTCAATGTTATCTCTCGCTGTCACATTTCGAAAGAGGAAGCGAGTCTGTGCCACGCACGCAGAGAACAAAGCCCTCGCAGAACCGAGTGAGAGTTACAACTTGTCAGCACGTCTCTCAGCCTGCCGAGGGCCAAACATGAAACACAAAAAAGCCTGAAATGAGGGAAAAAGGGGGAAATAATAGCACAGTGAGCTCTCAAGCTCAGAAAAGCCTTGTTATAAAACAGCACCTTCGCTCTCTGTCTCTCTCTGTGTCTCTGAGTCCTGGCTACTGATGAAGGGAAGAGATCACTCCCCTTAGCACAGTCACAGTACTGTTGCCATAATAGGGACAGGAGCCAGGTTCAGATCTGGCTTGCACAGCCCTGCTTTCTCCACATACCCCAAAAAAGCATTGTTAACCAAAAAGCATTATTAGCAGTGATGAAATCTGAGGTGGAAAGAGCCTACTGAGGGTTATCTTTTCCCAGGTGGACACTGAAGCTCTAGTAGCTGGAAATTCGCTTTTCTGAGACTCGGATTTTACCTTGAATCAGGAATGAATTTCCATAGTTACTAACCTTGGGTACGAATAGGATAACTGCATTTTATCTTTGCTGTTCTGGCCATAGCTGTGTTGGTGGGAGAAATAATTCTGTCATTGCATGGTGTATGTCTGAATTGTTGATTTATACCTACTAAAGCCCTTTTTCAGGAAGCTTGGTAGATTTATGCTTACTGATCATTTGGTCCAGGTGTATAATTTTCTATTTCAAGTACTTTTGGCATGGATAATATACCATGGCAAGAGAAAGACAATAGTATGTTCAGCACTGTGCGACAGTAAAGCGAAGAACCAACTTCAGTCCACTTCTGTAAAAACAGAGATGCATCTATATAAAGTGAATGGGAAAAATTGACTGAAAACAAGATACAAATATCCCCACTTCATCTGGACTCAGTCCTATACTGCCAGTTGCTGTTAATGTAGTTGGTAGTATATGCATCCTTCATGCTCTCTGCTCTAATTAAAATTAGATAAAGCAAAGTGCTGACAACAGAAAATTACTTAACAAATATTCGCCTTGTTCCCATCATGGCATTGTGCTGCATCTCCTTCTTCTGGTACCCAAACTGGTAAGGCATTGAGTTCCCTCCTCTAAGATTCACCTGCTATTAGTCTTCTGTGTAGACTAAGAGACGCCCCTTCTCTTGCAGTTGTTCTATGGAAGCGCACGGTCTCTGGTCCCCAGCTCTTCCCGTTCGCTCTCCCTCATGAGCTGCATAGCACAGGGTCTCAGGTATGAGCTTGGGAATAGCACGTGTAGGATCAAGTTGTGGTTTAAAGACAAGATTTTATCTAACCCTTGGATGAGCAAGGAGACAAGTTCATTAAGCAAGAAGGAAAACAAAAGGACAAAAATGTTCCTTCAGAGAGTGCAGGACCACCCAGGAATACCACTTTTACAGAAGTAGAGCTGTAAGTTGGTCAGCAATTGTTAATAGGTAGTGTTGGGCTGAGCCGCGAAAGATTTAAAAAGACTGGTGTAAAGATGGAACTCATCAAGGAGACAGGCAAGGCAGGATTTAGCCCTGAGCACTCCTATGTCCCTGCATGCTAGGGAAAAAAACGGTGGAGAAAAGCTCTGCTGGTGCAAGCCACCGATATGACGTACATGTCCACTGCAGCCAATGCCCATTTGCTGTGAGTTCAGGCAACAGCAGCCAAGATCAGAGTTGTGGGACTGTCCCCACAGGTCTGCCAGACAAGGGCTGACCAAGCCGTGTGAGCGGAGAGGTCCCGTGCCTTCTCCTGGACAAGCTCGCCCCTGAGAGCCCCCTGCAAATGGAGCTGCCGGCAACGCCAGCGCCTGGAGTAAACTGCTTCTGCAGCAGGAGGCTGTTTATGAACTATTCGTTACTGCTGGCATAGCACCCAGCTCATTTTCACCTTTCTTAAAGGTTAACCTCATTTCCCTCTATTAGTTGGTTTTAGCGAATGCCATTCGGCGCGGCAGTTAAAGAGCTCTGTCAGCAGATGGAAATGACAGTGGCATTTAAAGCTAGTCGGAGTTGAGAGTT
>VYZM01001713.1:79872-123586 GCA_013398915.1 Dromas ardeola
AGGGTGGGTGGAAGAAATAATCTTCAATAAAACGTTTGCACGGGGATGCTAAGTGCCATCAAAGGAGTCTCACTTTCCCCAGCGAGAGGCGAGACCTTGGGCTCAATGTGCTGGGTGGGACGGGTCTCCCCTCAGTTCGGAACGGATTTGTCCAAATCCAGGGACAAAAAGTGCCTGGGGGTTCTCCAGACCAGGGCATGGGGCATCCCACGCCTATGGGTATCTTCTTGCTGGGTCCATCAGGCATTGTGTCCAGCCAGGTGTGTGCTGATTATGGATTTCGCTACAGGAAGATTCCTCCGTGTCTGTGGGTGTGTTTGTTATAAATTTTGTTGTCGTGCGCCGCCGCTGCTGCCTGGCACTTCGGGCCACTCCATCTGGTCACAGCTTCCCTGCCTCCCTTCATTGCTCTGCACTGGTGTTTTAAAACCCGGGGTCAGGCTTGCAGGAAAGTCTTTGACTCAGAGGAAGGACGAGTTTTGCCCGTGCTGGATATTTCAGCAGGGTTTTGGTTTTCTTTTCCTTATTGCAACAGCGTGGTGAAAGGAGGCTAAGGAAGCAGATCGGAACCAGGGAAATACACACAGACTCTCAAACCCTAACACACAAAAGGTGTGATCGCCACCGTTCAGGTTCTGCCGTCCTTCTGCTCCATGCTCACCACACCTCCCCTGACACGGGTGTAATATGCCGTTCTGCGCCAAGGAGAATCTGCAGTCCCCAGCAGCAGTAGGGACGTACTGAGCAGCCGTTCAGCAAATTGAGGGTCTGATCCAAAGCCTGCAAGGCTCCGTGGCACTCTTTTTTCATTAACTTCAATAAGCTTCAGCTCTAACCCCGAATCCCCGATGTTTATTTCAAGCACTGGTGCAGCATCACTGGAATATAATGTTCCTTCGCATACGCACCTTGGAGTAACGGTCTAAATGAGTACGTGGATAAGTCAAGCCAGATCCTGCCAGACGGCATCCTGAAGCAGACCCATTCATTTCCTGGGTTATTTGTTGAGCTGGCCAAGGCATTTCAAAGGAACGGTTATCTAGCTGAACGTGTAGTTTTGTAAAAGGCAAAGCATTCCCCTGGAACAAGTCCATTTCAATAAGATTTTTGCCAGGGGACATTTTTTTTTTAAATTAATGCATCGAGTTCTCATTTCAGGAGGTACGAACCCATCATTTTAACAGGATCTCTTTGATTAATTTTGTTTCAAGTCTGTATTGTATTAAACCACTAAGAACATAAGACCTTCCATTTTGGGTAAGACCAAAGGTTTGTCTAGTCCAGGATCATCTACTCCAGCAGTGCCCAGAAAGAGTAAGAACAGGCTTTTATAGAGAGTGACCCTTCCCTTAATATCCTCTAGCTTCTATGAGACAGAAGTTTAGTGACTAAGATAAATTTTGCATCTGGATCTTCATGTTTAATAGCAGTGAGTGGACACAACCACCACTAATCTGTCTCATTTTCCTTGGAGTTAATTTACGACTTCTGTGTTCAGCAACATCCCATGGCAGAAACATCTTTCATTTATTCATACAGTGTGTGAAAACATACTCTCTTTTGTCTGGCTGAAAACCACAGCCATTCTGCTTTATATATTTTATATTTTGAGGTTATTAAGACAAAGTCTTTTTATTCCTCTGAGACAATACCCTGTAACATTTCACAAACGAAGAATTTCCATTTCACAAGAACTTTGGCCTCTCCAATTCAAAGTGGAAGCACATTTTTGAGACAACAGTATTTCCCATAGAAAGAAAATTCCGTTCTTCATCCAGTTTCAGTCATTTCATTATATCAGTGTAATTGAGGGTGACAGCAACAAAAATAATAGTGTAAAAAAAAAAGAAAAACACACACACACAAAAAAAAAACAACCTACTTGGGCACTCTGGGAAGACCTGAAGAAAATGAATGAAAGTTTCATACAGCAGCTTGTTCCTCCCAGCTGGGCTAGGAGAGTCACAAAGACCGGTTAGGGGGAACAGTCACCCCAGCCTCATCACACTGGCACTATGTCATGCCCTCACTTTATAGTTTAAATGCCTATAAGGCAGATGGTTTTCTATATAGGGAAGGGGTCGAACTCTCACCTTCATTTTTATGTATAAAATTCCCAGAGTGGGACTTCCACCTAGATAAAGTGGGACTGGTTTAAGCAAAAATACACCGTCTTTTTAGGTGATCTGCCTTGTGGGGAAACAAGCTCACATTTAAGGTCTCCTTGCAGTCAATGGGATGTCTGAAGGATTAAATGGGTGGATCCCGCTTAAGTTCGAAGCTTGAACTAATTACCTGCAACTGGGCATATGTACTGCATGCCCAGTTCCATTGCCCACATCCATAGGAAATCCTTACAGGATTTCAGTTCTTGCTCTGTAAAGCAGGGTGAAATTACATTTCTATTTCCAACCTCCTTATTTTTCCACTTAGAGTTACGGGCAGGACTGTCTCTTTCCACCCTTACATACACAGCCTGGCACACTCCACTTATGATTTTAGCTGTGGATTCCAGGTACAAGCGTCAAACAAATAATACACAGAACTTCTCTGTGAAATACAGCTTCATAACTGAAGTGAGCATTAGGCCCGGAGCTGTATGATGTAGGAAAGGTGTTATTGAGACCTATGAGACACGCTGCTTGGATTCCTTTATTATTATTGTATTCTTTTGCCTCTCCTTCATTTTCTTTGTTTGTAGACGAGGGGATGGAGAGGAAGAAAGCCAGCAAGTTTATAAAAGCAAGAGAGAAAGGAGTTGAGGCATTTTGTGGAGATCTTTAATGACATTCTGTATAATTTGAAAGTGGGGAGGGAAGGAGGGGAGAGAAAAAGGGAATTAGCAAAAAAACTGGCAAAAGAAAAGTGGAATGTGGAGAGAAGCGTGTGGATGAATTTTAATGCAATCAGAAAGCTGTAATAATGGTAATAAAGGAATATATTCAGACGTCAAGAGAGGGAGAAGGGAACAGGACCCGCGACGCCAGAATTTAAATTAGACATAGGCGTATAATTCTCTTTTCTTCCTCCCCCTTTCTTCAAATGAAGGAAATGGAATTTTTAAGCACAGCGAAAGAGGGATTAACAATTGGCAGGTTTTCAGCCCTTTGTCTTTTGGCGAATCCCATTTAATCACCGTCTTTAATATTAAGGAGGCTGTGGCCGTGCAGGGCTGTCTCAGGCTTGGGGGAAAAGGGATGATATACAGAGGAAAAGAGAGATAACACTTAGGTTCAGGCAATTGTGAGGAAGTGTTTCAATTACCTCCACTGAAGTCTTTAAAAACTGAAGTTTAATTTGATCTGAAATGTCGTCACAGCTCCTGCAAGAGAAAATATGTCCTTCCCACCCCCCTTCCTCCCTATGTCTTTGCTGTTCCAACAGCCCTCAGTGCTCAAGGCTGGAGTGTTACCACCGATTAATGTTCTGGCCTTCTAGGTTTCTGGAAAGGGTTTCAAAGCCCTGCCAGGTCACCAGTGAGATGAGTTTAGGAACTGAAACTCATTTTCCTGACATACCAACCTTGACACCACTGACCCTGTGGAGTTTGTCAAGAAGCTTCTAAGCTTTGCTCTGAATGAGTGTGAAAACCAAATGGCCCTTCAGGCTCAGCCTCAGCCTTGTGTGGCCACAGAGTGAAAAGGGGATGTTACACATAGGAATCAAGATGTGTTAAATTCCCCAGAATCAAAGGCTGCAGGACTTATATTCAAATCTGAGCTGTCTCTGAAAGATGAGTGTAAAATCGTGATGTAATTCAGTGTTTGTTTGAGGTGTTGTTTGATAGTACAAGGCAGTCCTCTCCTTCACCTCCTTCTTTGGGAAACACATCAAGCTGGGCCAGGAAAATATCCATAGACGTGCAGGAGGAAGAAGCCCAAACAGGCATGGAAAGGCCTGCAAAGTTTAGTTAGAGCACAACTGCATGCCTACTTGCTTTGAGGCTGGGTCTCCTCAGGTACTTTTCTCCCATGAACATTTCCAGGTGTGTTCCCGGGAAACGGGAACTGTAAACACAGGCTGCTAATATCTAGGGAAAGAGGCATGATTTTTTTTTTTTTTTTTTCATAATTGGAAGGCTGATTTGACTTCAGATATTCTTCCTATTATGGAGGGACGGTGAAGAGAAAGTGGGTGTTTGGGCTAAACATTGAATTTAGAAAGGTTGGATTTTGACTCCTGGGTCTTTTCCTAAAAAGCATCACTTCGTGAGTCTTTCAGAGAAATATTCCAGTTGGGTGTTTCAGATAATGAATAAACTTGGAAGAATTATGATCTGTCAGGCAGAGTCTTTGTGCTTTGCATGACACCAGGTTTTAGACTGCTCTCACCGCCAGCTTCCCTAAGCAAGGCATACTAACAAAGTGGGTCATTGTGAGTTGTTTTCCCAGCTCAATATCAAACACTATAAAACCTGTCATTTAAGATCTGCACAGGGAATAGCATCTCTTGGCAATGGGCAGTTGTGACGGCGCTGTTCAGCAAGTCAGAACTACTGATGTTTGTCTTGGGGTTATAATATTCTCAGCTGTACAAGAAGATTCTGCTGTTAAAAGAATCGTTTAGGTTATGTCTTCATGGCAGCGTTTTCTTGGACTGTTGCCCAAGTTTGGTCCATAACCTGCATTGTAGCTGCACAGAGGAAGCCTGAGTGTGCTTCCATCTGAACTGCCCAGATGAGGCTGTAGGTTTAAGGCTGGATTTCACTTCAGTGCATGTAGACAGCAGGTCTTGCCACAGGAGCACAGGCCAGCATTCTTCTCCATCTCCATCCATTTTTTGTCTTAGCTCTGCACGTTAGCCATCCGACTCATACATCTGCTCTCCCAAACAACTTCTGGACATGGTTTAGCAGCTGCTGCAGATCGAGGACCTCTTCCAGTTCCCTGCCAAGCAGCTCTCTCCCCTCAGGAGGATAGGGCTGTAGTGTGGATGGGGACCCTGAAATTAGAGAATAAGCCCAGGCACATTTAATTTAAAAACATAATCTTAGACTTTGGGTTCATCAGTCGGCAACACATTAAATTTTTTTCCAGTTGCTCACAGGGCCAACAGCAGCCAACATCTGTGTTCTCTTGGACACAGGCACTGTCGTTAGGGATCATACCGCTGCAGGACATTAAAATATCCCCCTGGAAGACGACTCTAAAATACACAGTTGTTGTTGTTTCCAAAAGCAGGGCTTTCCATTCAGAACTAAACCCTGCCTTGACTTACTCCACCATGGACTCCTCTTGCACAAACAAGGAGTTGGGGAAGCTCCAGCCACTTAAATCTGATATAAACCATCAGAGGGTTCAGCCATAGATCTGACCACCAGCCTGCCAGGTACCTTTCATTATTACTGCCAGAGCTCCCTATATTCCTGGCCTGTGGCAAATACTGAGGAACCTCAGTAATACCCAATTTAGCCTCGTGCAAGCACCAATTATTCGTTTTGCAGATGAGGAAACTGAGGCTGCCTTTTCCACTGGGTAATTTATTTAGCCCATATTTCCACTGAGGCTGCTGTCCTTGGCAGAGATGTATTGTAAGTATTTGGTAACAGTAACTACATGGTCATCCCTCTCTCTGGTACCAGGAATAACAAATCACACTACGGGAAAAATGATTTTGCCTTCCACAATATCCAGAGCACGGCTTGAGATGGGACCCAGGGGTCCCAAATGCCAGACTGAAATGCGCAGACAGAAGCTTTGGCCAAGCTCTCATGTATCCTTATGGGTCCACTCTTCCATAACTGGATCAGAAGTGATTTCTACTCTCTTCCAAAACAAGATCTAGGACCTGTCAGTTGAAAATAGTTTGTGGCATGTTCAAAATAAACAAAAGGAAGCGGTTCCTAACACAACGCATGATTAAGCTGCAGAACACCTTGCTGCAGGATGTGGTGGATGCTCACAGTTTACATGGGTTCAAAAGCCCACTGAACAATTACATTGAAGAAAGACACTTCAAAAACTATTACATATAAAAAAATGCTTTGTACTCCAGATGTCCCTAAACTGCAGAGCACTGGAGTCTAGAAGAATATTTTGGGGGATTAACAAAATTGCTTACCCTGTTCTTATACTCTTTCCTAGACATCGACAATTGGCCATTGCTAGAGGCAGCACATTGAGTCAGACAGACCCACTGTCTATCACACAGCTGTTCTTTTACTCTGTATACAGGATCTATGTCCAATTCAAGGCCTAGAGTGCAGCCAAGCAATTAAGTAAGAGAAATCCTTCAAACTAAGTTTTTCAGATGCAACAGTGGAGAGTAGCACACCTGTGGGATGAAGCTTCCTTCTTTGTGCAGGAGAATTATGCTCCCACACCTGGGCTTATATTCATTTGCGCTTGTCCCCATCACACAGCTGTTCAGATTAGCTGTTATTCTCTCTAGCCTGGGTGTCTCAAAGCCTCTGTCTCCAGCAGTCAGAGACTGGCAGCTGTGCAATCATATCTGCTAACGTATGGGATATAAAGAATCTGTTAAGTAAAACCAAAACCGGGGAGGGAGGAGGGGAAGAGATCAGCACAAAGAAATCACTCCTGCTAAGATGTGATTAGGGATGCCCCACAACACCCAGCTGCAAGGAACAGGTGAACTCAGCAAACATTTTAAAGCCTGCAGCAGCATTAGCCCCTTGTGGGTGTTGTTTGATATGGGGAGGGGGAGTGAAATGGGGGAATTATGAGCCCATGCAGATGGAAGGAGGGTTTGGTTGCTATTGTTTGGAGTTAAGTAGCGGTAGCTTTCCGCTGTTTCCAGAGTGGGTTGGGGTTTTGGTTGTTGTTGTTGTATTTTTTTTTCCCTGTCCTAATTTTTGCAACACCTCCATTTTACAAGGTTCATGTGTTTTGCAGCAAGGTACCACGGAGAAGATAATTAGCTAATTTACAATTAGCTACAACAGAATTCGTAATCGCTTCCCCTGTGGAAAGAGCTGTAATCATCATCATGGAGCTGTAGGACTGCTGTGAAAATGGCAATAGGAGTGTGCAGCCCAGGCCCCAGGAAATGCCCTGCTTTTAGCCTATTGATCCACCTGATTAGCACGGGTTGAGGGGAGCAGTGGGGCGCTTTGGGTCGAGAGGGAAGCCAGTTTGAGCTTGCAGATTTGAGTTCAGAGCTCAGCCCAAACTTTCCTAACATTCATGGCACCTGTGGCTCCCCTCTCTGCTCTAGAGCTCCTCCTTTCTTCTTTGGCCTGAGGAGGATACCTTGTCCATGATTGTCTGAAAAGAAAAAACAACCCAGGTTTACAGCTCTTTTTCACCACTGTGACTTTGGCAGATTCTTGATCGCTCTGCATGGACTTGGGGCTGCTGGTGGATGAAAAGCTCTATATCACCCAACAGTGTGTGCTGGCAGCCCAGAAAGCTAACAATACCCTGGGTTATGTCAGAAGAAGCATGGCCAGCAGTTTGAGGGAGGTGATTCTGTGCCTCGGCTCTGGTGGGACCCCACCTGCAGTACTGTGTCCAGCTCTAGAGCCCTCAGCACAGGAAAGATATGGACCTGTTGGAGCGGGTCCAGAGGAAGTCACAAAAATGATCAGAGGGATAGAACATCTCTCTTGTGAGGACAGGCAGAGAGTATTGGGGTTGTTCAGCCTGCAGAAGGCTCCGGAGGGACCTTATTACACCCTTTCAATCTTTAATGGGGGCTTGGAAGAAAGATGGGGACAGACTTTCTATGACATGTAGCAATAGGCCAAGGGATAATGGTTTTAAACTAAGAGAGGGTAGATTCAGACTAGATACAAGGACGCCATCTCTTACCATGAGGGTGGTGAAACACTGGCACAGCTTGCCCACAGAGGTGGTAGATGCCACATCCCTGGAATCATTCAAGGTCAGGTTGAAGGGGGCTCTGAGCAACCAGATCTAGTTGAAGATGTCCCTGCTCATTGCTGGGGGGTTGGACCCCATGACCTTGAAAGATCCCTTCCAACCCAAACCCTTCTGTCATTCTGTATGTTTCTGTGAGGGACACCCTCAGCACCATCTCCTCTCCCCTCTTTGTTGAGGACGAGTCAGGAGAGCAGGCAAGGAAGATCTGTTTTGCCTCTTGCACCCTCTCTGGTAGATGTCCCACTAGATCCTATGCACCAGCATTTTCTTCTTACCTGCACCTGCACAGAAAACTTCTCTAGGCTGCTCGTTTGTTCTGTCATGGTGCCAAGGAGACAAGCTTAAAGGCCTTCCCGGTGCCTGGACCGAGGCTGCAGCTGGTCCCTCACTGTGTGTTCAAGCAATGTTTGGGGAGGAGGGGAATAGCAGCAGGGACAAATAATTATTAGCTATATAAATAATGGAATTAATTAGCATCTGGTTTCTGAAACGAAGCCATACAGCAACCTGGTCCTGATACTTAGAAAGCCAAAGGCATCAAGTAACATCAGAGAGCTGCTCTGGTGAATGCCACATGCATACAGACGATGCTTGTTCCCATACTGAAATATGCAAAACCCAGTTTTGTTCTTGCACGAAGAAGCACAAACACTATCCGTGTGTGATGCCCTGGCAATGTACTCAGGATGAAATAGGGAGGCTGATAGGTTTTAGAATAAGGGGTTTTGTGGCTAGAAGGGACTGTAGTGATCTTCTGGTTCGCCCTCCTGATTAGCCTGGGCCACGAAGGTGGTAGATCTGTCCCTCTTTATTTCCAAGGACTTGGATGCAATGTTCTAGATGGTAAAGCTGGCTTACGCTTTCCTGATACAAAGATTCAACCTCTTTGTTTTGCATGAGGAATACGAGAACACAAGTGTATTTATATACTCTTATCTAAATGTACCCCCATGCTCACACATACATTAGCGAGAGCTATCTGGATAAACACAAACCTGTGTCATGTCTCTCTGTGAGTGACCCTAATTTTCCCCTAGTCCCTCCACAATTGCTGTGATTCTTGTTCTTGTCCTCTTGCTCCACAGAGGGTCAAACATCCTGCATCTCATTGTCCCTTCTGTCTCTTTAATTAGTGCCCATCCTCCCCCTTCTCCCCCTTGCTCCAGTGTCCCCCCTTCCCATCTCCTCTCAGCACTTGGTTTGCAATGCTCTATTATTTCACCTTTCACTCGTGATGCCTCCTTCGCCTGGGCCTGTCTGACACCTCTGCCTTACGCTTATCATAGAAACATAACATTTAAATACAAATAGAACAGGGAATAATTTAACCCCTATTTGCACTAGGGAAGGTGCCGAGGCTTCGTATAAACACAGCCAGGGAGATTTATAGACTCTGTATATTTATCTGACAAGTTACATTTCTTCACCACTGTGCCTCACAGCCAGCTTTTCCTGATGGGCGCAAGCCTCTGCAGCTGGCAGAGTGGCCAAGAAGAGGGGAGCCTGGTTTCATGGGGGTATTGGAAATGACATCAACGAGACATCTCTGGGGACTCTGGTTTGCCATCGCTGTGGCCTCCCTACCCATCTTCTTGGGAGTAATGGGGAGTGCTGTCTCCTATCGTTTGTTGTTGGAGAAACAGGGTAGACTTGAGTTGAACTTAATTTTCAATATTATGGAAGCGTCTCAGGTCACTCATTGTGAGGGCTTCATGAGGCACCAGGAGAAACCTCAGCTCTTCTGGGCACCACAGCACAGAGAAATAGCCATCCGTGGTTATCTCCATGGGCCAAGCAGGCATGATGGACACAGGTTGCGGGGGAAGATTGATAATGGGGTGAACTGTAATGAGGGAAAGCAAAAAAGCATGGAGAAGAGGTTTACATGGACACCACATTCAGCCCCCACGATGTAGGGCAGTGTCACTGCTCAGACTGCTGCTATTAAGAACTGCCTCTATAGTGAGGCTAGTGAGATTTCTTCACTAACATGTAATATTTGGGTGTGAGAAAGAAACAGAAAATGTCACTTTGTTGTGTGTAATAGACAGAAATTTGAAAATGCCCTCTCTGACAAAAGCAAAAGGGAGATGCTCAGATGTGTATCAATTCTTGATGTATGGCCTTGAGGAAGCTCCATAGAATAGGCTTTCATCAAATCTGTCTTTAGACAAGATAAGTAAGATCACTGTCTTCATTTTCCTCATAGGGACGAGGCAGAGGTTGCTCCTCATGGCTGCTCACTTCTGTTGTGTAAGACTACTAAGTACCGCCTTCCCTCTCCAGTGGCCATGGGCCAGCTTAGGCTGGAGGACACGATCATGCCCACAGCTCACGCTGGGGGCATCCCAGATCATGCCCAGCCTTTTTTTGTCCTTTTCTTCTGTCCCTGGACAGTGGTATTTCTGTTCTCCTTGACTGTGTGTTTACTTTGCTGTGGGGCCCAGGTCTTAGGGGGCCTGGTCTGAAGGTTTTTCTACCCCTCAGTCCCACAACCTGAGATTGGCAATGGATGTCATGGGAGACTGAGTCTGCCTAGTGCTCTGAAATTCAGATGTGGTTCCTGAGACACATAGATTTTGGGTAGGGTCTCACTGAAAGAGGAGGAAGCATGGGACTCATCAGGGTGGTATGAGTGGACCGTGTGTGGTAGGGATGCACCCTACACCCTACAGAGAGGCAGAACTCAGGGACAGCTTGATCTAGGGACTGCTGCAGGTTCGTGTGCAGCCTAAGCCTCTGTTTTCTGTAGGATATAGAGTGACCTGAACGATAGCGGCAGGTGCCTGGCAACAAGGTACTGCCCTCCAGTCTCACTCAAGGACACTGGAAAAGTCTGATGGGGAGCACCTGTGGTGGGCACATATACTCAGGCACATCCCACTGACACTAGCACACCCGCTCTTCATTTTGTTCTGGAAGTCTCATGGCCTTGTTCGGACATATTTATAGCACAGAAGTAGTTAACCCAGTGCATGGCACATCAGCTTTTTGTCTGGGACTTGGAAGAGCAGCATATTGGGGCCCTGATGGTGTAAGAGGCTTATACAAGCCCATTAGAGGATAAACTCATTAGCCAAGACCTGGAACGTGCTGAATGGTCCCAGCTGCTGGACCCTTCCCTTTCTTTTCCCACCTGAGATGTGCAAGAGGCATTGTTAAAACACACTGCTGAGCTCCTTGGCAGGTCTGGGACGTGAAAGGTAAATGCAGCATTTTGTTAGAGGAACCTCTCAGAGAAAAAAAGCTTGTTAAACTGCCTCATTTTTTATCAGCTGAGTGTGTGATTGTGTAGATTTCTGAGACGGCAGATGTAACAAATGGTTCCCCTGACAACCCAAGACACAGTTTTTCAGGAGGGAGACAGGGTCCTCATTTGGAGACAGGGCTGGAGGTGATGTCCTGGCAGCTCTGAGCCCTCTCTAGCCATGGGGGACCTCTTCATCCTACCCCCCCCCGGAGTGGCTGGACCAGCAGCCCCTGCAGAAGATGGTCCTCACCCTTGGCAGAGCCTGCTGGTTTGATGGCCACCTTGTGGGCAGCTCACCAGAGCATCACATCTGCCAGCCAGCTCTGGGGATACGCATCACTGCTCCTAGTGTCCTGCAGAGATGCAGAAAAGGGGGCTAAAAAAAAAAATTAAAATATGAAATTAAGTCGTTCCTAAAACACCTGGTTTAAACTTCACATAAACTAAACCAGACAAGGCAGTTTCAGGCCAGTTCCACACTAGAGAGTTTTGCTGACAGGGGAGAGATGTGATTTTTTTTTAATGATACATTTATATTAGCAAAAAGCCTGGTAAAAATACAGTTACACAGCTATAGGAGTGCTTTTGCTGATGCAGCTTATTTCAAACAGGGGAAACTGTATAAAGTATAATATAACAGATGCTTCCTCTGTGCTGTAAGTATTTACTAGACACAAACTTTCTAGGCAAAGCTTTTTGCTGGTGGTATTCACGGTTCATTCCCACTGCTCTGCCCCCTTCCAAAAATATCTCCCATCTTCCAGGACAGCTGGACTCATTCACTGGGTGGTTTTTCCTCCAATATCTGGAAAAACATCGGAGTTTGGACTGGACTCTTTCTCCAAGGCTTCGGCTAGACTGAAAGATACCCCACAGAGCGCACACTCAGCCTCAGTATCTGGCTCTCGAAGGCTTATACCTCACCTCTGAGGGTCTCTTTTGCAGGTCAATTTGGCCATCAAGAAAACAAATCTTTCAGATGTCTAAAGCATCTTCTTTTTATGTGCAGACAACCTACATGGTGTTGGTTAGGGCTTCATGCACCATTAAAGCCTGAACTTCGTGTTGCCAATAAAGACCTAGAAAAGTCCCTTTGTTTAATCAATTCCAACATATTTCCTGCTTCTGATGTGTCTATCAGAAGGGTATCCCCATTTTTTCTCTGCTATCAGAAATGCACATGTACCCTCCTCAACCTATTTTTCCAACCATTTCGGCAGCCTAACTGAATGCAACATAACTCCTCGTTTTCTGTGGGCAGTACACTTTTTGTTCATGTGGATAACTCCACTGCAGGACTGAAAGCTTCAAATATCCTCACTCAATATCCACCGCATGAAAAATTATTCTCATCCAAGGCTGTAAAGTAATTTGCCAATTTGCAGGTGCATCTTGGAGAGGGGAATTTTGATCAAACACTGGTTGAAGCAGAACAGATTGCCTACACCAATGATTTCCTGGGGAACAAAAGTGACATAAATCGCCCAATTAGTCAGCCAGAAAAGGGTTGCTGCAAACCAATGTTTCGTTCACCTTTAGGTTAACATGTGCATTAAAAATAAATAAATTAAAAAATCAAACTATTTATTTATTTATTTACATATATTTATTCAAATTGGTTACATCTGCTCTGTAAACTGCTCTGAAAAAAACCTCTTGGTTCACACATTTACATAGTGTTTAATGAATGATAAATAAGACATTTGTGAATCATGTGCAAATGGCCTGTTTATATACACAATGTAAACTATGTAAATTTCTTTTTTTTTTTTGCTTGGTGTAATGGTACTAGTCTCTAAACATAAACCTGATCTAGAGTCATCACTCGGTGCCCTTTGAGATGTTTCTACCAACTCAGGAATCATTAGTTTGGCCTTTTTTCACCAACATTTTCTGAAGGTGTTCCATTCTGGATGGAAGACCTCCATACTTAGTCTAAGTCCAAGAATAAATAGCCTTCCTCATTCAAAATACAATTATCTACTAGCAGTCCACATCCTGCTTTGACAAGAAATACCACCTGGTTGAGCTATCTTGGATATTAGTAATCATATAAGCTAATTTTTTTTCAAAAAGCAATATAATTTCCAAAAACTTTGAGTTTATTTCAAATGAACTTCAAAAATACAACTTACATGTATGTGCCTCTGAATGCGTATGAAGGACAAATCTCCATTTGCAGACTGTGGCTTCCATTATATCCTGATTTAAAACAGCTTATGTTAAACACTTTTTCCTGCATCTTACGTAGTATTGTGAGGGCTACTAACTTATGTTATTTTTCATTTGGTATTTCTATATGCTATCTTTATCCACGTTCCTCTTGGATCGTAGTCAGAGCAATGTTGTCATTTCAGATACTGCAAGCTGACTGCAAAAATTGATCAGAAAAAGCTGATTTGGAAGACTTCAGTGCCTAGATTTTGAGAAGCAGCTAAAGAGTTTATATATAACCAAACCTGTTTGGTTTGGTTTGCTGGGTTTTTTTTAAATTCCCAAATTATTTTCAAGTACTCATTGAAAGTCAGATGCTATTAAGGTTTTTTGAGCCAGCCACCTGAAATGACTAGCAGCTTCTGAAATATGTCACCTCAATGAAATCACCATTTGTTTTTCATGTGATACTGAGCCATCTTGGCTTTCACATCCCTCCTGAAATATGGTAAGCATCTCTTTATTTTGTTCCAGAAGACAGAAAACTCTTTGTGGGCATGCTCAATAAGCAGCAGTCAGAGGACGATGTGCGCCGGCTATTCGAGGCATTTGGCAACATTGAGGAGTGCACGATCCTTCGGGGACCCGATGGCAACAGCAAAGGTAAGGCGATGGCTTGCGGCACACCCTGGCTTTAGTGTCAAGCTAGACCTCTTCTTAGTGTACATATTTTTCCGGTGTGATGAATTCACTAAGCAGCCTCCGGGACAGCATCTCATACATTAGTAAGGGTCACATTCACTAAGGGAGGCCATTTCTTTGCTGATGACTGTCTGCTTGTGCATGAGAGGAAAAGATGATTGTACTTAAAAACACATGCCCTGTGACGAGCTATGTCTCGTCACGTGCAAACTGATGCCTAGTGCTGTTTGCTCGCAGGGCAGATCCTTTCCTCTGGCCTTACTTTTGCCAAGATGTGCTCTCCCCACCCCGCTGAACAGGTCAATTCTTTCTTTAACCAAAGCCAAGGTTGCTACTTTACATCTTGACTCACTGGCTTATTTCTCACCCGCTAGCCCCGGGTCTTCCCTTTCTTCAGTTGGTCGTTGCATAGGTACGCACCAGCCAGTGATCATAATTGCAATGGTACAGGTGCTGATTTAAATATTACACTCAGTATACATCTACTGTTTGAAACATGCAAATGTTTCATTAGAAAACTAGGTGCCTTACCTCCTCCTGCCACTTCTTGGCATCACTTGTTACCTGGATAGCATAAAGGATCATTTCCTACAGCCCAGGTGTAAGAATGAGGCTTCTCCCCTGAAAGTGAGGGTCGTTTTTTTTCCCATCACTCTCTAGACAAAGTAACTTCCATTTGAATAGGAAGTCCTCTTCTCTTGACAGTATAATGTGTCCATTAAATATTGATCTGCGTATAATATATCATAAACTGTGCTGGAATGTGCAGCACTAGGGAAGAGACCAGTCCTGCTGGCACAGTTCATATCTCACTGGATATTTTGACATGTGACAACATCAACCAGCATATTTCTGCAACAGGGAGGCAAAAAGTCCAAATCACAGTGATACACTGGAGAAAGATATTGCTATTCCATAAAATCACTGGTGGCCAAAATAGACTTCATACCAGCATTATAGGGCAGCCGTTTGATGTAAGTGGCTAAGCTCAGCCTTCCTGATACAAATGGCTAAAAATCCACTGTGGGCACCTTTCTTCAGTTGTATAGCTACATTAGTTTCATGACACCCGAAGACAGGGGCTGCCCCACTGGAAAGAGGTAGGCTAGGTTGGCCTAGAAGAGCTCCAACCATCATAATGGTATGCGCTTAAGCACACCATTCACTGAACAAATCAGTAAATTGGGGAAAAGCAAAAAAAAATATATATATCTGCCTCCACCTGGAATTGTATGGAACAAAATCTAATGACAAAGGAGTTAAACAGAGTAATAATAAATGCAATAATGCCTGAGATCTGTAAGAAACGGGTTCCAAAGGAGATCCAACCTACAGACTTGTATTCATACTTGCTCTATCTTTTTTTTCTTTTTTTTTGTTAAACAATTTCATTGTAAGTCTGAGTCTGAGTGGCAGCTCCATATTGCTAACCAGTTTAATTATTAGTGCTAGCAAGCTGCAGTCTCAGGCTTGCATTTCACTGAGCTGTTCGGGATCAATACTGAGCCTTGACAGAGTTAATATTACCCCCTTCCATTTGCTAGTGCTATTTACTGAGAATGTGAAGCTCCTAATTTACACACACACAGTTACATACACGCACACATGCACACAGAGCAGTCAATCCAACAGAAAACTTAAGGCTAGTGCCCTTATCTTAGGAGACAGTCAGGCGAGCCACAACTCCCACAAAGTTATTCCCAGTCTGTAATGTTTTCCATCTGCTAGAAACCAATATGTGACACACATTTCTTGTGAGCTATTTATTTTGGGTAAAACCCATAAGGCTTAAATTCCACCTAAATTGAGATTTAACCAGATTGTCTAAGTGCCAGATAGCAATCAGATCTCATAGACTTCAACCCTACCCAACCCATTACATGAAGCCCCACCAGGCATCTCTGCGGTGAGTCTCTAAGTCCTCCAGATACCTCAATGCAAGCAATGCTCTCAGAAGGTGGGTCCCAGCTTCCCGCTTTAATGCCACCACAGTCCAGCCACAGCCGGAAAGCTGCTTGAACCTTGCCTGAAGCCACGGGTGATGCCCTGAGACATGAGGCATGCCCTTCACGGGGCTGCAGAAATACCTCCCGCATGAGTCAGTCAGGGGTAGGCACAGTGGCCAGGGCACACAACGAGGTAGCAGAAGACCTGAGACTGAGGCATTTCTCTGCCTAAAGGGGAATGAAAAGCCCATCTCTCCTGCGAGAGGTGGGAGAGGACGGAGTCTTCCTGCACCCCTCTGGGTAAAGGTCATAGAATCATAGAATCATAGGGTTGGCAGGGACCTCTGGAGATCATCTAGTCCAACCCCCCTGCCAGAGCAGGGTCACCTTAGAGCAGGTTGCACAGGAACGTGTCCAGGCGGGTTTTGAATGTCTCCAGAGATGGAGACTCCACCACCTCTCTGGGCAGCCTGTGCCAGTGCTCTGCCACCCTCAAAGTAAAGAAGTCCCTCCTCAGGTTGAGATGGAACTTCCTACACTCAAGTTTGTACCCATTACCTCTTGTCCTGTTGCCAGGCACCATTGAAAAGAGCCTGGCCCCATCCTCCTGACACCCACCCTTTAAGTATTTGTATGCATTAATAAGGTCACCCCTCAGCCGTCTCTTTTCCAGACTAAACAGACCCAGTTCCCTCAGTCTTCCCTCATAAGAGAGGTGTTCCAGTCCCCTAGTCACCAGTGTGCATCCAGGAGCGCAGGAGGCCTCAGGTGAGGAAGCTGAAGTGGACTCATTTCAGCAAGCCAGCAAGACCCACAGGATCCGCACTGATGCTCTCTGGACAGCCTCATTTCTTTTTTTTTTTTTTCCTTTTTTTTTTTCTCCATTCAGCAGTTGTCTACTTCAGTAACCCAGAAAGCAAAGATTTCCCACAGTACCAGAAGTTCCACAAGAGGAGTCTTTACACCCTCTGCAATTATAACCTTAGGCCCTGACTCTGCAGTCTCGTCCAAGCTGACAAGACAGTCAGAGCAGCCCTTTCAGCTCTATAGTCTGGAAGTAAGGAAGGAAAAAACATTTGAGCACATGTATCTGCCTGTTCAGCACGGGTTATATATCTCTGTTTGTCAAAATCCCTTCAAACTCCAGATCTGCTTCTGTCAAAGGGACACCATTGTTCTGAGGAGGGCGGCATGACTCACGTCCTCAGTTTATGAGGTACTGGAGTCAGTTCTGGTGAAAATGGGAGGGAAGAAGATTACATGCACATTTGATGTTGTGTACAGAAGCCATCCCATTGAACACACAAACAAAACAGAAAAAATGTTGGTATCTCTGTTATTGCCTTGCCACTATACACTCATGAAAGCTGAGTTTTCACTTGCCCTGCTACCTCAAAACCAACTGGAAGCAGTAGGAGGGATCCCATTATCATCTCGTGCATTAAACAAGATAAATGTCTGATGCTCCCTTCATTCTCACCTTTATCCAGCTCCACTGATCCATCAGCTTCCTCAGCACAGGGGTGAATTTCACCTGAAGAGAGTGAAGCCTTCAACATGACAGCAACGCTGCAGCCAAAAATCCCGCTCTAAATGCAATGGGTGACTGGAGCTGGAAAGCTTTTGTATATTTGCTAATCAGCATCCTCTTTTTAGAGGCAGAAAGTACAAAAGAATCTCTGCAAATAATTAAACACCCTAATTCTGGATTATCTCTGATTAATGAAGAGGAAGGCGCAGTATCTCAGGAGCCCCGGAATGCTGGGCTAAGATTATGTCATAATTGATCCCTATTGTTTCCAGCTAAAGTTTATCTATCTCATTTTCTCATGATTGTCTCCTCTCAGCTCCTTATAAATTAGATCCAACTATTAGCAACAATCATTGTGCTTTCCCTGAAATGCAGGCTGAGCACAGTGCTGAGGGAGTGATGCAAAGTGAAGGGCTCCTAACTATAAGCTAATTTCATATGTGCGCATCATTTTTAGAAAGGGCTATCACTGCTTTCTTCAGTCTCACTTCTATCAGCCTGCAGTGATGATTTTGGGGACCTTTGGGGCTCATTCTTCTAGTTTGCAAGTGGGGTGTTCTAAAGCTACAGTTTTTTCACCCTGTGCTGTATGGATCCATATGGGTGTGTGGACCTTCTAAAGAGGCTGCACAGGCAACAGAGGAGAGCTGTCCCATTGTCAGCACTGACATCACCTGCGCAGTGACCTGCACCCCTTCAGGGAGGCAACTAGGCCTCTGCAAATCGATTAAAAGCTCAAAAGTCTTTGGTAGTAATAGAAGAGGATGGAAGCCAGAACTTCTGAGATCTCTCCCAATCTGTTCCAAAAACCGCCTTAGCATATGGAAATTACTCTTCCTCTCTCTGAGTCAGTTTGCTTGTAGCTAAGAGTGTTAGCAATACTTTCCCCCACTGTAGTGGTGCATGTGACCCTTTGAAGTGTTGATCATTTCTGCACTCTAGCACATATTCATAAATGCACCTTTCTGCCCTAAAACCTTATGTAAGAGCTCAGTGTGAGATTCCTCACATGGCAATGCAGTCCAGAGAAGCACTGCCTACATTTCTCTAATGTCCAGAGGAGAACACCTATGCAGGCAGTGGTTCTGTAGCTATGAAAGACCAAGATTTAAATTTTGCTGATGTTAAGGTAGAAGTTATCACATGCGGATCTCTCCCATTACTGCTTCTTCACCAGAAGCTCTCTCATGCTTTGTCAGACTAAAGATGCTTGGAAACAAGACAAGCTCTGAGCAGTCTGTCATGGAGCTCTACCAGGCGGTGATAGGATAAGGTACCTTGTGGATTTGGAGTAATCTGAATGCTTTCTGTACAGCTGTCCTGTGGTTGCCTGTAACAAGTACATGCAGGTTTCTGATAACCGTTACACAACTCTTTACTCTTTCTCATAACACCAGAGGGAGGACCATTCATCATTAAGTCCAATACAAATAAAAGGAAATTCATTTTCACACAATAAATTGTAAAACTGTGCAGCACTCTGCCATGAGAAACTGTGGAGGTCAAAACATAAGTGGATTCAAAATGTACTTGCTAAGTTTGGGTTTGTTAATGCCCATTATAAGCAGTGTGGGGATTCTGCATGCAGCTTTGTCCTAAGAGGTCCTCAGGCTGCTGATGTTTGGAGTTTGGGAAGGAATAATCAGAAGCATGTTTGCCTGTTATACTTTCTCCACAAGCATCCTTATTGGCCAGTTCTGAGGAGAGGATACTCAGCTAGATGGACTTTCATGGTAGCCATGCAACCTTTCTTATATTTCTTGTTTTTCCTTTTCCAGGGTGTGCATTTGTGAAATACTCTTCGCACGCAGAGGCCCAAGCTGCCATCAATGCCTTGCATGGCAGCCAGACAATGCCGGTGAGTAGCTCTGTAGCATGTGCAAGTGAGGATCAGACCAGCCTTTGCTGCCCTGTGGCCTGATTGAGGAGGAGGGAAGATTTATCTATGCTCTGCAACTCATCTTCCAGGAAGGATGGATAACAGCTCAGGCATGCAGGGCCTTGGGTGTGCTTAACTCATCAGTGGAAAGGCCAGGATGACACTCTCATTTCACACAGGCACAGAACGCAAAGGGGTGCTGTGTTCTGTCACCAACAGTTTTGATGACCTGGAAAAAAGACATATGGTTAAGAGATGCCAAAATCATTGGGTCAAACTTACCATGAGTGTAACGTTTCAAGTTTCAGAAGGATGAATCAAGTAGGAATTTCTGTCTAAGGGCTTCTTTGCTTTCCTTCCCCAAAAAGTCCCAGCCTCTAGGTGAAAGATAAAGAACTTTTTGCCAGCACTCAGCAGAGAGCAGCACGTTCACGTGATGGCACTAGAAGCTAGAGACAAATCACACAGTGATAGGCATCGTTCACTACTAGTACAAAAGTGCTTACCTAGGCATAAATGTGGTGCCCTACATCCAACTTCTGAAATACAGTCAGACCAACTACTGAATCTTCTAGGAAACATTTGAGGGATTGTTCCATTTGGATGAATACCTTGTAATATGGGGTTTTGAGCCTCATAGTTCAGGGAAGTAGAATTGGAAATGTATTTCCTATGCAAAATGGTATTTGTACACCATCACACAGACACAGGGGAATGTAAGGAATTCCATTGTCACCAAGGAAAGACAATCTGGTCCAACATGTTTTGGTTTATTATAATAGTACATTATTTTTGTTACTAATTATTCACAGTGTAAATCATGAAAGGCTAAGAAGCATGCTGACAATTTGGAAAGGATACAAGAAAGCTCAATAAAAGATATTTAAGAATGTAAAATCTTCCTTTCAGTAAGAGACTCTAAAGTAAATTCATTAATTTATACAAATAAGTTTAAAGTCGGCCTGGCATATTGTCTCTAGGTCTTTGCAGGGACAAAAATGGAAAATTCTTTACTGGGGAGAAGGTTTCTAAAAGTAGGAAATCATCAAGATCTCATTTTTTGGAACCCCATCTTACACAAATCAGGTTAAAAACAGTACATGTTTACCAGTGACGCTATTGAAAAAAATCTCCTTACAGATGGGGGTCTCGATTATTTTAAGTATTACTGTAGTTTTAGGAGTCTCTTCCTAAAAGATTCCTTCTAACAAAACCAGATGCTGGGCTTGATGCTGACATCCCATAGTAAAATATTATGGGCACTTTTCCTGAGACAGGTCAAAGAGGTACTTTTAATTACTTTCTTTCAAACTTTGATGCAAAGTGATAATGTGTATAAACTGAATGCCAGGAATTGCGGTTCCACAGGGTGTGGTACCACAAAAAGGTGTAATAAAAAGTCTGTTCCTGTCCCACAAAGCTTGCAAACTCAGATGACAGAGGTAAGACGAAGATGGGAGAGACAAAACCCAAGAAGAATTGAAGATTTTATCTAGATCTAGTGTACCCAAATTATCCTTATCCTTCCTATTTTCAGCACACTTTCAATAAGAAAAAATGCTCATCTCTTGACCACATGGGAGCAAATTTCTCTTTCATCCTGCTGACATCAGCTTAACTTAAGATATGCAAAACAATGAAGAACTTGGCCATTTCATCAGTCAGGTTTTTATGGGACAATTTTTTTCTGTTGATTTGTTTGACTCAAATACCTGTTCTAGAAACGTTCTTGAAACAGCATCTGAAAAAGCATCACAATTTAGCCCTTACTAGATGCACGTCCTAGATTCACAGTTAAGTTTGCATGGACTGATGAGTTTCCATGAAATGGCTGAACCTCAGCAGCAGTCCACGTACCTGCTCTTGGTTCACAGGAAAAGCAAGTAGAAAATTATAAATTTCACCCTCTTCATTATAAGCTAAGTTATGTGGCGATGCCTTGTATCTCCCGTGAGCTACAAGGAGGCACAGGGGCAGTTACCATGGCTCAGCAGACTAGTGAGGACCTGTTGAGTGACTTCCACTTGATCAAGACATGGGACACACACTGTTTTTCCCACAGGGCCTCAAAACGCTTAAGGCGCTTTGAATGCGATGGGCCAAATCCTGCGAGTGCTCTCTGTTCCCATCCTCGTTTTCATGGTGCTTCAGGGTGCGTGGCTTCTTTCAGGACTTGGATGTTCACAGAGAAATGCAGCCACCTGGTGGTGAGATGGCGATGTAGCCCTCGTCCTTGGAAAGGAGGGGTGCTGCCATCTTCCTCCAGCGCCCCCCTCCCATTTCTCTCACCATTAGGACTGGCCTCATTTGTCCGGCTGTGATGCCAACTCAAAGTTGCTCCTGTGGTTCAGCCAATTTAAACGTCTCTTGCCTTGTCCTCGTGTACTACCAACGGGGCATCCATCATCATTCTTGTCAGGTCTCGAGCCATTCGTTCCTGCGGCAGACTCCTGTTTCTCCACAGCTGTCAGGATTATTGCTCTACTGTGACTTCCTGTTCACACAACATATGTTGCCTAATAGTTTCAAACCGCAACTTTCTTTTATGAAAGTTTTTTCCTTTTTTTTTTTTTAATTTTTTTATTAACCTTTCCTTGGACAGGTGCCTGACCGCTGTCCATCACAAGACCACTTCTCTATGCAAGGCACTTGTTTCTCCTAAGGTCTACAACTTTCCAATTTTCACACAATCAATTGCTTTGAGAAATAACTTCCCCAAAATCCCTTACTTTTGAGCAGGCCAAAAGTGCCTTCTACCTGCCAAGAGAGTTTTTTTGGCTCTTTTAAAATCATATTTCTTATCAACTCATCAGCTTTACCATTGTGATTTACTTGACCTCCGTGTCCTCCTTTACGAGAGATCATAATTTTCATGTACTTTTACATGTATTTATAACAATTATATGCCGTGTACCTTCTGCTTTGGTTATTCTGTCCACTCCTGTGTCCCTTCCCCATCCATATGGGGACATAAACAAGTCTCTTCTCTCAATTTTCTTCCCTTCCTCATCCAAGCTTTGTCCCTAGCAGCCTTACCCACCAACACAAATTCAGCTACTATTTCTATAGTGACAGCTTGTAGATCTCACTTCTCTACTGCAGGACTGACTCCTGTTCAAACTGAAATCTTGGCCTGTCTTTCCAGCATCTCCTAGTGGATGTCTAGCTGTCAGATCAAGCTCAATATGTATAAAACAGAGCTCTTGAACTTATCCCCCCAAACCCTGTCTCCTCTCTCCTCCGCCTCCATTCTCAGTCACTGTGGACAACTTTATCATCCTACCTGTCAGCCATGCTCCTACCTAGGCATCATCTTCAGCTTTGTTTTCTCCTCTCCGTTTCTTCATCTCCGGGCCAAATGTCGAAGAGTAGTTCTGCACAACACATCTAACACATCTAAGATACGGCCTTGTCCATCCACCCACATGGAAAAAACTCTCCACCACACTTCATCACGCATACCTAAATCGCAGCAGCTTTTATCCTACCCAGAAAGTGCACAGGGTTAACAGCTATACTACTGTTGCATCTTTTTTACCGTCTCACCCACTGTGGCACCTCAGAATTTCTTTTGTTATGAATTAATTCCTGGAAGGGGTACAAAAGTACTGTTATCTACATTTTCTGCATAGAGGTGAGAAGAAGTGAAGAGTGTGATTCATTTCATTTGGTTTTAACAGTCTAAAAGTTTGTAATCTATTTTAAATATCATCTAGGATTCCTTCAGAAAGGAGAGAGACATTTCTATAGATTTGTGCATTCTTCTTTTTATCTGTCTGTGCTAGGATGGGCTAAATCACAAATCACCTTCTGGGCATCCTGTCCTTTTCATTAATTATAATGGAGATCTCCGTAACGGCATTAGACTGAATACCTGAGGTGAGACTCGTCTCACCTAATTTGAGACATCCAGAAGCTAAGTAGCTATGTCTGAGGTTGTCATTTAAGTGTTTGTCGTCTAAGCTTCTATTGTAATCAATAGAGAGAAATAGATACCTCTGGAGAAATACTATTTTACAGAAATATACTTTGAAACCTGTCAAACTAAAACCCAAATAGAAGTGTGCTTTTTAACTAATTTTAGGTGTCGGATTCCTATGGTCTCCCAGTTCCAAAATAGTGATTCTTCAACTGAAGTGCAACTTAGAATGGAAAAAAACCCATACTGCTTAAAAACAAAAGCTAAAAACACTTGCTTCCTGCAGATGTCTCAGAGCCCACAATTGCTTTTGTTCAACAGTGATACACCCTTGCCACCCCAAAAATCCTTCTGCTGCACTTGTCGCTGCCATGATAATCTTGCTGGAGATAAAGATCTAGGGTGACTCTATACCAGATGATATTAGCCACCTACAAGTCAGATATTAAAGCTCTTCACTTGGCCTCTTTTCTGATGGTGATTCCTCCCACGTAGCTCAGACATGTAGTTTAAGATTGGCTGACTGAGCCATGCATCCATCTGCGCCCCACTGAGTGTACAAGGAGCTGCACTGACCGTGCAGCTTAGAGTGGACACCTGACTTCATATCCAGTGCAAGGGGAGCTGAGTCCTTTTCTGGGTGTTTGCTGCCCAATTAAGCAATTTGGGATTCAGAAATCAGTCATCTTGCATGGGTCCTCTGACTCCTGATCTTTTATGTGTAGTGTGAACTTGCCTAACACGCTAATTGTCAGCACTACGTTCATTGTGTATTTAATGAAATTTAAGACCATTAAGACCTCCAGAAGCCTGTAAGGTGGCTTCCCCCACCACACCAGTCAAGTCCTCTTTTGTTTTACTGCAGAAGTCTGCATCAGCTTCGTCAAACCACAGCATTTCTTCTGCATCCAGGCGATAGCATCCCAAGTCTGTCTACGCCTGGCTGAACATCTTCCGTGAAAATTACTTTTCGGATGGAATCCTTGGTTTTGTGAAAAGAAAGGAAAATGTGAGACTTGGATACAGGCACTGAACAGATGTCTGCCTTACAGAGAAAGATTCAACTTAGTTGAACTTCAAAAAATAAAAAAGTACTGCAGCCCAAAACTTTGTTAACTTGGGGGCTTTCATTTCAGTATTTTTATGTGCATCTTTTAACAACACAAATGACAAAAACAACTTCAAATCTCTGCTCAGGAACTACCTGTATCAAATTATGCAATTATTGCTCGGTGTTGTTAGGTGACAGACCGATTAGATCTCTAATTGTTGTGTTTAATATTTTTTTTATTAATCAAGAAAATATGAATGACACAACACCTTGAAGAAGGTTGACTTTCAGCCTCCACCAACCACGTTCTTTAGAAGTCCACTCATGGCACCAAAATTCCCATCCAAACACAATTAATAGTCAGATGAAGGGCTTCTCTTCTTGCCTTATACAATATACTATCACAGAATGACAGAATCACAGAATGGTTCAGGTTGGAAGGGACCGTAAAGATCATCTAGTTCCAATCTACCTTAATATACTGTAAGACTTTTTTGCCATTAACTAAGCTGGAGGAATTTTTCATCTCTTTAGTTTACCAAGTGAAAGTGACTTAAATCTGAGATTATCAAAAATTGCCCCAAGAAACAGCTGTCATTTTCAGTTCATCATGTGCAGTGGCCCTCTTTCAAACTCATGGCAAAGAGGGCACCAGTTCCCATCTTCCCAGCTTTGGATGCTCAGGCACCCCATCAAAGAAACCAGCCCTGGATCGCTTTTATGACTACTATTATTATTGCTGTGCATTCCTACGGTGCAGTTACGACTTTGCAAATCGCTGTGAAGTTGCCTTCAGACACAGTCCCATTACATAAACTGGCCGAGCAGCTGTTCTCACCCCCTGTCAACACAGCAGAGGAATATTTAGGTGAATTAGGGGTGGAAGGGAAAGCAGCGAGAGTCTGCAGAAGGAGCTCTGAGCAGGTGGAGGAAAGAAGGAAAATGGGCCTTTGTGGGCATGATGAAGTTGTAGCCCAGGCTCCTCGCTTGCAGAGCGGCAGGGAGGCGGCTGTTATTATGCGTGCACGCTGGCACCAAAGCGCTGAGTCGGCAGAAACTCCCTGAGAGGAGCAGCGTGGCGGCTCCGGTGAGTGGGGGGCCACAATGCCGTAGATCAGCTGAGGTATTTTTAACAATTATTTTGATATAAACAGCTCTGAACTTGAGGAGCTCCATGTAAATGGGAAGCAGTGGGGCTTGTAATTAGATTTGTGTACACTTTCATAAATTGCTGGGAAACATCAAAGCCGTGATAGAAGGCTGTGGTGCACTTTATTTCCTTCTTCTGTTCTTCTGTTAATTGAATGGTTGATGTGTGGATAGGAAGTGTTGGCTTCACGGAGTACTATTTACAGACCCGCTGACAGCTGCACTGTGAAAATTAACAGGAACAGAGCAGCCTCTGTCACAGCTCTTCCCATGAGGGACTTGCTTCAAATTGGATCATTTCTTTCATAGGAGAAACTTTCCTCGTCTCTCCTCCCTTCTTCGCAAATACACGCACTCATCCAGCTGCACACTCCCTTCTCCCCTCAGGCTCATGGCAGCCTTTAGTGCTCAGAAGGGGGGTTTGTCATTTCCACAAAGTTGGCAGAGTTTGAGTCCAGTTCAAAACTTGTAGCATATTCCACTTCCAGCAAGACGCATCTTCAGGAAGTCAACAAAATCTGTGAGCCGGGTGTGTGGAGCCACCTCTTCATGTTTGCAGGTCTCACATCAACAGGAACATGTTCTTCACTCTCTTAGAAACTCTAGCAGATTTTCTCTCAGACTACTACTGTTGGATATGCGGTTATTGTTGAACTTACATGCAATTGCTGTGTGTTAAGCATCACACAAACCTCTTACAGGAAAGTTCCCACGCTCAGCAGCTTACCAACTAAAGGCCAGGGTTGACCTGTCTGAATTACATCAAAGTGTTGGTCAAAGTATAAAACTTTGGGGTCATCTGTAATCTTACCATCTACACTTCTCTTAGAGTTGATGGTGAGAGACTAGCCCCTCAGAGAGACATCTGTCTGTCTTAAGTAATTGATGGTTTAGAATAGATACTCAAAATGGCTGCAATTAGGCCATCTGAATGTCCTTCTAAGGGACAAGACACAAGATATAAGAAAAAGAAGCAACAATACAATGTCTGGGAATTAACTGGTCTTATACACAATTAATCAGTATATTTAGCCAGTTCATAGCCAAAGTCGCAGCAATTCTTCTTCCCAGTCCCAGTAGAGACGTAATAACTTGTGGATACTTGAGCATCTAAATCTTAATATTTACCTAAATCTGGAACAGATAGAATTAAGAAGGTGAAATCTGAAACGGTCAGTCAACCACCTCATTTCCCATGGGGGTCTTCAGAATATCCAGGTAACATAAAATAGAACCTTAGACAAACCCGTAATACAAATAGATAACAATTAAACAGACCATGATTCTGAGTATCAATTAACTAACAAAATTTACTCTCATTTAGATTCCAGCATGGGCTCAAGTCCTCAGTTAATAAAAGCCGTCTTGTGAAAGTCAGTAGAGAGATAGAGAGTCGCTGACCCCCTCAGGCTGTCAGGGTAAATAGGAAATGGGAAAGTCATTAGACTTTAGTTTTACATCAACACAGAAATATAAAGTAAAGTAGGGTGTTTCAAAGGTAATTCCAAGTGAAAGTTGATAGGAGTCCAGCATCTAAGTGCCCTTCTTGCCTCACAGTTGAATTTGCCCTAAAGTTAATTGCCCAAAGTCACAAAGTCTAGGGCAAAGTGGGGTATCATCAGTGCAAGTCGATCTGCTCAAATTAATGCAGAAGGCTGAGGCCTCCTTTTACACTGTTGATGTTGAGAAGCTGATAGAAGAGGACAGAGATGCCAACTCAGACCAATTTTTTTTCTCTTCACTGTTGATATTCTGCTCTTTAAATAACATGCACTCAATGCCTCATCTTTGTGTAACACAGAGACTGGCTTGCTTTACTCAGGGCAAGACACAGCACACCCATTCCTTCTATTTAAAAATAATAATACATTAGGAACCCATTTGTAATTCACCAGCAGCAGGCCTGGCCCTCCTTCCAATAATGAAAGATTTTTCTTAATATGCTACCCAAAGGCCATTTATAAAGTCATGTGTTGTCCTTTGGGATGAAAGAAGCAATGGATGTGTATACCTAGATGATAATTTGCAGTTATTTCTTCCATCAAAATCCAATGGCTCTTGATAATTCAGCCTCACTTTCCTTTGAGGAGGGGGTTCTGGATGGAGGGGACTAAGGTTCATGAACCATCCCACCCTGCTGCTGCAACCAAGACAGCTGATTCTACAACTTTTGGGCAGCATTTTCCCACTGTTACCATAATTTCCCTTAATTTTTTCTATAAAAAGCAAAATCATAAGACCGTGTTCCCTGCCTCCCCCTTGTTCCATAAATGAACTGATAAATCACATGTTTCTGTATCCCAGAATAGAAATCCAGTCAGCCCAGCTGCTTTACAGGGAGTATGAATGATGCTGGCACCAAAGGTGGCCTTTACTTCTCTAGTCATATCTCCATGCCCACACAAGCATCTGGCAGGACAATGAAGAGACCCATAGGATGTGACAGACTTCACTTGCCATCTTCCCCAGGCTTCTTTGCTCTCTCTGAACAGCAGCTTTCATTGCCTCTAAATGGGATAGGAGGGATAACTACTTGTGAGCTGTATGGCCTCACTCTAGACAAAAGGATTTAATTGGTACCGTAACAACTCTTTACGGGTCCAGGGGGAGTTGGGAACCAAACCAACAGCCATGGATGCAGCCAGGGGAAAGTAGGAGTGGGACCGTGCCACCACTGAGTGTTGCCCAAGTTCTGGCACTGGCAGCAGTCCCTGTAAGGCCCGCTACACTTAACAGTTGCCTCGTCTGGATGAGATTAGGACTTGAAGGGGCTAAAATAATTCATAAGTGCTAACCTTTCTCGGATATCAGAGACATTGATAACCTCCAGTCTGGGAGGTATAAAATGCTCCCTGCCTGGCAGGGGTGTTCCCAGACTACTGGAAGGAGTTCCACCAGGCACCATCAACTTCCTCCAATAAGGATGTGCGCTTCCCACCACAGAGAGGAATGAAGTTGTCGGCATTAGGTCTTTACCTCTCTGCTTGCTTTGGGGGCATTTCTTTCTTCCCCCTTCTTCCCTTCCTCTTTCTTTTGCTCCAAATTTCATTTACATCAGTGGGATCTTCTTTTTGATATAAGTGGGCTCTGAATAAACATTAAATCACTGCATGCTTCTGCTTGTTTCCCTTCCAAGTCCTGCTCAGGTGTGTGGTCTAGATTGATAACACACATTATTGTAAGGAGAACAGAAAGACCTTAGTTATTGGTAGATTGATATCCCTATCCAAAACATACCCGGCATTAAGTTAAGTGATTCAATAGCTATTACCCAAGTGTGTTTTGTGAAGATCAAAATGAATTTTTAAAGGGAAAGATGTATTTAGACCAAAATTATAACTTTCAGGTAAGACCCTCAATTAAAGTCTGCACAGATTCACAAATGTAAAGCATCCTACCAAAACACCAATGACTTTGCCTCGGACGTCCCCTGGCAAGTAAAGTCAGGTAGGGGAATGTGCTTGAATTCCCATCCCAAGGGTCTGTGTGGTACTCACAGGAATAGTGGTTGTCAAGTCTCACGCAGCAGTAAGGAGACATATTTCAGTCTCAGTGGAGTGCAGTGCAGTAAGGGCAGATCCTTCAACATAAACCAACTTCTTGTTCCACCAAAATCAGCAGAGCTTCACTGAGTTTACACCATGTCATATCTTCAGTTGAGGATATGACCACCTGTTTCACCATATTAAAGCATGGGTGATACCTCCCTGCAGGCAGAATTATTTATCAATCAATGACCCTGTGGTCTTATACTGCTTGGACACCTTTAGTTTAAATATTCCACAAAAATGCAAATACTTCTTACTATCCCAGTCAAGCAACATGCTTTACAGCATGGTAGCCTTGAGTCATACAGCATGACAGTGATCTGGGGTGCCCAATCACGTGCAGCACGTTTGCAACTCAGTGCCGCTGAAATCTTCTTTTATGTCACATGCACAGTTGAAATGTATCTTCCCAGCTTGCCAGCCCTTCCTCAACATCTGTTTCTTTCCAAGTCATCTTAGGCTGTTCACATCCTCATCCTGAACTGCCAAGGAAGAGTGGAGCTCATGTGAACATAGTCACAAAGCACCAGGGGCTCCATACCTTGTTGTGACGCTGCCTCACTGTGACAATAGACAATCCACTTTGTGGCTCTGGAATTATTCCACTTCTCTTATTTTCATCCTTGCCTATTTAGACTGAAGGACAGAACATTCAGTAACTAACTTTCATGGGACTCTGTGCTGCAGCTACTAATAGTAATAAAAATTTATAAAAAATTTATGGCAAGTCAGCATATGTTGCTATAAGAATATTTTCAGAGAAAGTATATTTTTAGTAAACACAGAACTAAATATACCTTATCTTCCAAACCATGTTACTCTTATTGGGAATGGGAAATCTATAACATTTTCTTTTGAATTCCGGATTTTAAGTTTTTCTTCAAACAGACAAAAAAGGATTATTTATTGCTTTCATATTCCTAAATAGCAGGTTAGAATTTCCAGTCTACCAGTATAACAACATTTTCCACTTCATAATGCATTAAGGAAGGCGAATGATTCTGTGAGGACTTTTATCATCCATAGACTGAGCTAAAAAACACAGAGCTGCTTGAAGAACTGTACTTTGAAGTTTAGGTTGTTTGGATATCTGGCTTTGATTTGAGGGGCATACTAATACACAGGTTATATAGTGAAGTCTGTCTAATTAGAATTGGGTACAGTGCCACCAGGAGTCAATGACTCTGTTGCCCTGTGGAAAGCAATAACTTTAGCTCAGAGAGACACCTGCTAAGTGTTGTATGGGCAAGTAAAACCTAAATCAAGCTTCCACTCCAAATAAATTACAGCTCCAGAGACCTGTGAAGGGAAGTTCCTGCAGCAACTCTCTCTGCTTAGACATTGCATGAAGAATCTCCTCTACCGAGGGAGCAGCATTATCAAAGGGTCTGTCACTCCAGCCCTGGATGAATGCCTCCTTTCCCCGCTCCGTCTCTGTCACCCTCATCTCAAGTGTGTCTAAACCAGCTCTCAGGACTGTACAGTGGAAATCGCTCCTAGTGACTGCCATCCTACTCATCTTGCAGATGAGACATGAAATTGAAGCCCTGACTACAGAAAAACACAGCATATTTCACAAGAGGGTAGGGGCGTTAGTCCTGGCCTTCTGGCCATTTTACAGCATGCGTAATTACATTTCTACCTAGCTAAAATTTCTTCTGCTCTACAGTTTTGATTGGACATGAGTTTCTTTCTTGAATGTCAAAAATCCCAGGCTGGGGTCAAACCCCCACGGGCTAATTCAGCATCCCTATTTTCAGTAGAGCTACACAGGCATTTAAAAAAAAATCACCTGCTTTTGTTTTCAAACTTAGGAGGTATCATACCAATACCTGATCTGACAGACCCCAAAGCAAAGAAATCCTCCTTTGGCTTTCAAGCCCTAATTTCAAGGATCCTTGCATGGAAATACTACCCTGAATGGTTTGCTGAAGATAAGCATCCTCCCTGGTCCACATTGCAGTTGCAAAGGGAGTGCTAAGGCAAAGCTTCCAACACAAGCAATCCTATTCACATGGTGACACTGAGGAAGGTATTCTGATTGCCCAAATGAGAAGTATGCAGCAGCACCTATTCATTTGAGTATCTTGGCTGCTGTGCATGGCTGACATTTTGGAAGGAACTTAATACGATCTGCACATTCAGATCTCTCATAGTCAAGAGCATTAGTCACTGGAACTTTAATGTAACAAGCCTTTTTTTAAATATCTTCAGCCCAGAACTTCTGACTGGCTCCATTTGAGCCAACCAAGATATAAAAGTCAACCTGTATGAGAGAAATACCCTTGCAGTAAAGTACTTAGCTGTATGCTTACCTCCAATGGGACATTCATTAAGCTTAAAGTGAAACATGATTTAATGGCTTTGGCAAATAAGGTCCAAATTCACTAGTTTTTCAAGAAAAAGATGTCTAACCATCTGTAGAGATCGGTAAGATACTGAGCTAGAGGATATTTATAAGGTTGAAAGGAAAAGAAAATTCAGGCATATATTCTGCAAGGAAACATCTTCACAAAACTTTTCCTATGAATGTTGTTCTAGGGAAAAGCAGCTTTTCCTGATGCCGTGCAGTATTATTTGGTCTTCTGAAAAGCTTTTGCTTAATTTGTGTATACACTCCATTTGGAAGGCCATAACTAATGGGAAACAATCCTGACAACCAGGCAAAAAATTTGTTTTCCTTTGCCTTTAAATGAAATATCAATGAATGGATATTTTATTTTTAGTTGAATATGAAATTTCACAAGCGACCTGTCAAGCTCCCGTTTTCAAGAATGACTTTATTTCACACGTCAAGACAGGCTGGGAAATTAGTTTTTCCCACAGAGGACTCTGATTAGGGATTACAAAGTGAGTGTGGCACAGGGTGTTTTTTCCTCCATCTTTTCCCTCGCCCCGCCAGCCTAGAGAGCATCTGACTCTGCTGACTAAGGGGAGCAATTCATTATCGCATATGGGAGGGGGACAGGAAGCAAGATAGTCAAGTAGACTTGCTGACCCAAGAGAGAATAGGGAAAGTGTAATAATATTTAGCCCTTATATTATTCTTTTCATCAGTGGATATCAAAGCACTTGAAAAAGGAGGTTGATTTGATGGGAAAGGAGATAAATGCCAATTCCAAGTAGCCTATTGCGGAGGCACCAGCAGGAATGCACACTTTCATGATGTTATCTTTTGACTGTGGATCTGCAAGGTAGAAAAATAAACAGGTCCTTCCCTTGCTAAAAATGCAAAATTAACACAGAGATGTCAAAGTACATTTCAAACATTATTGACTTACCCACTGTAACTCTCTTGGGGGCTCGAGAAATAGAAGGTCCAGTCCAACAGCCGGTGAGAGCAAGAGAGAGATTATGTATTACTAATAAATGACCGAGCAGACAGGACCTATTGCCTCTGTCAGCAGACAACTGCTGATTTACACACGGTTTAACTGCTTGCGGAAGCAATAAATAGCCCAGATGAAGGGCTCTGCAGTTTTTACCCCATGGCAAAACTGGCCCATTCTGGGGAATGTCTAGTGTTATCCAGTGGATTAGTGGGAGTCACTTGAGTAGAAAGCAGTCTTATGGTGTAGATGAACAGCACTGTTTGGCTCCTCTGCTAAAAATTCTGCAATGGGTGATCCGATAGAGTTTACTGCCAGATTTTCTTTGGGCCACGTGAAAGGGCTGCACATGACGAACCACATACAGAAAGCATCAACACCAAGGTCAATCTTCATATTCAAGAGCAACACGTCTTCTTTGCTGGCTACGTATCTTTAACTGCTTACATGCTCATCTCATTGCAGAGCACTCTTAAAAAGCCCACGTTTTTCTCCTCTTTCTTTGTAGCGTGTGCTCTAACTTGCTTCTATTTGCCAATGGCCTTTTCGACCTGCGTATATGATAGTGATGTTCAAAGAGGCCTGAAGTCTTGCTGTGACAGGCAACCTAGAAAAACATCTCATAAGAGGCAGTCTTAGAGCCCATTGGGTCAAATGGCTGCTGTGCAGTCACTACAACTCACATCAAGAGGGAAGAACACTCCAGGGGCAAGAAATTCCTGTGGAGGTTACTCATGTTTTCATGATGCCATCTACAATAATAGCTTGGTTTTCAACAGTGTGAGGCATCAGCAATTTCCTGAGGCAGTTCTCTGGCCCTAGGACTTCCAGGGCAAATAGAGATAGAAAGAAAGAGGGAAGAAAGAATATGCCAACTTATTTACACTTCCCTGTCCTGCTAACTAGAGCAGGTCACATCTTCAAAACCCATTTGTAGAGACGAATACTCATTCACCTTATTCAGTTTCAAAATTCTCCACGCTGCATTGTGCCCACTGTGCTGCAGCCTCTCCTCTACAAACCACGACAAGCAGCTCCGAACAGCCCAATCTGCTGTGGACCACTGCCTCTCCCCAATACAGCTGCAAATAGGTTTAAATCATTGGATTCAGGTTACCAAACAGTCTCTTGGATCAGGGTTAATTAAATGAGTGTTGAAATCTAATTAAGGACTGGTCCAGGTGATAATTAGCAGGAAATGTATGCATTAAAATATTCATTTGTCGATGAGCTGCAATTAAGAGTGTGATTTGGGGAAGGATCAATAACTACACCGTGTGATTTAAAAAAATGGAAAATTGCCCAGACTTGAGCAGAAATGGAGGGGAATTTTGGCTAGGTTCCCCCCCCCCGCCCCCTTTCTGTTTTGCCCTTATAATAAGTTCTGAAGACTGCTCTCCACCCTTGAATAGAGCATTCGTCCCTTTGTTTTCCTGAGGCACTTCTTTCACCCCCTTGCTCTTCACCACATTGTTTGAGTGGGTTATAGATTTATTAGAGAGAGACTAACAGGTCAAAAAGAAAGATTCTTTGCCAACGAAAATCACTTCCTCTCAGAGCAGGCTGCTAATCCAGGGGAACATCGCTCATTGTGTGGCCTTAGATTGTTTGGGTTTTTTTTAAGCAAGTTAATTCTTCAAGTCTTTATTCATAACCAAGGATCCGGAGAACCTATTGAATATGCATAGCTTGGATTTATATATATGTACATCCATAGTTATGGTTTACTGCGCTGTTCCCAATTTGCAGCAGAGCAACTCTGCTTTCACCAAGACTATTTTTTTTCTGGTCACAACTACATCGGGGTGTGTGTAATCCAGTTAATAACACTCCCTGCTGTGTAATCCCATGCAATCCCACCTCTGCTAGAAAAACAAGGCCCCCACAACAGCCCAGCTGCTCTGGCACAGAGCTGGTCTTCCTCTACTGCCGTGACCAGCGGCTGAGCTGGCAATTTCCCCACTGACTGTGTTTCCATCAGTGAATACCAGTGTGTCAAAAGGGAAGCGTACCAGAGGACCGTGATGATTTCAGCTGCTCTTTGTCAGTCTCCTGGCAGCTCACCTGCCCATCTCCCCAGGCTCGGTGGCAGCCCGGCTCCCGAGGCAACAGTCTGCCTGCTATCAGGGATGCTGCCGCAACTCCCATCCCTGCACCCCTCTTTCCCCCCGGGAGACCGCTCTTTGGGAAACTGACCAACCCATGAAGTCAGGACGTCCTTGGAGCCAGCCAAAAAAATATCAGTGCCTTCCTTCCCTGGCAGACCTATTCCTTCCCATCTCTGCCTCCTATCAGAAATTTAAGAACCGCAGTTACTGACCTTTCATCTGATTTTGGGGAGTAGAAGGATTTCTTTCATCCCCAAAGGTTCTACATTTTTCACAGACTTCTGCAGCCAGTTCTGCACCAATGTTGACTGCAGACATAAGCCAAACACTGTTGAACTTACCCAGAAAATTGTAATATTAAATGTTCATGGAGAGAAAACTCAGGTCCATCAGGTACTATTTTTGCTCCCCTAATTTAACAGTGATGAAGAGATGCTGCTTGGTGATGAGGTGTACACCCTGCCCAACATACTGAATCCTGTATCCAAGGCTAGACGAAGATTTCTCACTGGACACGGGGGTTACAAGAAACAGCAGTGTGAAAGGGTGATCCAGCTCAAGGGGTCTGTCATGGACAGAGCTAACACATTCCATCAAAAAAAATCAGTTCAGAAATCCCACCACAGTCATTCAGCAAAAGCTTCTACATTTTGCTGCACTGACTCCAGATCTTTATCCTCTGATGAGGGCAACCTACTGGGCCAGAAGATTTTCTATATGTTGAAAGAATAAGGCAACAGCTTTTGCAGAGACAACATTAATGGCAGCCCGGAAGTTTGAATTTTGGAGGAAACTAGGAACTGGGCTGCTGGCCTTAGTTGTTCACCCTCAAGGGTCCTTTCCTTCCTACCTGATGCTCTCAGCCTCTTGCAAAGGTCCAAGACAAAAGACCTGAGAGGTTACGAGGGAAAAATCAATATCAGCCGGATCCCACACTACCAAATCTGTGTTAGTTTTATGGATTGCGTGAGCCAATGTGCACCTGGCTAATTCACTTGTGTGCCTTCTTTTGTCTCATGTCCTGCAGGGAGCCTCTTCTAGCCTGGTGGTGAAGTTTGCTGATACGGATAAGGAGCGTACAATGAGACGCATGCAGCAAATGGCAGGACAAATGGGCATGTTCAACCCCATGGCCATCCAGTTTGGAGCGTATGGCGCCTATGCACAGGCAGTAAGTATATATACTGGCTCTATGCATGTTCACGGGAACAGGGGTCACACCTAGAACGGCACAAAGCACATACGAGCAGAAGAACAACAGAGAAGAGGAAGAACCAGTGATTTCTCCATTAAACTGGTTAAACAATGGGAGCAAACTGAGCCATACCATCTGGGACAGGAGAGGACATCTCCTTCAGAGGTGCAATATCTGCTTCTAACAGTAACCAAACCATGGTCATGTGTGTATCCATGCAAGACATTTACTATGGGATCTAAGCCGTTGCTGTCAAATCCAAACACGACTAGCATTAGAGTTTTGGATAAAATAGGCCTTGAATTCAGCTCGTATTAGTCCTCTGTCCCTTGTCAGCATCACTGGGTGCTGTAAAATGTTTGCGAGGCCACAAATACCTTTTTGGCCCTCTGCTAGAGACCACACAGACAGGGTTGAATGGGGGAGATGGCTCTCTGCTCCATTTGGCCAGGCCCCTGCTGCCCCATGCATCATTGGGGGTGTCTTTGGAGTGGTCACTGGATAAAATGGCAGCTTTTAATAGAAATGCTTTTAGGTTCATGAAAGCATGCTCGATAATACTAAAATGGATGAACAGACATATGCAGACATACCATCCTGACTCCCCAAAACAGTATGATTTAAGTACACTGGGAAAACACATCTGCTATTTAAAGCAGTGTTGCACTGTCTAACTTCAGTTATCCTGCTTACATATCTAACTTGGACCCTGGCGCCCTGAGAAAATGTGACTGTGCAGGGAGCTGGGCTCCTGACAAAGCCTTGAAGTGGATGCCTGTGGCGTAACTACCTTTCCTTAGGCTACAATTAACAAGGACCTACAAGACAAGATCAGGTTTAGGTTACTCAGTCTCTGCCAGATATTTCAGAGGGAGGTAGAGGTGATCCCTGCAGCAGGCAGACACAATACTGCCAGGTGACTTTGGCTGCCTTCTCTGGAGCAGATGAAACAGGAGCACTTGCAGGCAGTGACAGTGCATCTGGGTGCTTCATCCCTTTGGTGGTAAAATGTGGCCCTCTTGTACTCTGTGCTGGATTTGCGTGCAGGAGGGAAGTACCATTAACCCCATTTTCCAGAGTAACATCTTCTGAATGAGAGAGACCAAATGACCTGCTCTGGGTAATACAGGGCCAACTCAGAATCACACTCCAGTGTACCCGTACTGCCTCCAGCACACTGACCGCAAGGGTCTGCTTTCTCCCCTGCCTATTTCCTTCTCATACGTTGGCACCATGGACTTCCCATCACATCCACATGAGTTTTTTTTTTTTAACTTGAGAGCCTAGAAATTTCTGTCCTCCATTGAGTGTCATGTGCTTCACTGGACACCTGGTACAACCCAGCCTGCCCTTCACATGGGCCATGTAAAGTCAATATGTACCCCCTGGTGCTATTCCGATTTTTTTTATTCCTTTCCCACTAGAAAAATTCCATTTTTCCTTCCATTTTTTCCTATTCATTTTTATTCCCAATCAAAGAGAATCTTTGCCTTGTCCTTTGTCCCCTGCTCCCCTCCTCACACAACAGAAGACCTATCCCCTCCCCAGCCTGGTTGTGTTTAACTGTCTTCCCAGCTGGGGAAGGCTGCAGGAAGGGGAAAAGAGACAGTAAATCACAGCTGAGCCCAGGCCACTGGCCAGCAGCCCGGCAGGGGGTTGCAGCATCTGTGATCCATGTACCAGAGGAATTAACAGGAGGCAGCCCATGGGCAGCTGGGGACAAACATCTGCAGAGCTTGTCAGGCAGGAGACGTGGTTCCGGAGTTATGCTACAGGCATTGATCAGGCAGCTGGGGAGGTGGCAAAGACACCACTCTCCTGATGCTTTGAACCTAAAACTCTTCTTGCATCATTTTTAATCTAGAGTAATTCTAATTGCCATGATAATAGAGTCATCACAGGTTTATACCAATACAAAAGAGGATAAGGTCTGTACTTTTGCATCACAAAAGTTCCCGCCATGTATTTCTCACCAGCTTATACAGGACATTGTGACAGTAGGTGCTTGAGTGAGGATTTAGCTCTGAACGAAGAGTGAAAACAATTCCTGGGTCTGCTCCCGCTCCACTTGAAACTAATGAATATTTTTCCTATTGATTTCTGAGAAAGCAGAATTAGACCCATCCTCTTTTTTTTCCTGGTAAATATGCTAATAAGGGGGAAAGAATAAGTTTTAGATCTTGACCCATTGGATATGACAGGCTGGTGACACCAATTACCCTGGGGACTTCAGAGCTGTCTAAACGATGGGATCACATTTCCATGTGGCGCCTGTACACCCAGAGTGTGCTCAGATGCTGTCTCTCAATCAGCCTCCCTATCTGTGTCTCTTCCTATCTGCTTCATCTCACAGTCTCACACAAAAGGGAAGGAAGGGAGCGCCGAGGCTCTGTGACGTTCCCTCGGTCCCGATTAATCCACCTTGGAGTGCTGGCTCTCAGATATCAGGGTGATTGGCACCTCGCAAATGCCAGCGGGAGATGGAGAGATCGATAGCGGGGAGAGGGAAAGGGGGAGCAGTTTTACTCAGCCCGAACTGAAGTTGAAGAGCTAAGGCAAGTCAAGAGGAGGGAAGGTGAAACAGTGAAAACGCAAGAGCAGGACAGCAGTGACAGCTGATGCCACTGCCACCAGCAACTCCTGTGACCTTGGGTGAATCGTTTGACGCCCTGGTCTCATTTGCCCATGTACAAATAAAGCTGATGATCGGACGTATTTATTTTCCTTTCTCCCTCAGGGACACCTCTCTCCCTGGTTCTTTCTCTCCATGGGTTTTCATGCAGGGGTGTGATGGTAACACAAGTTTAAGAACTGCCTTGGTGCTTAGTAGTAAGTCCAGGACTAGCATGAGACACTAAGCTCTCCGATTTGTACCAGTAACCTGCCCTGCCAGCTACCCCACTGTAGCCTTGACTGATGTCTCCATACGAGAGTTCCCAAGCAATCCCATGACAGCTGGTTAATCAATAGTTTCTAATGGTCCATCCCCATGGAGGAGGTTGCCAAGTCCCCTAGGCAGCGGTTTCTTGCTGAATCTCCCCCAAAGAGGCAGCATGCACATCACTGGGTCTGCATTAGCTCCGGCAAAAAGGTCTCCATGCATCAAGGTGGCCAGTGCAGTGGAAACCCACACGATGCAGCTGTTTGAGAGATTAGTGTGCAGCCGTGGATTTGTAAACCCAGCAGCACCCCCGAGGAGAGGCGACGAGGGTCTCAGTCCATCAGTGTTTGACTGATAGTCATTAGTGTTGCCACCAGGACTGCTTTGGGCCCCAGCTCCTCTTTAAGTTACCTCCTTTGCAGCTCAGCAAATGGCCATGTCACAGTTCACTCCCTGCTGCTGCTGCTGCTGCTGCCAACCCACTCAACCTCAGCTTAAGCAACTTTAACCTTGATAACAGCGACAGCCTCTCTCAGCTAAGCAACTAGTCCCTGGGTTCAGCAGCCATATGGCCTCAGATACAGAGGTAAAAAAAAAATCAGGAAGCAAAGCGGTTTCTCCTCTGCGTGTGGCTTTTGCCACCCCTCCTCATGTGCCACCTGCAAGCAAACCAGACAAGGCCTGGCACTAACTCTGCGTGCTGTTCCAGTGACACAGAAAGTCACATCAGACCCACCTCACCTCTTTTGTATGCAGCTCAAGGCAAGTCAGGTTTCATGGCTCTCTAAAGCTCCCAGTACCCCTACACTAATTTGTTTCAGGGGTTTTTGGATTGCTTTAGTTTTTTTTTTCCTTTCAGCAATACCTTCCCACACTCATTTAACTTCCCCTTTTATGGGGCAATTATTTATTTTAGTTCACACATGTACAGGACACCAGCCCTTTCTGTGGTCAGGTTACTGTGGATCTACATCAGCTGGGTAGTGACAGTTGTTTCCGCAGCCTCAGTTAAGGCCAGCTTGAGGTATAGAACTGATCTCAGCCTGGAGAGAAGGAGACTGGTGTGAGGTGGCACCACCTTTGATTTGCTGCCAGTCGAGAATGAACCTGCAGGCACACGCTGCAGCTCAGAGCAGCACAGCCGTAGTCCCTGGTAAGAGATGGGGTGGCCAAGTCCAAAATCATGAGCAGTAAAAATCCAACCAGACCATGAATGGGGGCAGTATAGCCCTGGCCCAAATTAGTAACAGTGGCAGAAGTTCCTGCAAGTCTTCTTTCTATGAAGAAACTGGCAAATAGTGCCTGTCTCATGTCACTGCTGCACCACCATGCAGAAAAGGAAAAGTGCACAGACCAAAAAGGGTTGGGAAACTGGAAAAATGCAGAAGAGCAAAGCAAGAACAAAGGAAGGAGCCTTGGAAAGTGACAGATACTGTATAAATTATTTAATTTTTAAATTATTTAAAATAAGATCAAAGTCATAAATCAAGTTTGCATAAAAAATGGTGTGGGAGTGTTAGCCACGGTCTCCTGGCCAAATTCCAGCCATGGGACTGATTGCATCCTGCAGCAGGGGACAGGCATAGAGTTAGTGAATAAAAACAGACAGATGGGGACAGGGGCAACATAGGCAACGGTAACATTTGCCCTCCAGCCTGGAGCAAGTCCTTCCCCGTCAGTAAACCCCAGCCCCCTTCACTCTGAAAAAATACAAATGGCTGCAGGTCCTGAACTACAGACAAAGACTGCAACAAATGTGGGAGCATCCAGCACTGCATAGCGTTCAGTCATCGCCATATGTGGTCACCTTGGGAAGGCAGGGCAGCAGTGACTACCACGCTGACCATAAAAGCCTAGGTACCCCCCTCCGCGTCCCTGCCCCAGCTCCTGTGGAGATGAAAGGGTATTTTTGCTAAATGATCTGAGGTAGTGCTGAAGGGAAGAGTCGGTTCTTCCAATATTTATTCAATTCGTACTGTGAAATTACTTTGGGAAGATACTTAAAAAAATTCAGCTAGCCCTATGAAATCAGCGAAAATTTACTGAATATAGACTATCTTTTGCATATAATACTTACCATATTTAAATGACCAAAATGGGACAGTATATTTGGTAAATACTACCTGTTATGCAAATCACTTGTTCTGATCTGTTCCAGAAGAGGAAGCTATTTTGAAGCCATAACGTTTTCTAGCAGGGCTAATACCGTATTTCTGATCATCAGCTCCCTGGTAATTCAGAAATAACAAACACTTAGATTTGAGCTCTAAATGCATATGTTTTTTTAGGTTTGGGTTTTTTTTCCACAGTTCTCAAGAAGTTAAAAATCCAAACTATTGCATATCAGACTTTGGAAAGACACTAAGACACATGAATCCAGGTGGTGTAGATTTGCTTAGTTTTTTAAAAATCTTAATTAAATTTAAATTTTATTTTCAAAGCAGAAATTTCTGTTTCCAAGAAGACACTAGAAAATGTATGAAGGACCATTCTGATTTTTTTACAGAACATCTTCTGTTTGAAGGCTTGGGAGATATTTTGGGGTTTATTTCCCAATGGCCAGTTACGTAAAACAGGCGTGAATTGGTCAATTCTGTGATTTTTACCAAATATGAGTCCTCTTACTACTTGATTGATCACTTTACTTACCTCTTTCTATCACAGGGATACCACGAGGATTAATTAGCTAAGTGTTTGTATAGATCATTAGAGGTGGGAAGCGTGGGATGCTGTTATTACTTTTATTATTATTACTGAATGAAGAATATGAAAAGTCAAACAAAACGTCATGTGGCTCAGAGACAAGGATAGAAAATAACACTGAAAAAAATAAGAAGGTCATCAGATTGTTCAGAGTAAGCTTTCTCGAAGGCAATGATCATTTCAAAAAGATGGCATCAGAAATAGTCCTTCTCTCTCCTCTTCCCCTTCTTCAGTTTCATATGCATTTCTTTGAGGGCTGGGGAAGGCAGGCTGTAGCATCCTTGTCCTACCGCTAGCAGGAGGTTTTGGCCTTAAGTAAGTCAGCTCATCCAAGAAAAGGATAATATTTCCTGCCGTTGGGTGCAGTTGCATGACCCTGCTGTCTAACAGTCACTTGATGCCAGAGGAGGCCATCCTATTCCCAACCCCATCTCTGGCCACGTGTCCTCACCCCACACCACTAGACTGACAGTGACCGCACAGGGAACTGCTTTTGGTAGGAAAACTGGGAGGAACCACTGTGGTTTTGTGCTGTGTGGTTAACATTCTGCTGGTGTTGCTACAGAGCTGGTGCTCAGCAGCATCAGGTGTGCATCTGTCCTGCTGCAAAGGTAGCGGCAAGACATGGAGAGGGAGAGGTACATCAGCAAGCTCTGACTTCAGCTTTGACACAGCTGTGCTGCAAAACTGCATCCTTTGCTGTTTTTTTATCTTAATCTCCCATGCCGGTATTGGATGGATAAGCCCGTGGAGGTGTCTATGCATCCATTGATGATAGAACTGGCTATATTTGAGGTATGAAAAGGGTGTGTGAGTTGAAACCTTCCATCTCTCTCTGTTGATCAGCCATCACTACCGCCCTTCACCATACTTTGGATGGCCTTACCAGTGCCTCTCCAACTGCCCCATCGGGTGTCAAGCCCTGGGATGGGGTCTGCAGGTTCATAGCTCTTGAGGTGCTGCCCATGGGCATGAACCAGTTTGGCAGCATATCCTGGTCTCCTCAGAAGATAAACATTTGAGCAACAGTGATGACCAGCTTGCAGGAAAGAGGGAATGAATCTAATAAAATTGGATGGGAAAAAGCTCTAAATGCTGATGCAAAGATCATGCCAAGGAAGTAAGAGAAGCAAAAGGAAATACGTCCTTTCAGCTAAGGAAGGGAAAAGCTCCTCTCCGTCCCCTTGGATCAGTCTGAGATAATAAGGCTGCTGCCTTTCTGATTAGTGCTCTGTGGCCCCAACCCAGGCAGGGAAAATCTGCATTTCAAATGGCATATTTTAAAGTACACAATACCCAGGGGCCCTGCTGCTATTGATTTGCCTCTGGTGGGGTCACTGCCTCACTTTCTACAGCTTTATTAACTGGGACCATACACTGGGCCTCTTTCAAAGTGAAAGGAGAGTGGATGGGACATTTGTCTTCAGGGGGAGCTGGGGAAGGAGTGGGGTGACTTTTATTTGAGCTCACTTGGAATGCCCCAGAGGTTTTATAAGGGAGACTGGTGACCTTTACAGAACTTGCCCTTCTTTTGTAAATTTCCCTGGAGCAACCCTGGGGGGAAGGAGGTAGGTCTATACCATCAGCTTCTTTCAAGGTGACTGAGTGTCCCTCCTCCCACCCTTGCAATGCCGCTGCACTCAGACAGGCTGTGACCATGACCAGCTGGGAAGGACCCCTCTCCCCTTCCCCTTTAGCACTTACCCCTGAGCACCTCCAGCCAGAGACAGAAGGGCGTGGATGGGGAATGTGACAGCAGAAGGGTGGCAGGAGTCTTGGAAAGGGCTGTGATGTTCAGATGTGTCTGAGACATGGTAGGGGTCCTCTCTCTAGCCAAGGAAGCAAAGCCAGTTACCTGGGGTGTATGTCTGTGTTCAGGTATGGGATCCTATACTCCTTCCAGCTCTGGAGGACACCTTGGTTTATCTCACGGGCTGGCTCTGAAGGCTGCAGTGAGATGTACGTCCTCTGGGTCATAAGGTACAGGGGTCCAGCTCATTTCACCATGCCAGCGGGTTTTTCAGGTCTCCAGGGCATCCTGGGTATCCCCAGAGCACCAAGCATAACAGAAATGGGGTGGCTGCTCTGTGCATGATGGCCACCGCAGCAGAAGCAACTGAATCTAGTTTCCCAAGTCACAGGCTAGGGCTTTATTTTTACTACATTATCTTTTTAACCCTAAGCTAAATTTAACCTCTTTGTTCCTCAAGTTCCTAATTGGGTCTCTGTGGGAGTACAGCCATTTTTGAGTAGCTATTTCACTGAAGCCCACCAGGCTTTGGGCTGCAGACCTTGCACCTTCAGCACTAATCAACAGATTAGGATCATCTTGTTCTTCTCATAAGGAGACAGAAAATGTCTTCTTTCTAAAGGTCTGTGACAGAAATGCATGAATGACACTACACTGAAAAAAGGAGCATGCATGTAGCCAAGGTATGTTCTACAAACGTGCATCTTCACGTGCAAATTTATAAGCTCTCTGAATACACAGGAAGCTTCACACTCAGGTTAGAATCATAGAATCA
>VYZM01001715.1:3267-30743 GCA_013398915.1 Dromas ardeola
CTGGCTCCATCCTCCTTCAACCCACCCTTGAGATACTTGTGAACATTCATAAGGTCTCCCCTCAGCCTTCTCTTCTCCAGGCTAAAGAGTCCCAGCTCTCTCAGCCTTTCCTCCTAAGGGAGATGCTCCAGTCCCTCACTCATCTTTGTTGCCCTTCGCTGGACTCTCTCCAGCAGTTCCCTGTCCCTCTTGAACTGGGGAGCCCAGAACTGGACCCAGTATTCCAGTTGTGGCCTCACCAGTGCAGAGTAGAGGGGGAGAATGACCTCCCTTGACCTGCTGGCCACACTCTTCCCTGTGCAGCCCAGGATTCCTTTGGCCTTCTTGGCGACAAGGGCACATGGCTTGCTCATGGATCCAGAGCCCCTGTCCCCAGCGCTGGGGTGGCAAGGGACCAGCATCCTCAAGGGCAGGTCCCCAGAGCCCACGTCCCCAGAGCAGGGGTGCCAAGGGACCAGGACCCTCAAGGACAGGTCTGCAGAGACCGTGTCACTTTGGCCCAGGTCCCCAGAGCAGAGGTCACTGCAGCTGAGGTTCCTTAAGTCCATGTCCCCAGAGTAGAGGTCCCCATAGCTTGTGTCCCTGAAGCCCCAGTCCTCAAAGCCCCCATCCCCAAAGCGGAGGTCCCCATATCCCCTGTCCCGCAAGTCCTGGTCCCCAAAGCCCGTGTCCCCAGACTGGAGGTCCCCATATCCCACATTCCTCAAGCCCAGGTCCCCACCGGGAGCTGCCAAGGGGCCGGACAGCCCAGGACACCCCTGGGATGTGCTGGAAGAGGGGACAGGACAGAGAGGAGCTGTGACCAGCAGAGCCACCCCATCCAGCTGTAGCGAGTCCCTTGGGGACATGGTGTGTGCCACCAACCTCCGCAGTGGCAGAACCCCGGGGGAGCCGGGATTCCCCCCACCCCTCGGTGTCTGCAGGGTCCCACGGCCAGAGATACCTGGAAATGGGGCAATGGCCGCATCCCAGCTGGATGTCCCTCCCGGGGGGTCAAGGCTGCGCCCAGCACCCACCTCAAGGGCACAAACAACTCAAAGGTCTTTGGGAGCATCGCCCAGGCGCTACTCACGTGCCCCGGCAGCCGCTGGCAGGGTGGGGATGGGGCTGGCCCCGCCATAAGGATTTACCAGCAAATCCATATGGAACCAGCTCCCAGCTTGCAGAGGTGGGGGGCTGAGGGTCCGGGCTGTGGGACCCCCCCAGCCGAAGGCGACCCGTTGTGGGGCTTCGGTCAGAGACACCCCCCCCGGCGGGTCGTGCAGGAGGAGCAGCCAGCAGCCCTGTTCCCATCACTTTATTAATTTACATTATTACATTATTTCTGTTTTATGGAAATATATAAAATACAAATACCCCAAAAGAACCCCTTTCCCAAGAAGGTACTTTGCTATAAAATACAATAAGTTAGCAATAAATAAGAAAGTTGTATAAATACATCTCTAAGCAGGGAAGACATGATGCTCAGAGGCGGAGTGGGCTGTAGGCACCTGGGAACAGACCCACCCCGGCCCGTTCGGGCTCTCCCAGGTGGGAAGGATCCACCTACCAAATAAAATACGGTTTTAAATAAGGGAAGAGGGGGAGGGAATAAGTTATTGTGGGCCGTGGAGGGGGGGTTTCACAACTGGAGACCCCGGGGCTGGGTCAGACAGCGGAGTCGGGGCTGGTCCTGAGGTGTTTCATGGCACGGGGGCTGGTTTTTGGGATGCCCGGAGCCGCTGGGGGGTCACCCCATCGGGCAGTGATGGGTCCTGGGCAGAGCCAGAGGCGATGCCATCAGGCACAGTGGCACCTGGTGACCAGCATGTCCTCGAAGAGGGTGGAGACCAGCCTGCCCTCGCCGTCGTAGTGCATCAGCACCATGGGGTCGTAGCCGGCAGGGACGCAGCAGGGCGGCGGGGTGGCTTTGGAGAGGGAGTGCATGCGGGCTTTGATCTGGGCGTGCATGCTGGCCGGCTTGTAGTTGTGGGGACAGGAACCTTCGCAGAACCTCATATAGTAGCTGTTGGGGGCGATGACCCAGTCCGACCAGCCGATGTCCTGGAAGGAAACCTTGAGCGACTTGAGGCAACACTTCCCATCGCTCTTCCCGCACTCCTCCTCCAGCCCCCGGGCTCTCCTGGCCCCCCGCCTTGCGGTCTCGTGGGTTTCCACCTCCAGCACCAGCGTCTCGCCCCCTGAGGTGGCCAGCAAGGCTGGGACGTCGGCTGTGAAGGCCAGCTCCAGGCGCAGCGTGTCCTCGGGACCCGTGGCCCAGGGCTGGACGGCTGCCGTGAGGTCCAGGCTCGGGGCAGCACGGTCCAGCTCTTGGCTACGCAGGAGCTGGGGGGTCCTGTGAACCCCCCCCAGCGTGTAGATGCTGACCTGGGGGGGCTCCGAGGTGTTGAGCAGGGACATGCCGGGGGATGTCAGCGACTGCTTGAAGAGCTTCAGCTCTGCCTGCACCACCCGGAGCTGCCGGTGGAAATCCTCGGTGCGGGAGAGGAGGAGATGGTAGCGGTAGGGACCATGGGGGTCCCGGTCTCCCTGAGGGTCCTGGTGTCCCTGGAGGTCCTGGTGTCCTGGAGGGATGTCCAGCCGGCGCAGCACTGTGGGGACAGGGAGGACAACTGATGTAAGAGCCAGCAATCCGCCCCACCAGCCACGGCTTGTGACCAGCTCCTGTTGGGCGGCCAAACCGCTGCCCCTGGGGAATCACCCAGATCCCGACGGATGCTGAGGCTGGGGAGATCCGGCTCCATCCTCAGCTCCGGATCACTCGGGACCCACCTGAGGGTTTCGCCGAGGGGCAGCACCTTGTGCAGGAGCAGGCGCCCAGGGACCCATGGGGGTGACCCCCCCACCCCGGCTGTCCCCCCCCAGCCCAATAGTCAGCAGGAGCTGAGTATTTCCCTAAATCTCCCCAAATCCAGATAAACCCCCAAACTGGGGCTCAGGCTGGGGCTGGGGGGACGGCACCTCCCTGCCTCCCCTCCGCTCGCCCCCAAGCCGGCTGGAACCCCGCTGCGAGCACCCACGGCTGCCACCGCTGCTGGGGAGAGCTTTCACCCCGCATTTACTATTTTTTTTGTGTGGTTTTAAGCAAAACAGCTCAAAAAGGTGGCTCCTCCCCACCGCCGGGGCAAGGGAAGCAGCCGGGATAAGGATGACCGTGGCCACCGCGGTTCATGCCTGGTCATGTCCCGGCACACGCCGCGGCGGCCAGGCTGACGTGCCCGAGCGGGGACACGGCAGGGGACACACGCGTGTCCCAGGGGGACGAGGGTGACGGGACGCACGCGGAGCCGCGGCCACTTACACGTGGGGGTCAGACGATGCAGGCGCCTGGTCCTGGGCACGTTTCCCTCCTCTTCCCGGCTCCGGTTCCCCGTCAGCTCGGCCACTTTCTGCTGGTAGAGCCGCTGCGCTCTCCGGATGCTCTCCTGGTCCAGCCGCTGCCGGACCGCGGGGGGCGCGGGCATCCCCAGCCGCTCCAGGATCCCCTTTTTGATGGCTTCCAGCTGGAGCCTGTCCCCGTCCCACGCGTGGGGCCTCGGCTCCGAGCCGGGGAGAAGCAGCAGGAGCTGGAGGCAGGTGAGGGCAGCCCCGACATCCCGCAGCGCCCTCGGCATGGCGCAGGCGGCCGGCGGTCCCCGGGGTGGAGGGGGATTTATCTGCAAAACCTCTTGCGCAAAGGCGGGACGTGCAGCCGCCAGCGATGCTGCCAGGGGAATGAATGAAGTGGACCAGACCTGACTTTATAGTGAGCCGAACTTTGCCCGCCCTCCGTCCCCCCTCCCCGTCCCAGGGTGACGCCGGAGTAAACACCCAGCAGGAATTTCGCCTCTTCGCCTGGGATTTCACTGGGAGCTCCGACAGCGCTGGAATCGGGCGATTTGCAAGCTGGGTTGCAGCTGTGGAGGCGAAAAATATATGATACTGTTTCTCGGACACAAAGGTTTCCCTTCCACCTCCCGTTTTCCCCGTGGATCCGTGGCCAGGGGGATGCCCCTCACCCTGTTGGCGAGGGACAAGCGGCCACGGGCAGCGTCCGCTGGCCTGGGAGGTGGCAGAGCGGGTGGCAGGGGGTGACGGAGGGAGGAGAGGGTGATGTGCGGGACAATGAGCGCTGCGGGCAGCACCATGGTGCGGCTCATCCATCCCTGCGTCCTGGGCTGCTTTCTCCGTCCTTCACCTCATTCCGGTCCCCGTTGGCACACGGGGTCCCCAATATCGGCTGAGCCGGGCACCCAGCCCCTTCCCTAAACCCAGGGAAGCAGCAGCGGAGCAGGGAGGCAGCGGCCGGGCAGCTCGGCTCATGCCGGTACATGCAGGAGGGAGCGGATCAGCGTTGGACCTTGTCCTACCAAACCAGCTGATGACAGCGCAGCCCGGCTTGCGGCAGCGGCTCCTCTGTGCAAGCCGGTGTCCGGTCCCTCCTGAAGCAACCGTGGCCGGGGCTTACGTCATCCCCGGGCAGCCCGATGGCGGTCAGGATGGAGCCAGGCACGCCAGGGTGGCACGCATCCAGCGGGGCCACGTGCTGCAGGAAGCGCCGTGCCCAGAGCGGGGCTGCCCACGGGCTGGGGAGGAGAAAACCCTCAGTGGGAACCAGCCACCGAGGCCGGGATGGAACCGTCCGTCCCTCACCTTCTCTAAGGGATGCTTCCACCAAAAACAGGAGCAGAGGGATGAGAAACTCCAGGTCGGACGAGGCAATGGGCAGGTTCCCCCCGGCGCTGGCTGGGGCAGGCGAGGCCGATCCCAAATATCCTCAAGTCGAGCCAAGTGCCTGGTCTTTAACTGTGCTCCTGCCACGGGATGAACACGCTTACAGTAATCCCGTGATTTACGGCTGTTTATCCCCTGCTCCTCCTCGGGAGCCGGCTCCAGCGTTATTCCTGCCTTTCTCACTCAGTTTCTCGAGGGGTTGCCTGAGGCAAGACCGAGACCAAACGTTTCACCCTAAAACACGTGAAAGGAGAAGTTTGTCAGCACCAGCAGCATCACGTGGAGGGGATTTGCCCTAGGTCTGGCTCCTCTGCCCTGCCCTGGATCCGTCCTGGCGGAGGGCGGGATGAGGATGGGGCAGGAGGAGCCCAGAGACCTCGCACTGTTTCATGCTGCCTTTCTCTGCCCGCAGCCTCCAGCTTGGAAAGAACCCCCCGAGCAGCTCACGGGGAAACCTCAGGGCCAGGTTTCTCTGGAGTGCTGTGTCCCACGGGGAGATGGGCACCGTCCCGCTGCTGCCGCGGGTGGCAGGGCGCCCGTCCCTCCGGCAGCCGGGCAGGGAACGCGCTGGGATGAGCATCTTCGCGCATGGAGCGGGCCCGGGCGCTGGCTCCTCAGCGGGTGCTTGTGTTCCAGCCGGAGCTGTGGGATCCTTAGGGAATTCCTGGGAGCACCAAGCCCCTCTGTGATCCCCTCCCCTGGGGATTTTATCAGCTGGGGTGATTGCAACCTTCACCCGCCTGGTTCAAGGAAGAGAGGGAGCATCACCCCAGCAGGACCACAGACCTAGGGGTATCACCCTGGAGCAGAGCTGCCACGCCACCCCCTCCGTCTCCCGCAGCCCCAGGTCCCCAGCAGCCACCAGCCTGGCCACCAGCCCCCTCTACCATCTGCACGGTGCCCAACGCGCTTGTCCAAAGCCAAATCGGAGCCCTGCAGTGCGTCCGGGCACAGGAAGAGGCCCCGACCCCGCAGCAATCACATTGCACGGCCCTTGAGCAAGACCCGGCAAAACCCTAAATGCCAAAGTTCTGCTTTTGCAACGCATTTTCTAACCGTGGGCGCGTTGCGTGGTGCGAGCCCCATCCACGAGTGACGCATGGTGGCTCGCGCTCGGAGACCATCAAAGTTTGCCGAAGCCGGATGTTTTCCCCCCGAAAGGCGCCAGCCGTGGAAGCCAGAGATTTACAGTCCAGCACCAGCCGTAAAACTTGTGTTTTAAGAGCAGCGGCCGCAGATGCCGAGTGACCCGTTATGAAATGTCCTGGCGTGTCCTCTCCAGCCTGCAAGATGCGATTGCGCAGCCTCAGCCCTGCGCGCAAACAGCATCCCGCGTTCCCTCCAGTCCTGGCCGGGCCGTGAGCTGCACGGGAAGGTCAGATTTCTCCAATGCCTCTTCCCAGCGGGATGCAGGTTCCTCTCCGGTTACTGCGAGCATCCCTCGCCAAGGTGTAGCCGCAGCACAGCTCCCACTGACCCAGCACGGATCTGGAGCGGCCATTTATAGGAGCGCTTGTCCACGGGGTTGCTGGTGGTCGGGGACTCCCAGACCTCGGATGGGCCAAGGGAAGGGCTGAGGGTGAGGAGGAGCCGATGCCCCGGTGCCTTCACTCCAGAGAAACCAGGAGTTTTGGGGATGAAAGCACGGCACGGGGGCCAGCAGCTGGAAAGGCTGCTAGAAAGCCGTGTGAAAGCTCAGAGCGTGCACGACTGAGCCTGGAAAGATGTAAATATTCTTTTCACATTCCCTCTGTCTCCAGACAGGAGGCGGCCGGCAGGTGGGGGACATGGCGGATGCTCGCTGCTGTCCCCAGAGCCACCCGCGGCTCCCAGCTGAGCCAGCACCAGAGAAAGAAGCCACATCGCAAATGCTGAGATTAAGCACCAGAAGAAACGAGAAGAGGAATGTGGACATTAGTCACTTCCCCTTGAAACGCAAGCTGCCCGCAGCCTTGAACTTGAACCGGCTGGAGCAGGGCTTGGAGCGGGGCCGGGGACCTTCCCAGTGCCGTGCAGGGCTGCGGGGCCAGCCCCAAACCGGCCACACGCCACCGGGGCTTCGCAGCTCCTCGAGTGCCATTGTCCCCCCAGCTCGATGCAATGTGCCCGAGGGGACGTCTCCGCTCCGCTCCCCCCAGCCCAGCCCATGGCGGGGCTGATGGGGGTGAGCAGAGACGAGGGGGCTCCGTGGGGCTTCCGTTCCCCGAAATGCGCGAAACTTCCCTGTGGGCGCTTGCAGAAACCTGGGTTATTTCTGTAGCACCCGTTATCGCAAGCAGCAGGAGGGGAAGTGCTGCCCTCCAGATCCCAGGTCTCTCGGTTCCTTGCGGCTGTTGAGCAAGTGGCTCCTGAAAAGGTGCCGAGAGCCTCTGGACAACGCCAGAACCCCCAGGAACGGCTGCGTATCAGCCCTGGGACAAACGGAGCGAGGTTACGGCATCCCATCATCCGGAGCATCCCGACACAAGGCATCGGCAACAGACTGGGGCTGCTCCCCATGACCCACGGGACCTGCCCTGCTCCCCGAAACCACCGGGGTTGAGCAAGTCGGGTGCTGGAGGGGGGGGATATTTCTGCAAACTGCTGCCAGCAAGGCAGGTAATACTTTCCCACAGTGTATTTTTCAGCCGAGGGCTAAGAAGGGAAGAGCAGCACAGCTTCCCGAATCTGCTGCCAACACGTGAAGCTCTCAGGGCTCGGTCTCTAGGGAAGTTAGTGGCTGGATGCAGCTTCAGCACTTCCAGGAGTGAGAAAACCCTCAGCAGAGGGGAGGAACCCAGCCGGCCTCCGAGGTGGCCCATCGGTCACATCACAGGCAAGGTTTGCTCCATTCCGTCCCATTCCGTGTCTGGAAATGGGCACAGAGGGATGGGAGAGGAGGGCTCTCCCTCCGCTGCCAGCCCGGGATGTTTGGGAAGCCGCATCCCATGTTTTCCCAGCGCTGGCTGCTGTCACGATGAACTGGCAGAGTGGAAGCTGTCTCGACCTTTAGATGTTTCTAAATAAAAAACAAACAGGCTGGGTCAGGTGAGCGAAACACAGCTTTTGCCCCGTCATGGCAGGAATCATTTTTTTCTCTTTGCTGCAAAGTTTACAGCATCTGCCAAAAATGAGACTTCTGCTCCACTTGGACAAAGATGTTTTTGCCTTGACTGCATCCGCGGTCAATGATTAACTGGAATTCCCAGTCCCCTCAGCCCGGACAGTGCAGGATATTACTCCATCGAGATTTCTCTTTTCTATTTTCGGATTGGAGACATCCTCACTGACCACCTTCCTTACCGCGGCGCTTTCGGTGCGAGGAAGTTCTCTGCTTGCAACGAGAATCTTTCCTGGAATGGACTCCCCCAGAAAAAACCCAATGGATTTACAGCGAAGGTCCGTCCCGCGGCTGGGATGCTTTACCGCTTGCAAGGGTGTCTCCCCTTCGGCGGACATAAATCTGGTAGAACGCCTCAAGAGCATCCTCTGCACCAGGAGCAGGCAGCAAGCTCAGCCCGGGCAAGGTCGGAGCGATGGTTGGTGAGAAACAGCTTTAAAAACAGCTTTTACATGGCGTGAGCCTCTTTTTGTTCAAAGGGGGACACATCTCGCCCCTCCGACGTGCCGAAACTGCCCTTCGCCTCCGCTTTTTAGCGTAGAGCCAGCAGGTTCCCCCAGGCCGAGGCTTTGGGGAGCATCCTGCTGCCTCGGGACGGCGGCGCTGAGCCCAGAAACGAAGCACGAGGCAGCGGCTGCGGCTCCAAGCAGGGACCTGTCCCGGAGGGATCCAGATCAGCTCTAAATCCTTCCTCCAAAAAGCTTTCCAACACAGAGCAGGGGGGTGAAATAGATGAAGGAAATCAAATCCAACCCAGGCACATCCCAGAGCAGCATCTCTTCTACCAAGGAAAGCCTAAAAGATGCTACAAGGGAAGAACAACCCAGAAAGCTCCTTAAAACCACAGGATTTTAAGAGTCTGGATGTTTTTTTAAGTGCAAGGCACAATTTTGGGTGACGCATGAGAAGGACAGCTGCTGAAGAACCAGGTGAGGTTGCCACCAGCCTCACCTCCAACAGAAATAAATGCATTTATTTGTGAACCTGGGCACGGACCGGGCTTCATGTGCCCGTCAGGAGGGAATTAGTCACCGGAGCGTGACTCGGGGAAGGGCTGTGTACACAGAGCACGCGGCTCCCACACCGGAGCATCCACGGCAGCGGGAAGCAGCTGGCGAGGAGCAGCGAAAAAAGAGCTTTTCCCCCAGGCCTGAGCCGCGGTGCTGGCCGGGAACCAGCCAAGAAAGCCCCAGCCCGTAGCAGACGTAGGTGGTGAATATCCATCGATATCTGCCGAAAGGCTGGAGCCAGGCGATGAGGTACCTGGAAGCAGTAGGGAAAGAAGAGGCTGGTTGAAATGCCGCAGTGAGGAGCCCTGCCACGGGGAAATACTCAGCCAGAGCACCATCCCTGGCACGGGAAGCTCATACCGGGAATTCTGCGCTGCTCCGGGAGCCTCTCCGTCCCCGGGTGGTTGGACTCAGGGCGCGAGAGGCAGCGAACCCTGACCTGGGACCTGCCCGCACCAAAGGGCTGCTCCGTGCGGGCAGGAAATTCCAGCCATTCCCCTGCGCCAGATCCGCAGCTGCGAGTTTGCGATGGAAGCCCTGGGGAGCCCTTGGGCAGGGGCTGGAAAAAGGTGGGCTCTCCAGCACCTTCGCTTGAGCTCAGCTTTGATTTGCAAGCCGGGAAAAAGGGGAGGGCGAGTGGCCTGCCAGATGGACGCTGCCCAAATATCCCACCTCGTTTACGGAGGGTTTGGAGGGCTCGGGGAGGAAGAAAAGAGCGGGAGCAGAGCAGGCTGTTACAACAAAGAATTAAGAGTAAGATCTCCGAGGAGCCGGCCCACCAGAGGTCTCCTCCCCAGCTCTCGGGATCTGCAGCCACGAAACCCAAGGGGGATGCTCTGCGACGAGCTTCCCCACCACCGACCAGCGAAAAGTTTTGATCTCTCCCCTCTGGAGAGTTCTGGTTGCAAAATGACCTCATCGACACACAGCTTACCCAACAGCATGACATCACTCTGGAAACGCCGCCTGGCAGGAAAAGCTTATCACCTTGTAAAAGCGAATTAAAATGAGAGTGATTTCATCAGGGGTTGGCTCACGGGAGAGCCCGTGTCCCCTCCGGGGACCACACCTCCTGGCTCCCCTCTGAGGATGATCTCAAACCTCCCCGGGCCCAACGCTGGGTACTAACGGGGGGAATCAAAGCAGGAGAACAACGCAGTGCTCCAACCCCAAAGAAAAGGCTGGAGAACTCCATGAGATCGCCACGGCAGCTCGGGGAAAAAAAGTTCCCAGAGCTAGGACATCAAAAAAAGACAGAAAAAGCGGAGAGTCAAAAAGAACCATAAAGTTTTTCCTTTCTGTTTCCCCTCCAGTCACAAACCACCATTAACTCTCCAGACCAGGGCACGGCAAGTCCTCACAGCGTGGCTTTTGGGCCAGGACCTCCCCGAGCCCCGTCCCACCTCGGAAAGCTGGGCTGGCTCTGGGCTTTGCCAGGCTTCAGCCCTCGGTCTTAGCGAAGCCGTGCCTCAGGGTGATAAATACGACACCCAAACCGCTCCGCAGAGCAGCTGGCGAGGCATAAACGCTGAATCGCCAACATCCTCAGTGCCATCGCGGCTCGTGATGCAGGGACCTGATGCTGTGATGCCTCTTCGCCTCCCATCTCCGCAGCATCAGAGGTGGCGAAAGGCAGGAGGACCACAAGAAGCCCCTGAAGACCACAAGAAGCCCCCAGGACCAAGCTGAAGCCGTTAAGTGTTGTACCTTCAGGTTGTCCCACTCTGGCTGTATGGCAGCACCATCTGGTGGCATCAGCCCTCTCCGCCGCCCCACTTTGCTCCCAGTCAGGACCAGTGGCAGCGGGAACAGCCTGAAAGCGGCCAACACAGGACTTCTGCCTGTCCTTGGCCGAAGCCAGGTTGCATCCCAGCCTCCAGCAGCCGACAGCGATGAAGCAGCCCGGCACGGCAAGAAGATGCTCTTGGGGGAGACAGGGAGAGCCCCAGGGTTAAGAAGGAACGCAGCACACAACGGTGCTCGAGTCTGACGCACCCCAGCAACTTCCAGCCACGCCGCTCATCTTCCCACCATCCTCGAGGGAGCTCTGCCTCCAGAAGAAGAGCGTGGCAAAGAAATCCGGCTAGAAAATGCCTTACAGCGGGTTCCCAAGTGGCTAAGGAAGCCAGCGAGGGATTTGCTGCCTGCAGATCAAAGCCGGCTTCAGAATCACAGCAACTTCTGCTGCCAGTGGGTCACCGGCTGCATCACACAAGGCTTCGCTGCTGAAACCCGCCTGGGTCAAGACCGTGTCTACAGAGAGGAGGAGAACTGCTGCTGCCATTCAAAGCCCTGTGAGAACAGTAAAGGGCGTGTAAAGCACAAATACTTTATTAACTGACAGATCTGGAAACAACTGAAAAGATCTAGGGTTCATCGGGAAACGCAGACTTTGCGTGACTCGGCTACGAAACTCGAGCTAAAGGGGAAACTGAAGAAGTCAATGGGACAAGCTGTGATCGCCAGCTCCTCCTGTATCTGGGCTCTCAAGAACTCATGGCGCTGGCTGCACGCTTTGAAGAACCTTCATCGGACACACTCTTCATACCAGTAACATTGAACAAATTCTGCATAAATATTTCAGAGCAGCACTCTGTTCAGAAGGGTGTCCATTGCTCCCTGAGGCGATGTGGTCTAGGCGAGGGCTGGAAAATTTACCTCAAGGTACAAAAAAAGAACGTAATAGATAAAAGAAACACACATCCATAATAGATGATGGCAAGATGAAACTTCCAAATACTCTTCTGAATAAAATGACACAGACATCCAAGATATGCAGCTGAGGTCTAAAAGAACAAGCCTAGAGATGGCATCTGTTCCCATCCTGAAAAATAGCCCCGCGGGACAGATCCACGTAGTCCAGGGGCTCGTCCCCACCAGCAGCAGGTGCTTAGGGAACGGTCTAAACCCAAATACGCCATTATCCGCCCAGTCTGTGATCACCGACACATAACTACCACCCTACAAAAGACGTCTTTAAAAATTACTTCTTCCGCCAATTGTTAAAGAACACCAGGAGTCAGAGTTAAACTCTTTATTTACTTTGAAACATCGGTTTAAATTTTCAGTTACAAAGTCCGGTCTAGCAATAGCAAGCTGAAAGTATGTTTAACGGTTCTTTATTACACAGCCCTTTTTGTGACACACGAGATTGTTTGGTTTTACAAGGCACTGCAAGAACACACCGAGAAAAACAGAAGCCCCAACAGATTTAGAATCATAGCTCCGAGAGTCCTGATAAGCATGAGATTGGCAACACCTGAGGTACCCAGACAGACAACTGTTTATTTCATCACAATTAACGAACGGAGCACCCGAGAGGCTGAGTGATGCTGTAACATGCATAACGGAGTCCGAACAAAACACCTAACCATGAAGGAGAGACAGAAAAACCTTCACGAATTTGGCCAACCCAACTGAGAGGGACAAGGAAGTAGCAAATACTCTTGTTTTTAACTTTGTCAGGGCTGAGCGTATGTCAGAAAAAGCTCAAGAACTCAACTCAGTGCAGTTTCTGAAGAGCATCCTTGGACAAAGGGGATCCCAAACAAGTTCAGCAGTTTCTCCCAGTGCCGAAAGCCCAGTCTTTCCACCCACCTTCTGTGCAAATGGCTCATCCAGCCCCATCACCACCACTCTGCTTCCCCAAGGTGAGCCCAGCACAGGACAAGGCACTCCCTGTTTAATCAAAGTAAACATTTGCGATTTAAGAAGCTGGTGCAATAGAAAACCTGAACGTGTATTTAAGGAGCACAGAGTTTTATTTAAGGGCAGTGTATAGTTTCATTTTCTATGTTTAATTCCGATCTACGGGGAGGCATTTTCTTCTCTACTTTGTCTTAAAATAGACTGAGCGGAAGCAGCTCTCAGGTTTCAATTAATATGATGAAGAATTAACAATATCCTCAGCTTTGTTTCTGCTTTGGAGGTTTGGCAGAATATCACTTTCATCACATAAGACACTAATCAGACATGAATAAAAGGGTTTGTTTTTTTTTAAGAAAAAGTGCACTTTATACTGCAAAACGTTAGGGTTTCTGGTGCAAAAATAACAAATCCATCTACGCCAGGCTGTGTACTTATGGTATCAACTAGGGGTATTTTATCCAAGCCAACAGATATGAAAGAAAGCCTTCACAACTCTGAAACTTTTCTCATTAAAATATTATCAGATAGCATATTAACTTAAGTAAAGGAGACAATACGAAGGAAGCTACTTTGTATGTACAAATTAACTGCCGGCAATTTTATTATCTGCATTGCGGGATGAAAATCTGAAAACTGTAATTAAAAAAACCCCACACGAGTGTACTTTCTATGCCTAAACTTACTGGTTTCCAGTCAGCTTTCAAACTCTACCGCTCACTCCTAAAGCAGCTCGGCGTCTGAGGATCAGCTGCGTGGTTACGAGTTAGAAACACACTATAAGATAAAAAAGATGCAGGAGTCACAGTAAGTCAAGCCATGAAAGAACAGGGTCAGGCCATAATGGCTGCTCTAGTCTAGCGCTAGCTCTTGTGTTCGCGGGGAATTACCAATTCAGCTCCTTTCAAGGGGTTTCCCTTTTTTGGTTTCAAAAAGCTCCTCCTACTGCAATTCCTTTTATACATTTCATAAGAAAGCCCGCATGCCAGGTCAACGAATTACGCACTCAAATCAAATGAAGATTATTTGATTATTCGAAGAAACTTCAATGGACTATAACTTTTTTAGCCTTTTCATTAACAAAAATAACAGCACCGGGAGTCCGTGCTGTCCATTTGCGAGTCTGCAGGCCTGGAAGCTCTTGGGCTTTTATTCCAGGCATGGCACTACGTGACAGTGGCCTGGAATAATCCCCTTTGCCAGGCTGACTGAGGCACTAAAAGGTTAAATATTGCCTGCACAACCAGCAGAGCAGCGAGAGACACACCAGAGTTCGAATGCTACATCTAAGTGCGACTGTCTAGGTAAGGAAATACACATAGTAAGAGTTTCATACCTGACTTACCACAGTACGTGCAGTACAAACCCTATGGAGATAAAGATAAGTTGACATATTAGATCAGAGCCCTGGTTCAACAAGTCCGTTTTCCTGCTGCGGGCAACACCCGAGGCGTCAGGCTACGCTTCACAACGCGAGGCTGCGAATGCCGCCTCAGTTTCTGCAAGGTGTCAGACGGGAAGCATTTACCTCAAATTTACTCTAGACGCCTTGCCTTTGAATTTCCCTTCTCTTCGGGGTGAAAGCAGAGCAACTGGTTAGTTTTCATCAAGTCTTAAACTTTTGGACACCCTCAGTCAGGTCCCTCCTGGAAGGACTCTTGAAGCCCAGCAGTTCTCAGCTGCAGTCTCATGTCCCAACCACACTCAACACCTCTAACCATCTTCATGACCTTTTCATCCTTTCCCACCACTACCACGTTTAGGAGGAAGCAATCAGGTTGGGGAATACTCCAGATAAGCGTAAACTGCTCTATAGGATTTTACAGATGTTCATATCCTTTTCCAAAAGCTGCCAACCTCCCCCACCCCAAAATAGCTTCAACACCTGGTTGAAGGTGTTTATCTTCAACCAGATCACAAAAGCACAGAATATTTCAAGTTGGAAGACACCCATAAGGATCATCAAGCTCCCCACAAGTCTTCAAGGTAATTTTCAAGCTCAGGGTTTCTTTTTGCCAGGTTTTATAAAGCAGATTGCCATGCTTCATTCAAAGGAAGTATCTCCCGACATCACAGTCGCCAAATTATGAAGGAGTTTACGGGTATCTGGAGTTCCTCAAAATCCTCCGCAGCATTTAATAACTGAAACAATTAAATTGTCATCACCAAACTTCACCAACACCTTAACCAGTTCCTCCTCCCAGCTGTTGGCAAGCAGATAAAATGACATCAGACCCGATACAGTGGAACCTCCCTAAATTCTCTCTTCCACACAAAATATTCTCAGCCCTGTTTTTCTCCGTGAAGCGTATCCCCAGAGACAATTTTGCAGTCACAGGATTCTAAAACTTCACCAGCTTTTATGTTTTACAAATTGCAGGCACAGTAATTAACACTAAACCTGAACTTCCTACACTTACTCACTAGCACAAATTTTTTTTGTGGTTGGCAACAGGTCTCCCAGTCAGTGCAAATCAGCAAATTCTATTTACTGATGATCTGGAAGAGAAAGCAGATAATAAGCATGACACAAAACATCAGCTTTTTGAAGCTCTGCATCAGTTGGAAGTCATATTTCCAAAGAAAATATGCACCTATTGGAAAAGCATTATGAATTAATGAATTTAACAAAAGACTTTCAAAAAACCAAAAGTATTTAATTTAGGTCAGATTAAATAAAATTAGTTTAATGCCATTTTAAAAAGTTTCGCTATACAAAATTTCTCTACCACCAAGACACCCTTTACAAATACAATCTCTGAGGACTAATTCTCAAAACCCCAAAAAGATTATAAAATAAATTATGTTTTCTAAGAAACCGATCACATGGAAGCGTCACAAAAAAAAAAAGATTATGAGGAAGCACACAGCTCGAAATGATGCTCAAAGCAACGTATTTCCAAAAATGAGATTTTTTTTTTTTTTTTTTTAACACTGACACGTAGAAAGTCAACCACTGCAGTCCTTAGACGAACAGCAGGCACAGAAATTGACTCAAGATTTTCCCCTTGGACAGCAGAGAGCACCCAAGAAAGAATATCTACAGGTGTCGGGCAGGACATAACTCCACAGGCGGAATACACTGGTGTGGAAAGCCATTCTCCCCACATCTGCCTTCCCTGACGGTCAATTTGGAGCCACATCCAGGGGGGATCTCCAAGGCTGCCCGCTTGTACCCTCAAAGGAAGCAGAAATGTTCGAGAGACACCAACACATGGGGCACATTTCACTTATTTAGCATCATCTCCGAGACATTTATCATCATCTCCGAGACATTTATCATCACCAGAGCCCGACCTGCTCTCCCGATCTCTGCTCAAGGCGAGGGACGGCGGCAGATAAACCTTCCCCTCGGCATCCGCGGGCATCACGGCTCCAACCAGCCCTTCCTACGGCCACCTCCATCCCACCGTCATCTATTTTTTTTGTTATCGCCTTGCTAAAATGTTGAACTTCCACTCCCGTTTCATTCACATCTACATTACACGTAAATTAAATAGCCTTACTGAAAATTACTTAAAATAATTGCTGAACTTAGCAGAATACGTGAATTACTCCTCTTTTAAAAGTTTAGCAGCTAAGATACACTGACAAAAACTTCTTACCAGATAAAGGAATCAACCTACAAGATAAGCAGCTCAACTATTTGCGAAAACGTGTCAAACCACAAATATTTAAACAAAATATTAAATATAATAAATTACTAATCAGAAAGTCCGCCTGCCCGCTGACAATCGGACAAGTGCTACTTCGTATTTGAACGCAAAAGAGAATATTTACTTTGAAGGCAAACTCTTTTGATCGGGAAAGCCTGTATAGTAAATACAGCGGTAATTTCCTCCGTAAACCAGAAGTCTATCCAAAAGTCTTCATCCACAGGTCCCCTCAGCAAAGTTATTACAACTGCAGAAGTCCCCGTCCTCGCTCAAGGGTTACAAGGAGAAGTGGTATTTCCTTTGTCACTAGACTTCTACTGGAAAACAGCAAGTTAACAGCAGCTCTCACTGAGAGATACTATAGCAGAATCATTCACAATTAGAAAAATTAAAATAATGGTATTCTAAAACATTTCAAAATGTTGTTTTATATATATATATATATATATATTTGTAAAAGTATTAAAAGTATTAGAATCAAATCACAGACCTCTCCATTTAAACGGCCCCTCAATGAGACCTCCCGGTCATCAATTACCAATTTTCTGTCTGTTTCCACTGTAACGTCCACCTTTCGCTGGAGTCTCGTCATTTAGAAGCAAACCTACACGCACCACTAGCGTCTACCGCTTTTAAAGTCCTGCTTAGAACCTGCACGTACATTTCCCCAAATTAATTACTGGGAAAGTTCAGACTACAAGCAGCACTTTGTACCCTCCCATTGGGAGGGGGACACTAATAAACCATCCGGAATCCTCATTCTAAGCAAAATTCCTAGTTTTCAAATAATCGCCTCTGGTTTACAGACAGTGGGAAGAGGTTTAAGATTTTAGATTTGATTTGGCAGAATGTCTTCTAATCCGCACACTTGCATATTTATGCCTATAATAAATCAAGGTGGCAACTTAGAATTTAAGTTAAACATTACTTTTCTAACCTTTAACAAGAATGGAAATTTATAACTAAGGAAGTTATAAATTACTCAACCTTCACCTTAAAAATAACAGCTAGCACCAAGTCCAGGATAAAGATCTCCTGCGGAGAAAGTGGCCTTTAGCAAAGCTATTTAACCGCTAATGATTTGCTTTATACACATACGAAACAGTGTGTTTTGTACAGGAGGTATATGGTTGACTTGAGTGAGGAAGGTGGCATCGAGAGCGTAATAAAAAAGACATTTGGAAACATTTGGCGCAAGTTAGGCTCATACTGCGTACAAAATAAAAAAAAAAAGCGCTATCTCCTGCTCCACAACAAAAAGAACCCAAAACACATCCCTTCTATCTGCAGCTACCAGTTAAACCAGTACGTTACAGAGGACCCTACGGATATTTGGACAGCGTGGGGTAAGAAATCAGTGCCTAGAATATTTTTCCATCTCAGCGAAGCCATTTCAAAGACTCCTCGTCTCCAAGCACTGTTTTACAACAGACAACCCCACACCATTCCAACTCTTTTCAGTTGTACTTTTACATTACAACCTATAATTTGGGCCAGAGAGGATAAAAACCAAACCAAAAGCAAAACTTTCAACTTAAGAACTAGTCATTAGAAGACTGGGTTATCAATTCCCTGCACCTGAACGCCAAGTCCAGATGAGAAACTTTCCATCTGCGCCGTATTAGACTGGTCAGTAGCTGTCACTCGGCTGACAGATAAGCTCAGGATAAAGCACAGCACACACACTTCAGTCACTTCAGAAATGAGTAGTTGCAGGTGTTTTAAAGAAGAGATTTTGAATCCTTGGTTGCCTAGGCTGAAATGCACACATTTGACAAAAAACGTCAATTTCTAGAAGTGGAATTTTTTCTTTTTGAAGTCTCCAATTCTAGGCCTGTAGGTTTCAGACTGTTTTTCCCAGTACTTCAGTAGCAGGGAAAATTTTGGAAGTGCAATACTAAGATAGCTTCTGCCCACTTTCAGTGTTCGTGCTGACAAGTGATTTTGTCTTCAGAATGCTCCAAAACATCAAGCATTTCTTCTATTATAGCCTGTAGTGCCCGACCCAGCTGTTCTGCTGTATACGGTTTTCCCAGCGGAGGCACGTGAACAAAAGCCGACCTCCCGCGGCTCTGGTATAAGGAAGTGTAGTAAGTGAAGTCACAGAGGTATCTGAAATACAAGAATAGAGCTTATTTAGCAACAAGTGTCAAATACAGCGTGCAAACGGCAGGACAGCATTGCAGCAACATCCTGCAATAGAGTGTGGAATACAAGCCAGGTATCGTGAGTCTGTGCGATCGCTTTAATCAAATGTAGGACAAAGAAACGTAAAGATCTCTCTTTTTTCCCCTAAAGATTGGGTGACCACTGAAAAATAGATGGTATCGCCAGCCCCACGAGAAGTGAAAAGCATACGAATCATACGGGCCTCATGAGTTGAGCACGAAGGGAACAGGCATTGCAGTATGAGTCTATTTTCCCCATCGATCGCTGTCACCCCATACCTGCCGGCATCCTTAGATATAGTGACCGTGACATCCAGCCCCAGCGCTGAGACTCTCTTGCAAACCGTGTCCATGTCAATAATGGAATCGATGCATTCTGGGCCACCTTCTACGCAACACTGAGAGCCCGGGCAGAAACGGCAGTTGTCTAAGCCTTTATAACCTACATTATGGCCACACTTCTCCAGAGTTACAGTCGTAGCCATACCCGAAACACCTACATGAACCACCAACTACAAGAGAAAAGAAACAAGTTAGATCAACTGAAACACAAACGGTGGAGAATCAACAGCCCGCTGTTCCCAGCTAAAGACTGATGGAGTCGTTACAGGTGTTCTTGCATGAATATCACCGTAGTGTCACTTTTTCAACGAACTCATGGCTCCAGTAGAGAACAATTCTTTTCGTTTCAGCCCCTCCTGGCCTAAATTGTAATTTACTGGGGGTAAAAAAGAACGTTGGCACGTTCACAGCCAAACCCACCACCGGAAGAGCCCAGGTGGCACAGACTAACTGCGAGCTGTCTAGACAGCCCTCTGCTGTGGCCTCTTCACACCGACTGCTCCCATTAATTGGAGCGCTCTATTCTGAGGTATAAAATTCTACAAATTCACATGCTCTCTTGACAAAAGAAGAATAGAGCTAGTGAGGGACTACCTGTCTGCACATACATTAAAAATGGGACTTCACAGTACACTCGTTGCCGTAAGCATGAGAGATTTCAACCATTTGCCCTGTCTTTTCTCCTCCTCCTTTTACTCACTCACTTGAGGACTGTGCTTTTTCCATAACGCAGGAATGAGTCTTTGCACTGTCTGGTATTCAACTGGGACTTCATAGACGTGCAGATCCACATCATCTCGCAGTCCGAGCTTCTCCAACTCCTAAGAACGTAAGGAAATAGGCAAAACCAAGATGGTCAGACACAAGCTCAGCAAAGGAGATACTTCTAGAAAGTTTATTAGCAGAGCGAGTCTGCTGTGAGGGACTAACATCAGTTTAGCATTCTGGCTGTATAACCTTGTAAACAGCACTGTAAAAAAACCAACATAACAGGAAACAACAAAGGCATCTCTCCACCTGTGTTAACAGTCTTCACCCACAGGACCGTTTGTTTTGCTCTGATGTGTGTGCGACAAAGAAATCAACATTTAACTGACAATAGTTATCAGTAGCACCCACACACAAAACAAAGGTTGGCTACATTATTTATAGAAGTGTATAGTCATATTCACTTCTTGAAAGAATTAGGTATTATGTAGAAAAAGCAGAATTGAGAGGATTATATTCATCATCTAATTTGTTCTCTCTCAGGACTGCCGGCCTGGAGAGCCAAATTCACATTTGTTTCCAGATAGAGAGCTCTCAGGGTGAGGTGACAGCACTACCAGGCTGCGATTCTGTGTCTGTGAGTCTCCACAAATATTAGCAAACACTCCTCATATGAGAAACCGGAGCACCATTGGCACACCCTCCTCAACATATTTGTTTTACTGTTATTTTGGCAGAATCCAGAATACAATACAGCCTGTTTCCAAAATGTAGAACAGGTTTCCATCGCTAGCTTTACCTACACCTCATGTATTCTACTTAATTTTGCAACATGAGCTGTTACCATTGACGTGGTTCAACTAATGCAGTAAACTATTTCTCCCTCTATAACGTTAACTAAAGCCATGCCTTGAAAACATCCCAAATATCCAGGCAGTAAACTTAGCCAATTTCCTTTAAAGCTTTTAAAACAAGTGTCAGTTAAACACCTTTCAAAGACTTGTTTAAAACCAGAGGGAAGAGAAAAGATCTCTTCCCCCCCAGTATACAAGCACATTGTTTCATCCCGACACTGAGTTCCCTCTACATACAGCCCCATGGTCTTGGACACTTCTCCCTTGCTCTCCATTTCAACACCAGTTTGACCAGTAAGGCTTCAGTTCAAGGCTGATTTGGTACTTCAGACTTAACCATTCTAGCCCAGAGCAGGACTCCATCAGAAGTGGAAGCTTCCAGAGATATCAAACCTGAACTTTCAAGAACTCAAGGAAAGGATACACCCACATGGCCTGAAATCTCTGAAAAAAACCACACATTCTTAAGCAAAATCATCAGCTGAGCTCAAATCTAGGAGCCTTGTGCAAGTCTACACCGGGAGGCACTTTTCCAGCAGCTGAAGCGACTTCAGGTATCGTGTTTAATGAGTTCCAACAGCATCTATCTCGGATCACGTTTCCCTCCGATGAAGACAACATTTTTTGGCACTCTGAAAAACTTCACAGATGCTTTTCAAGACTGATAAGTGACTGTACATGCCATAAAGCTAACAGCCTTAGTCAAAGTCCTGCCATAACTCTCTCTGCTCTGGAAAGAAGCTGCAAGTGCATCCTTCTCTCCGAAGACAGAAGGACTCGTGCGTTCTTGCATCTCTATCACCAGGCCTGCGTTTCAGTGAGAAGAACCAACTCCAGCTTCTCACAAGTTAATGCACAGCAGCAGCTTGTCGTCTGGTGCTGCTCTCCTCCTCCGAGATATATGTCAGTTGAAAAATGCAATCTGACTTGTGCCAAAAGCTCCAAATGATTACTTGCGCTAACATCAAAGGGGCTGCCTGCACAGCAACAAAATAACCTGCAGCTCTCACATCCATAAACCACTGTAGTTGCTCTCGTGGATCTGAGGTAGAAACAGCAATGTAAGAAGCCATCAAACTATCAAAGGACATCTTAAAATAGTCTTGAATTATTAAATTATCTAAATTATCTCCATTTCAGGTTCAGATTTGGTGATCAGAGCCAAGAGCTGCGCCTTCACGTAATTCTTATGCTTTATTTTCCCGTGCACAGAGATTATACTTGCGAACTTCAGGCTAAGGAGTGCAGATTGAGTAAGCTTCATTGAAAATTGCTAATTTCAAATCTTGTATTTCCCTAGGTTTAAAATTCCTCCAAATTAAAGACAGCTGGAAGGAGAGAACAAGCTGAGGTTCTTGGACACCCCCATTACAACCCTACCTCCTCTATATACACGTGAGCAACACTTTAGTACCTTTTTTTTCCCTGGTAGTTATCAGCATGAGGCGTTTCTTTGCTGAGAAAAAAACCCCTTTCACACTTGTACAGACAGACCACAGAGAGTGTAACAAGATTTAAGATAACTAAAACATGCGGCAAAGGCAGGAGTAAGACTTTCACGGACCAGCAGATATGAGCAACAACAATGATAAATCACTTGCTCTGGCTCTGAGGGCAAGCCTGATATTAAAGGCTTGCTGTATTGATTAGTGTCTGGCACACACAGACATTCATTACCAGAGATGGATGCTAAGTGATGTTTCATCACATCTTCTTTACACAAATCTGCCTTCAAAACCTTCGCTGGTTTATGTGGTGCATTAATAAAGTAAGTAGTTTACAAATGAGAGTATTCAAATACAAGTCAGTCTCTTTAGGAAGATCTCCAGAGCGTTAATTGTTAGGAATTCTCTAAAGAGCGTGAAACAGCTCCTAAAGATGAATTTGATCGTGGAAAGTTTTACCGGCTGCGCAGAACGAGCATCTACAGCGAGCAAGAAACCTCGGGCTGTATGAGCCGCACCATCTCAGTGACAGCTACCTTCTCCAAACGCAGACGCGTTAAACCTTAGCTTTACAAATCCACAACTTTCTCTTAACCAAACAGAGCGTTCGCGCGCTTCCATTCAATAATAAAGATGTACGCTGGCCCCCAGACAACTTATTACCCACAGCCTTGTATACCTGACAAATATAGAAAAACGAACATGTTTGACCGATTCCCTGACCCCTCAACAATGGTCGTCTTTGTGAGCCTTTAATATCCTTATCAGGTCTGTCTAGACACCCTGACAGCAATTGTCCTTAGTAATGTCAAAACGCACTCTGACCTCTCTCCTCCTCCAGCTCAGCCAGAAGCTCTTCGGGGGGATGAAGGCAGGAGACCATGAGCTTCACAGACCACGGGGCACACCTGTGTCTACACCTAAGTCTCACCGTGGAGGCCAGAAAATGAACCGAACAGAGCCTGTTTCAGTAACTTCTTCTTGAAAGGAAGGTCCCTCCCAAGCAAAAACTGCAGCTGAAAAAAATTCCTCAAACAACATTTTAAAAAGATGAAAACACGGAACAGCAAATCCACAGTAACACAGAATATTTTTACTCTAAGCCTCGGAAAAGAAAGCAGAAACAAGTTACTCTTCCCTCTGAATTTATAGGAAATCTCTCCCCCATGCGTAAAAATCTCTAAACGTTTCATCTTCACGTTATTAGATGGCTACTGCCACTATTTAAGGTACCCAATATGTTAACTACGTGTAAAAGTCACTTAGCTTTCAAAAACATGCAGCTATACTAGAAATTCACTGCATTCAGAGGGAAAAGACACACCGTATTCGTCTTCTACATACGAAGCCAAATAAAACCAAAAAGAGGACTGGAAAGAAAAGCAGAGAATTTTATCCTTGGGATGCAGGATAATAAAAGATGTAATAAACCAGAACTAGCTTAGCCCTAAAGCTAGGAAGGATTTACAAAGATTGTTTAATTGATTTTTCTTCTATTAAAATGCAGATCACACCGTCTGGGATTCAGAAACTCAGACACGCCTTTGTGTCCACTCAGCTCCATGAAGTCCCCTGTCTGAAACTTGCACAATGCCCAACTCGCATGTGCTCAAAGACATGCTGTTCCTTTTTGTCTGGGCCTCTCAGGGCTGAGACGGGGTAAGGGAAGGCAAATCCTCCCCGCTGCCCCAAAGTTTATGTTTTTAGTTAGAAGCCAGCGCGAGCTATTAAACAGGACTGGGAGGAAGATGGGCTCCAACGCAGCAGATCGCACACCACCAACTCTACTTTCATACTCTTAAAACACCCCCCAAGCCCATAAAATGAATTTAAAATGCAGGTGATTACTTCATCTATCAGCCACACAGCTGAGCGGCCATCAGTGCCTCGAGCTGCCGGGCTGAAGGAACGACATGCCATTTCTCTTTATAGGAATTAAACATTAGGTTTGTTCTTGTAAGCAGCATCAGAACACCCACCGCTCTTCCTGTCCCAGAAGCACAATACACTTTTGTCTATCCCCTCTAGAATAGAAGTAGCTTGTTTACAATAACTGACGTTACACAAGAACAAACCAAATCAATTAGCACCACTACGAAATTTCAGTAACGTGCAATTATTTTTTTTTCCCACATACAGCTTGCATTTTCCCCCAAACCTAAACCGAGCAAACCCTAACTCAAATAAATTCATTTCCAAAAGGGTCTTGGAGGCAAAGGTTTCGTCTTCTCATACCAGCCAACACATTAGACATCTGGACATTAGTAGACTGTAATTGATTAGAGTTTGTGATTTAATTTAAAAGCATTCTAAAGAAGATATTAATCTCAGAGCTCTGAAGGGAAGAGAGATGTGTTGGGGAGAAAAATAGATTTAATTCCCTGGGCAACTGTACTAAAAGGTACCCTTGAATTCCCAGTAGCTTTGTCATAAACCACATCCAGAAGTGACAAATAAGTAAGAAGTGGGATAATGTGGCAGCACTGTCCCTAGCTAATGCTTTTACAGCAAGCACCCTTAATTCCTTAGTTCAGCTGGACATCTAGCAAGAGTTTGATTTCTTCTTCTTGCCTCGTTTGTGAATATATCAGTGCGTTACACAGACAAACACGTTCATGCAAATATGCAGCTACAAGTGGCATGAACTTGATTTGTTTGAGGGTGCAGGATCTGCTCGAGTAACAATCCTCCACGAGCACTCCTGTCTCCAGCAAGATCCAACTCCGCCAGCCAAGCACCACTCGCTCCGGCTTCTCAGCAGAGGGGAGGCTGGCTCCAGAGCAACGAACACAGCCTGATCCCCCCACGGCTCCTGCTCCACCTGCCGCAGCCCCACCGCTGAAAGCAGGCAGCCGCAGAAGGAATTGAGGGGAAAAAAGCAGCGGCTGCTTTGCTTTGGAGTCACAATCCTGACATTCAGACCCGTGTTGGACACCTCTACAGTGCTCCACAAAACTACCAGGTGGAAGTCTCATTATGGAGGAGACTCGGCTTAAAGGTTAACCAACTCGCCCAGATTCAAGCTAGAGCTGAGAGAAAACATAAAAATTCTTCTGGGTTTGTTTGTTTGTTTATTTTGAATTCTCTGCGGCAGAGGAAGATTCCAGGCTCCCTGCCCCATTTAACATCTTTCAAACCTAGGGAGTTAGCCGATGAATTCCTTACTTGCCTCAGCTACATTAACTCAATCTCATTAAATTCTACTAGCTAAGGGATTGTTTTCTGAGAAGTGAATAAAACATTATCCAGCTGACCATCTGGATATCCGGAGCAAGCTGGTCTCAGTTAATAAACTGGGAACAAGTTACAAAAGAGATGCAAACTAAAATTTGTACGGATACATTATCAGCACCGCGTTGTGTTTTAACTTGTTAAGAACAAAGTTATAATGTTACCTGAACTGCAATCCAGCTGGCGTTAACAGCGTGCTCTCCGAACGGACCAAACCCTGGAAGAGAAGGAAAAATCCACAGTGATGAAGTCATCCTTACAGGTTTGACTAAACTTCAAGTTGCAAAGCGGTCTGCACTTTTCTGGCTTATATATCCTGAAAGAAAACCCACTTCTAATGCCCAATCCTTATTTACTTTACATCCAACTACTAAATACGAGACCTTCACAGAAATGTTTGAACTATGCACCTTTTACTGTGAAGGAAAACAATAACTTGCCTCAAGGAAAACTCTTTTTTTCCCAACAGACACTGGGGAAGTGTATTTTTTTCCTTCCTGACCAGGTTACAAAAACTTGTTATTAACAGAGAAGTTGACCAATGTCACGGAATGAGAATCATGATTGGATTTTCTATTCCTGATCGTTTTAGCCCACAGCAGATGCTTCCACAGAGGAGGACAACCCTGTCTCAAGTATTTCTTCTCCGCTCAGGTCTTCACCAAGATCTCTGTTAGCATTAGTTAGACCTTACCAGGAAATAAACAAAATGCTGCTGACAACCCACCTACACCGAGCAGCTAAGGTTATGATAGCATTATCAAAAATAGTTACTCACCACGTCTAAACTTCCTAATGAATAACTTAGAGTTAACTAGTAATCCATAACATCTTTTCCTGAGCAAGCACACAAAGGTTGGGCAATTTATCTGGGTGCAACGTCAATATGCTTTAATTTAAAATGTCAGAGTTACCCTATGAGCCTAATGCAATTAGGAGACATAAATTTTCTCTAACTCTTGAAAGGATTTGAGAGTGACTACAAATATTATATGACACGTTAATGGAAACGTTCTATTTGCTATCAACAGTAAGTCTGAGGTTATACTGCACAAGACGACGTAAGGAATTTGCACAGGGCGGGTGGACTCGTCCACGCTGATGGATCTCTCACAATCTACCCAATGTTGATATCTTCCCATAATAAATCTCCAGAAGGTTTCCACCAAATCAAAATGTAGATGTGTTTCCCTGGGAGCAAACCTCCAACGCTACTAAGACAATCTACAATGGCAGCACGGGCCAACATGCAGAATAATCGAATGACTTTTTGGTTGTTTCTGCAAGTCAGGGATGTCCTACAAGACTCTCTGGAAACAGTCGTGACCTGCTAGGTGTCATTCCTAAAGAAACTGTAACAGTCTTACAAAAGAAATAAAATACATCTATTTCTTTTTAACAATTCAGCCACTGGAAGGCTGAAATTCTACAGGTGCCCACACACGTAACCCTCTCGCTCTGAAGCCAAATGCAAAGTGGCACAAATACAGCTGTGGGCTATTCCTCCTCTGACTCATCTACCGTGTAAATCCCTCGTGTTATCTCTTTCGCAGGAGATAAGCAACTTTGTCGGTAGCATCAAACTCCACCGAGCATGCCCAGGAGTTCCTCCGCATCCACAATAGGGCCCTCCAAGGCTCATTAGCAGTAAACCAGCTGCAGGGATCTTTATGGGATTATCTCCTTACACAGTTCTAAAAAAGAAATTGGACGCAAATAATACTTATCCCCAGCGAGCACGTGCTTGTAACTGAACAGGAACACCACGCCACTGCTAGTTTTAAAAAGGAATTTAGCGTGATGTTGACGACAGATTATCAAATATGGGTAGACCTGACAAGATAACCACTGCATTTTAGAAACAAACTTCCCTGAAAACAGGGGAAAAAAGAAAGGAAAAGTATTGCAAGCAGCAGATTATTTACTGACGCAAGTTTTCTGTTTAGTCACCGCCAAGCGTGGCCGCTCAGCAATAGATACGGGTTTGGGAAAGCCAGAATTTGCCACCTGCTTCCTTGCTCTCCGCAACTGTTCTCTGCAAAGACACTTGCCTCCAATTAAAACCGCTCCAGCGCATCGACGACAACGAACCCCTCGCCCCCGTGCTCGCTATTCAAACGGCCTCAACTTCAGCTGCTGGGGGGAGACCTGAATAGTTTCACTGAGTTCCCCATTTGTCACAGAACTGCCTTCCCCACAAATCAAGCCGGCCAGCCTTTGTACCCCGGGGAAAGGAGCCTGACAAGCTCTCGCCTGCGACGCCGGGGCCTCTCATTCCCTCGCTTATTCTTCCCCGAGGCGCTTCTGCCGTGCTGCGTGGCTTATTTTGATAACAGCTTTGACACCTTGACGGCTCAGGATGCGGTGGTCAGTGAGCAAATGTCCCCCCCCTTCCATGCTCTGGGTGCTTTTTCCACTCTTTGGGAGATTCAGTCCCCTTCTTTCCCCAGCCAGCAAACCACTGGGGAGGATCAGGGATGGAAGAGGGGGTTCCCAGAGCCCCCCCCTGCCTGGCCACGGGTTAGGAAAGCCGCTGCAAAGCCCCTCATCAAACAACGTACCCACCCCAGCTCCTGACACCCCTCACCACAGCAGCTCCTTCCC
>VYZM01001720.1:812-35090 GCA_013398915.1 Dromas ardeola
AGCTGGTAATCAAGAAGGTGTTCTGTGTGCTTTCTGTTTTGGGTATCCTTTCCAGTAACAAAGAGCTAGCATCTGGAATGCAGCTGTGAAGGTTTTGTTCCTTGTTTGAAGCAGGCTCAATACTGAATTTAGGCCGGGTTGCTCAGGACTTTGTCCGGTCGGGTCTTGAAAATCCCCAAGGATGGAGGTTCCACAGTCTCTCTGGGCTGCCTGTTGCAAAGTGTAATTATTCTCACAATTTAACATCTTCTTTGTATATCCAGTTGGAACCTCCTCTGTTTCAATTTGTTAGCAGTGTATCCTCTTCTCCTTCTGTGCACCTCAGTAAGGAGCCTGGCTCAGTCTTTTCTGTAACCTCCTTCTTGGTATTGAAAATTAAAACTTATGTTCAGTATTGTAAAGAGATGTAATGACAGATACCCAAGCTAATTCAACAAGCAACGTGTTTAATTGTATGTTTTAGTTATTTGAGGGTTTTCCTTTTTCAGTAGTTTCATGGTTATAATCTGTTTTTTTTAAATGAATGCCAAAATAATACAGCAGTTGTTACTGCATCGGATCTGCTCCTCCCTTTTTCTGATGAGGAAAAGCCAAAGGTCTATCCAACGTTGCCACATCTGGTATTATTAAAATACAAGTTTTGATTTGGTACTTTTTAATATTGCAGGGAAGCAACAAAGGGGATTTCTTGGGTTTACTTGGTAGCTTATCTTTACAAATACATATATTTTAATCAATTCACACTTCAACATTATTTACTTGGATTTGGGGGGTTTTGTTTTTGTTTTTTTTTTAGAGATTATCCGTGTTGGTGACAATAAGAAGGTCCATCAAATTGAGCTTATCCCAAATGAACAGCTCATTGCAGTAATCTCAGGACGAAACCGTCATGTGCGGCTTTTCCCTATGGCTGCCCTGGATGGAAGGGAGACTGAGTTTTATAAGCTGGCAGAGACAAAAGGCTGCCAGTCAATAGTTTCTGGACATGTGCGCCATGGAGCTCTTACATGCCTGTGTGTAGCTATGAAAAGACAGGTCCTCTGTTATGAACTAAATCAGAGTAAGACACGTCACAAAAAGATCAAGGAGATCCAAGTCCAGGGGAATGTCCAGTGGATGTCAATCTTCAGTGACCGTCTTTGTGTGGGCTACCAGTCAGGTTTCTTAAAATACCTGCTTCACGGAGAAGGCAGCCCATACAGTCTGCTCCATCCAGATGACCACACACTATCATTTGTCGCACAGCAGCCAACTGATGCCATCTGTGCAGTCGAAATCTCAAGTAAAGAATACCTGCTGTGTTTTAGCAGCGTAGGGGTTTACGTTGACTGCCAGGGCCGAAGATCTAGACAACAAGAATTGATGTGGCCCGCAACTCCATCTTCTTGCTGTAAGTTGCCGTGTGTGTCAGTGTACTTGCTATTATACATTGAAGTGATCGCTGCTTTTGTTAATATCCACAGGAAGGGAAGTTCAAGGATAATTACGTGACAGGTAAATGATCCCATTTATGCTAGTTTTGACAACTCTGCCACTGACCTATACTGGTGTAGCACGAAGAGGAATCACGGGTCAGGATTTCTGACTCTGATGTCCAATTTCTAAACACATGGGAAGGTCACTAAAACAGCCGAAAGCCTCAGGTCCTACAGAGGCTGATGGGAGCTTTGTGCATTCGCTCCCACTGATACTGGACGGTTGTTGTTTAAAGTCTTAAAATTTGATTGTACTTTGGCTCAGCGTTTTGATTCAAGCATTCTTCATGTTCAGAGTCATGAGGATCTGGTAGTTTGACTTGCTTTTCTGCAGTGGTGTTTATTCCTACTTACTGGGGTTTTTTCCTTTTCTTTCTTTACTCCTTCATTCTCTCTTCCTCTGCAGTTTTTGTTGACACCCTTCTCATTCATCTTCTCTCTTCGCTTTTTTAAAACATCAGTTTTTAACTGTCCCCCCTCTGTCTCCCACTTCCCTTCCAAAATACAATGTACGGCAGGCAGTATAGAAAACAAATTTTATAACCTTAAGGGAAAAATACTGTAATTTTTCAAGGTTTCGGTTTTCAGCAAGAACTGTGTTAAATATTTATTGCACATTTTTTGAAAGCTGGGGCTTTATCTTTTTGACAGTTGGAGAGAAAAAAGAACCTGCAATGCCTCTCTTTTTTTTTAATGTCTTTCTGAATGGAGATAGAGATTAGTGAAATTTTTCCTCAGAGTATTTGTGAATGAGCGCAGTCTTATGTTGGCTTTTAACATAGTCTGCCTTCTTGCCTCACTGTGACAGCAGTACAGTCACACTGCAGAGGGGAACGGGCTTCTCTCAAACTCACTTGTGAAGCCCCGTCTGAATGTGGAAGGAGCAACTTTTACAGGCTGTGTGTCTTTTCTGGTTTTCAAGCAAGAAGTGTGATTATTACACTGGACTCAGAGAATGAATGAATCAAAAGATTTTGTGATAGATTGACAAACAGGTATTTTCACATGTAGTTCATCTATACTGGTCATTGATAATTGTGAAAGTTTCTTGATTGCCTTAAATGAAGTGACTTGATATTATTCCAGTTCAAAATGGATAGGTATTTTACAGCAAAAACTGTTACATTTAAACACAAATCGGATGCTCTTGTTTGTCTTGGCAGACTACGGCAGTCTCATTGCTGATATGGAAATACTGAATTCTCCTTTAGAAGTGGTCCCAGTGTAACAAATTTCATGCTGGGGAAATGCACCAGAGTAGCACAAGAATTCTCTTTACAATCCAGAAAATAAGAAAGGAGAACTAAAGCTAGGAGGAAACATGAGGATTTTTATGCCTGTGTCATGGTGCTTAGTTCCAACTGATGTTCATTTAGTACATAGTCCAAAGACTAAAAGCTCAGTTCATTCAAATGACAGTTATTAAATAACAACAATATATTTTCCTACCACGTCATTTACAAAATATGAGCTCTTAAAAATAGGGCTTTTAGAAGAAGAAAACTTTGAACAACATCAGTGTTTGGCAGAACAAACTGTAATCTCTTGTAGTCCAAAAAGGAGTTTGGTTCTGCAAAGTTAAAAGTCACAGAGGTTTTAGGCTTTTGGTGGTAGTGGTGGTTTGCCTTCAGAATAAATTTCTTGTTCGTTTTTGAGTTAAAACACATTTTGCAAAGATTGTTGTTGTATTGTGGGGTGGGGTTTTTTTGTAATAAATATGGTTAAACATAAGAAATTCTATATTTTGAGGACTATCTAAAAGCACGTGACGCTATACCTAATCTTTCCCTCTCAGGTTACAATGCACCATACCTCTCTGTGTACAGTGAAAATGCAATTGATATCTTCGACGTGAACTCCATGGAGTGGATTCAGACTATTCCTCTCAAAAAGGTAACTTGCTCTTTGAGTATCAGTTGAAGAATATGTCTAGACTCAGTAGTGCTTTGCCACAGTCATACTGGGTTTTTTAAGCACATCAGAAGCCATCATTAAACCTGCTTGTTTAAAAATAATTGAACTAAAAGAACTACTACTACAAAGAAACCAGGGCTTTATGTTCAAAATACAAGATATGAAATGTGTTTTACATGTGGTTTCACTGTTTTAGATGAATGGTCAGTGTGGAGCATATGAGTATTTTAGACTTACTGATATTATTGTACAGAGCAGTTTCTTGGTATTAATGGTATATGGCTTCATTGGGACTGATTGCATCTATGTTCTTGACAGAATGGATGTTAAGATAATTAAATAGGCCTTCAGAAACCAGTACAAATATTAAAACCAGGATCATGTCAGGTTTGGATCACTTATCAAAAGGAGGAAGTTTTTGAAAACTGACACTTTCTTGGTATTTAGGTGGTGTTTGTTCAGCTGAATTTGGAAAGAAAAAAGAAAAGTGTTTTTTTTCCCCATAGTTTGGACTGACTTCAGCTTTGTGCTAGTGTCAACATAATGGCTTCAACTGTCATTCCAATGACGCAGAACTACAAGAAATTGTTCTTGTGGTCTTGTGTTAGTCATTCAGTCTCTCTGCATATCAATTTCCCATGTGTCAGATGCAGACCAGGATATTACGGCAATGCTGTAAGGATAAATAATGGAAAGATCAAGATGCTCATTTATTAACCATCTTAAGGAGAGAAGAAGAATCTGGTCTTTTAGAGAAAATTTCCTCTACTCTTTCTGATGTCCAGTCTTTGAGTTATTAAGCAGTTCAAGCAATTTTTTTACTGCACAGCAGAATGTGATTTAGTACTTTGATTAATATTTGGTTCAAGACTGCCCATTTAATGAATGAAGCTACTTTCAACAAAACAGTAATTGCTACATCTAGGAGACTCAAAAATGGCAGTTTATTGTGAAGAGTTTGTTTCTAACACAATTTGCAGACTCAGAGAGTGGAATGCATCTTTCATTTTGAAGTTGCAAATCACAAATACCAGTAGGCTTTAGCAATCTCTGTATACTCTTGTCAAGTTGCAAAGTGCAATTGTGCCATGATGCTAAGACAGAATAAAAGCACAGCTTATTGCTTTATGCATCTAATAAACAAAATTGAATTGTTACATGAAGTAGACTTCTAACAGAACTATTTATTTAAGTGCTGGGAGGAACGGTGTTAAGCCTATGTCTTTAAGTGGAATTTTAGGCAACTCTCTCTGTACTTGTTCTCCAAACGGAAGTTTAAAATCTAAAACTGTTCTCAACTCTGCTTCGTGGCTTTATAACTGCGAGTCATCACAGTTGTTATTGAGAGCAGGCGTGTGTTATTGGAGATAGGAGACACTGCGCCTTCCAGCCTGCTCTGGCCAGTTACACTGTTCTGCTCCCTGGTTGCCTTCTAACAGTGCTTCTTTTATAGAGTTTATAGTGCACCTTGGAGCTTTCGGAATAAGATGCAGTATATAAATGTGACTTATTACTATTACAAGGACTAATTTTCCTTGTTTCAGGTACGACCCTTGAATACAGAAGGCTCGCTAAACCTTTTAGGCCTGGAGACGGTTAGATTAATATATTTCAAAAACAAAATGGCAGGTAAGTAAAGAGAAGCCAATTTTGATCATTCAAATTTTTGTTTAGAAAGAGTACTTTTCTTTGGCCTGGATCTGTGCATTGCAGACAGTGATCTCTCCAAATGTATGTGTGCTTGTTAATTTGGGAGAAAGCCAAAGCTTATAGATTCCACAGCGACTGCAATGAGATGCGCTATGCAGCTACTCTGAACTTTTTTTTCCTTTTTGAATATTCAATGAAGACTTGAATGAAGACTGGAAATAGAAAATAGAATGACTAGATGCCTCTTCCAAATCTGGAATCACCTGCCGGAATGCTATCTAAAAATGCTTGCACAATTAAAGGCTGTAATAATGATCTTGGCAGTACTAGATTAAAAATAATATTATACTTAACATAAACAAGCCTTTCCTAAGGATCAGAAAGTAATATAATATTATGTATTCATAATTGTTATTAGGGCCACATGTGATTGTGTGCCAAAGTTTTAGCTTCAGAATCCTATTTTTGTTATGAGTCATTTTGGCCTCTTTTTTCTTCTTAGAGCCTATTTCGTAAGCATGCTACTGAGTAATTTTCTTGACCTTTTGCTTAACCTCTTAGGTAGAGAGGGGATGTGCTTTGTTTTAACAATCAAAAGCTATAGTAATTTTAACAACTATTCTGAAAATAGTGGAAATAAATACTCTAGAAACATACACTGCTGTTGGCAGTGTTTCAGTGTTTATTTAAATTGCTAGCAAATTAGTACAAATGGAATGACAGGGGTAGAGAGGGGCAAATATGGTGGATGTATTTATAAAGAATTTTCAAGTCTAATAAAGACTGAACATTAAAAGTAGAGCGAAAGAGGAAAAAAAACCTGGAGAGCATAGGATCAGAAGTGAGTAAGGCTGATGCTTTGCTCCTTTACGCTTCTCGCTGTCTTTCAGAAAAGGTTGCCAAACAGTAAAGTATCCTCCAGGTGTATCTCCTTAAAAGTCTAGAAGTTTTTTTTCCTGAAGCTACTTACTTTGTAGATCCCGCACTTCATAAAATCTCCAGTTGATCTTAAAGAAAGAAGAGATTTCAGTTCCATACAAAAACTGTTTTGGCAGTGAGCAGTAGGTGTTGAGTGTATTCAAGCTTATTAAGTGTAATTTTAGTCTCCACATGTATAAAACAAGACAGCAGTTGCAGTGTTCATTCAAAGTAATGCTCCTATTGTATGGTTATCACTGCTATACGTTTCATGTCTTTATTAAAGATGCATCGGCCAGACCTACACATATGGAAAAAATCTTCCCTTTTCCCACAGTTGCATCAAAATACATCAGTGTTCAAACATTTAAACAGGAGTAGTCTCTTTGGAGCAGGGAATGAATGAAAAAGAATCTTGCATTGAGTCTGCCAGATGATTGGCCGAACAAGAATGTTCCAGTCATTTTCAGTGAGACCTGCCAAAGGCAGTTTGAGATAGAGGACTGAGATCCTTTCCTGCCCACCTAAAGGTTTTGTTTGAAAGAGTTAATCAGCGATACTTTGAGAACACAGTTGTGGCAGCTTGTGTGCGAAGAAAGGTTAAGTCTGTTCCTATATAACAGGGTAGATAGTGACCAAGAAAACCCATAAACCAAGGAACATTTGGTCAGGTTTGATGGGAAGTGAGTGGTGTCCAGAGGGAGAAATTTTCTTTGAAATCAAATTCCATGAATACCTAATGAATTGTGACACTGGATCATCATATTTATATTGATTTCAGAGGGCGATGAACTGGTAGTTCCTGAGACATCAGATAACAGCCGGAAGCAGATGGTTCGAAACATCAACAACAAGCGCCGCTACTCATTCAGAGTACCAGAGGAGGAGAGGATGCAGCAGAGGAGGTCGGTATTCAACACATACTTGTCTTCTGTCCATGCCTGTAGGCCCTGAAGGACACTGACTGATGCCAATGTAGTACTTTATGTGTTGCTTTCTGGAATGCCAATTCAGATGTTTCTGTCTGTCCACTTCTGCCTTAATCCTCAATGTTTAATTTGTGTTAATACCAGTTTGGATATGGATATGCACTGGATACACAAGTATTCATTAGTTCAAATTAATTATGTGAAACAGCGATAATTTGGAATGCATGTCTCCACATACTGTATATAGGTACATAGGTATGCACTTATACTGTATATATAAAGATCTGTAATAAACACTCTGCAAAAGGAGATTATGTTGCTAACTATCCACATGGATTAATTGCTTTCAGACTCCGGTTCTGCTTTTCTTTCTGAACGCAGTTCTACTCTCAGGAGTATTCCAAGGCATCTGCTTTTTTGATTTATAGATTTAACTACGTAAACAGTCTATAAATCCCAGAAAACTCACCTCTTCAGAGGACATAGGATGTGTTTTTAATAGAAGTCCCTAACAAGTCACAAATACTTTCCTAAATGGCAATAAAAATAGGTCTGCAGTACTCACAGTGTTCATAGAGAATGTTACTGACCATGTACTCACTAAAGATGACCTGCTACTGTCTAAGCTACGCTCCAAGAACTGAGCATTTCAGTTTTCTAACTCCCAATGTCTTCCACCAATGGCTTGTTCCCAGCTTTCCTTTCTTTTTGGCTCTAAGAAAAATAACAGCTGTGTACAGTGGAGATAAAATTCCAGTTATTGTCCTTGTCTTTTGTGAACTGAATCGCGATTTGGTCTTTTAAAATTTTATTTATTCGGGGTTCTGAAATGCATCCTTGCCATTTTGAAGAGCTTTTAATTCTGATCACAGACCGAGAAAGGTACTGCAGTATTATTTTAATTCTATTTTCATATTTTGTACTTCATTTTCATCTCCACTTTGTAACGCATCACAAATGAGTTCTGCTTTTACTCGTCTTACAGAGCTTTTTATCAGCTCCTAGTGGTTGTATATTCTTTGAATATTGGTAACTACTGGGTGTGGGCTGTTAGCCTGCAAACAGCATCCTTTTGTTCAGGCCCCATGCCTGCTCTTCCAGCTGGAAGCTTGTCTGTGCCAGTGCTGATACCAAGGGTTTATCACTATTAACATGGTTAAATAGTTAATTTCCATTTAAAAGTAGCTGATAATCAAAGCTGTACATGTTTTATAAATGTCCATCCTCACATCGAACGAAATATCTAAACAAAGCATTTTCTCTTCCAGGGAGATGCTACGTGATCCGGAAATGAGAAATAAATTAATTTCTAACCCAACTAATTTTAACCATATAGCACATATGGGTCCAGGAGATGGTATACAGATTCTCAAAGACCTTCCAATGGTAAGTACAAAAGTACATGTGAAAGTGACTGACTGCAACAGAGGCTGCCAATAAGTGAGAGAAAGACAAATACAATTTTAAAAGTATATTCAGAGTGTTGATGTATTTCATACCAGGAGCAACGTAACCTAGGGAACTGGAGCTGAACGTGCTCTGTTCTATGTGGTAAAATTTAAACAAAGAGGATGGCACTTAGGCATCGAGGAGAGGAGGAGGAGTGGCTGATGCCTCCTGGGTTTTAAGGCAGGTTGGCCTGTCAGTGTTGATGGTAATTTTTATGATCCATACTAAGGGATGAAATTAAGAGGATTTGAGCCTGTGTTCTTGCTGGGAATGGAAAGAGAAAATTCTTTCTCCGTGAACTGTAGTAGTCTAAGTTCAATTCCTTTCTTCTCTTCCCATCTTTAGCTCCAACTTAGCCTCTTTTCCTCAGACAGTGGAACTGTAGCAGTTCAACAATGTGTAGTGCCCAAACTTCTTTTCATGCCAAAGATGCTGCTTTTCATTTTCTTTCCAAATTAACTAGTCTCAATGAAACGGAACTTCTCACATAAAAACTAACCTTTTAAGTTGAAAAATTGAAAGAGAAAACAGGTAATAGCGCACACATGTGTTTGTTTCCACAAAATCTTATGTAGGAAATACTCGCCTGGAAGTTACTGAAAATTTTAATGAGCTAAGGACCAACTAATATTTTGTTCATAGGAGAGTATCATACTGCCTGCCTCAAGCTACCTTGAGCATCTTGTTTGTATGTTCTGCATTGTTTTCTAAACTTGTCCACGATGACACAGATGGGATTCAGAAGATGCTAATTAGCACCGTAAGAAAGCTCAAATGATACGATATCAAACAGATGATATGAGTATCACCGTAAGACAAAGGAATTAGTACAGAAGTGCTGTCTAAAATGATCATTGTTATTACTTGGAGTTTGTGCAGAAAGCAGGAGGTAGATGCTGAAATTGGGATCTTCAGATGCTGAAAAGCCCAAAGAAAACAAGAATAGGACTGGAAAATAAAGCGTGCCGTGCAGTTGCACTAGTTTAGGAGCTTAGGAGCATAATGTCTAGTCTCCAGATACTCATTTTACCTCACTTTTGCAGCAAATGGTACTTTTATGTTACCCTTTACCGTAAAGTCTGCACATTGTACATGAGCCCTTCTGGCACTGTGTTTTACTTAGGTGAGAATGTGCAAGGAAAGGAAAGGATTTGCTTTAAATTTTGTACGAGAGACACTGAGAAAAAGCTCAATAACAAATATAGTCAGTGCAATTGAGCAACAAACAACACTGTGTGTATGTTTATAAGTGAATAAATAATGAAGGAGCTGGTTCTAGGAAACACATGACAAACCCAAGGGAAGTTGGCAGGTAGTGTTTATCTTACCTGAATGTGAGTATAGGTATGTCTAATGTTAAACAAAGAATGATAATTTGCTTCAGGGCAGGATGTAAATCAGAAGCTTTTTTCACTTTTCCATTGCTGGTGGGTTCTTTAAAATATTTCTGGGTCTTCTCAAGCAGAGAAAATAATCTGCTACTGCTAAAGGTAGGGCAAAAGACATCCCATTTCACGCCATCAGTAGTTGAAAGTTCATGGGAATCAAAAGCTGCAAGGACTCTTAATCAAGCCTCAAATCTGGCAAGTGTAAAAAGAGGAATGATTTTATCTATAGAAGGGATTTTCTAGACTTACAGGGATTAATATTTCTTCAGCTATGTCATCTCTAAATGGCTTTTAGCTTTAAATTCATTCTAGTTACGCAAGCCTTGTATTAGCTCAGAGGTCATATTTGAAGTTTGGACTGGTACTTTGCTTCTTACCAATCAATATGATGTTTCGAAAGACATTCATGAGTTGCTTTCCACACTTAAATGTGATAAGATGTTAGAGAATGTGTACAATATAGAATTGATTTCTCTGCTTGTTCCATTGCTGCAGCTTCTTTTTAAAGTTACTATTAAAAACTCCTTTTTGCAAGTAGGTATCAATCTTAATGCTGGGAGATGTCACTGCAGATAAAGCAAATTTGACGTGTATTTTTCCAGCAGGTCCTTGCAGTATCATACTGTATTTGTATTCCTAACATAACAAGATACAGAATCATGGGACTTGAAAGTGTGTGAATTTGAAAGCGTAACTTGAGGTTAGGAAATAAATGTTCTGTCAAGAGCTACTTCGATCCAGACAGCTTTTTCTTTTCCAGCAGCTTCCTGTAAGGTATTTGGCTGGAATAAGTTTTCATTTAGTCTTTTCCAAACTACCTACTTTGTTCCTCAGGCACAAAAATAGAAGAAACGGAATTGTGCATGTGTATGATGTTATGTATTGAGTCTAACGTTTTATTTGAAAAATAAATTTAGAATTAAAAGAAAGGACATTCCATGGAGAATCAATACACAAGGTAAAGAATACTCATCTAACCCTGCATACAGTTCATCTGTATGGCGGTTTCTTTACAAGGACATGGAATTATTTCACTAGATTCATACCTTGTCCAAAAATGTGAATAGATTTTCTTTATTATTTTTTGGGGTACTTCTTAGTATGTGTGATGATTTTGCAGCTGGAACACCATTTTCGTATTTTTAAATAGATTAGTATGTTTCAGAAGAAAAAGTATTTATCTTTAAAGAACTATGGAGAAGATAGCAGCATTATACTTGCGAATGCCTGTTTCTGTTTATGGAAGTGGATAATAAAAGCCATTTTTGCATTTAAAGAGGACTACCACTAGGGGGAACAAGTAGTGCAAGGCTAATGGTTTTCCCACATTGTCCAACTGTTTTAGCTGATAGAGCTTCTTTTTTTTTTTTATGAGCTACAGGAATGCAGAAACTGTATGAAAAAAATGCAGTTTCTTCCAACTTACTTGAGTAACTTCAAATTTGGCTGCATCTACTGATACAGATTTCTTCATCCGGCACAATCCAGCTTTAGAGAGTTTAATTTGTGTTGTAAATGTACAAAATGAAAATTGGGTAAATGGAACATTTTAAACTCTTTCAGGCTATTTGATATGTTGTATCAGATGCCTATATACGTGCAACATATCTGTCTGCATGTGATTGCCCTCTCTGATGCAGCCACACAAGGGGGAAAGATGCTTTCTCTGTGCGTTGTTTCTAAGGCCTTGGTGTGCAATAGGCACATGACATGAACAGTGAGATACGTTTATGGCAAACTGGAGTCTTATTAACGTAGTCCCACCTTGTTCTCTCCATGAACGGACACCCTTGACTCGAGTATAGCCCTATGTTTAGGCAGAAACGAACGTGCCCAAGACTCAGAGTGAGATCAGATTTAAGAGAAAAAATATTAGAGGTTATCAGGCAGTTGTAAATTTGCATCCTTCTTTTCTTCATGGCAAGCAGTTACTCAGGGGTCTGGCTTTGACAAGCAAGTTTCTGGGCTACAACACAACAGAAACCAGAAGTTCTCGTTTGCTGTTAACAGAGCTGTTATCAGTACATATTTGTGTTTTATTGATGTGGATACTAGATCTGGGTCATTGTCTTGTTTTGTACAATTTAGAATCGTTCCTGTTAGTATATCCCCAAACTTATTTATTTACATGTTTTTCTTCCCTAGCAGCCTGTCACCAATTAACTGGCCGCACAGTCTGGCCTCCCTTCTGCCCTCTTGTCCCTTGAAGCCACTTTATCGTGGATGCTCCTTTGTAGTGAAGATCTGAAATCTGGAACTGCACTTACTGCAGCACAGACCACCTCTCTGTGTACATCAGATGTACAGGATTGATTTTGCTTTCATATTCTGCATGTCTAAGTATTTTACATACGAAACCTAGTCTTGACTGCCATTATATTTGAACATTATGCTTCAGTTTGACCTCATTATACATGAGCCATTATACTTCCATTCTAGGTGATGTGTGAAGCTTTGCTTGTTTCAAATGAGAAACTTTTAGAGTAAATGAATACTTATGCATATTTGGTGTTCTTTAAAGAAAGTGGGAGCCCCATGCATGCATCTAATGATGGAGTCCAAGGACAAAGTTCCATGGAGGATCGTTTTAAAAATGTTGCCATATCGTGGCTTTCTCACATTCATGAATGCTGGCTAAATAATTTCATGGTCTGCAGCTGGCCTACCCTCTGCTTTTTAGCTTGTGATTTTAGACACTCCTTTTTCTCCCTTATTGGCTTTTAGGAACATGGCTGGCTTTGCTGCCAGTTCTCTGTTGTGAGCAGATAACTCAGCAAAGTCTGCTTTCCTGGACCATTCTTGGAATGGTGGCTTCTTGTACTGATATTTAGATGCTGCTAAACTTACTAATAACAATTTAATGTATATTATGTCTTATATGCCATACTGTGGTAATTGACGTTTTGGTTAACATGCAAAGCCTCATAATAACTGTGTGGTTTTTTTAAAAAAAAAAAAAAAAGTTGGATTTCACCAGCTGAAATGAAGAGAACAGTAACAATAATGTTTGATAATATGTATTGGGATGTGACTTAATGTTCTTCCAGACTTTAATACGTTCCACATACAAAAAGTAGTGCCTTAGGTTTAGCGGAGGGGTAAGCTGTATTTTTACCATATTTTATTTTTTTAAGTCCTAACATTTCTAATATTACTCAAGATCTGTTTGTTTTAAGGTAATGAAATCAGTTGGATAAGGGGAAGAGAAACTTAGAAATTGGAAAAGGTGTTCTGATTTGCTGGTGGCTGTTGGGTAAACCATCCCCTCACAGGCTGACCTACTGAACGTGTACAGATGGCACAGGGAGGGAGACTGAGCTTTGAAACACTCTTCCATTAAATCTGGATTTAGATGACTTCAAATTACAAGAGCACTTACGTCAGCACTTTCTGTAGAGGTTAATTAGAAACTGTTTAATGTGCAGGATTATTTCTCCCCTCTCTTTCTTTACATCACATTCTGGGAGCACGTTGCGCAGTTGACCTATTAAAAACGTTTGAATTTCCCAATACTTTTGCACCTTATCTGCTAAGGGCCTAGCCTTCTGCAGCACAGAGAAGGCGGTGCAGAGTCTGTTCATCACAAAAGCACTGTAAGGCTTCAGTGAGTGTGCAGAAGGGCATAGGCCTTGTGTCGTCTGTCTACAGCAGAGTAAATTGTCCCAGTTGTCTGACACTAACTAGTTCACCTTCCCACCTGACTTGTGTCCCTCTCCTGTCGAAACACTGTTCCCTCCTGTTAGAAATACTCTGTGTTTGTTGTACGGGTGATACTTAATTTTAATGGAATCGCTAAAATGCATGAATAACAGAAGGAAAATCTCTTACAATCTTTAACTGTTGTGTATTCTCATCTTTTCTTCTCCCCACAACCATCTCACCTGTGTTCACCTTCCTTTGTGTTATCTCTATTTTAGATTGTAAGCTCCTCAAGGCAGGGAACTGATGCTTCTCAACTGTCTGTAAAGCACCTTTTACAACTGCGGTGCTCTTTGAAATATCAAATAATAATAAATATTAGAATCGATTCCCAATGAGTTAAAAGTTTTGTTTGTTTTTGATGTTTTAGCAACAGCAAGGGTGGCAGGCCCGTATGACACCATGTAAGGAAGGTGCTCAGAGGACTGGGGGTGACAATGTAAGAACCTGTGTGTTGGCGGGCGAGCAGGGCTGCTCTTTGGCTGTCCTTCCATGTTTGACTGCTCTTGCGGACTGCTGTTGCCGATGTAACCTGTACAACCATCCTTCATTGCATTCTCTCTCTGTTGTCTTTGATAGCAGCGTTCCCCTTACCAATTCCCTCATCATCACTCCCGTCTGATCTCCTCTCCGAGCAACTTTGAGCACATCTACCACATGACTGTTAATTCAGCCGAAAAATTCCTCTCTTACGATTCCATAAACCCTGCATTTTCCCCGCCTCCACGCTCTGTCCTCGGTACTCCAGACTTTATGACTCTGAGGGTATGGACGGCTGAGTCAGGTGTTCACTCTGCTAACACTGTGTGGTTTTCCTTTTGCCTGGCTATTAACATGGGAGAAAAACCCTTGTAAGTGGTTTCCTTCACCCCTTAACTTTCTTCTGTCCCAGCTGATTTATTTTCTGCTATCAGCTGTGGTCTTTCCACAGCTCTGACATGCCAAGAAACAGATACTTCATGGCTTTAAAAAAAGAGAAGAAGCGTGTAACAACTGGGCTGAACCTTTTTGCTATGAGAGTAGCATTTTTAATCATGAGGAAGGACGTGGGAATCTTGAACGATAAGGTATCTGTTCCACAGGGTTCATAGTTCAGCAGTCAGTGGCAGGATACTGTGTATCAGGTTGCATTAAGAAAAGGTTCTGGATCTCTCTGTGTTGGACCAAACTTTCAAACTATTTGTTTGTGATGAAATCCTGTGGAGTGCAAGAATTTTTACACACTACTGCACACAGATTGGGAGAGAGAGACACAAGTTGTGCCTCAGAAAGGCAAACTTAAAGATAATGTCAACTTGCTGATGTAGAACCTCTTAATCCTGGTAGTTTTAAGCAGAGGCTGAGGTAAGATACTGTTCTGTAGATATCCTTCCAGTTGGAAATGTAAATTGTGGGGATGGAAGTGGTCTTTTCTTTTTTTTCTTGTATTGTGCGTCCTGGTCTGACTACGTGGGGGTTGCTAGGTCCTGTAGAAATACAAGCCATACTAAAACAGACACACAGGTACATGCTGTGCATTGTAATTTTGTACCATGCTGTGGGCTGCAGTTCTGCTTGGGACAGATTCGCAGAGGAATAATTTGTGAGGTAGATGTATGTGATGGTGGTTGGTTGCTCAGGGTTTGTAATGGGTCCGAGCCACGTCCGTTGCTGTAATGGAAACACTGCTGTTGGTTTCTGTGGCGTTTGGACACACTTCAGACATGCAAGGCAAACCTTCACTGCCAGACTGCTTTGAGTGCCTTTTGGTTGCTGTTCTCGATCCCTATCACTGGGAAGGGTTTTGGATACATACCTGCATATACTAGAGAGAATTTAAAAATGCAGGAGGAAAACTAATCTCTTCCATACAGCTCCAAAACAAATTCGTGTGGCTAAGCTTTGACTAGTGATGTGCATGGTCGTGTGTCACTGTTGTGAAGTCCCAATTGTCACAACGATTAATATTCAAAAATGAAGTTGCAGTGTTTTGGAAAACGTGCCCTGTGATGACAGGTCTGCATCCATCCTGGCTTTTCCGGCGTGAGGAGAGATGCAAATACACAAGAGGAATGCTGTATTGAAATGCAAAAAAAATAATATTGTTAAGCCAAATAGAAATTTGTTGTATTTCAGTTCTCATTTAATAGGTGTTTTTTAATTCAACTGTACTATAAAATTTTCTCTGTTTAATATGCAGTGATGTATCACCGAACTGTGACCCACCCTCTACCTTCCCTTTCTCATGTGAGTAGTCGTCCTGGGATCAGCAAGGAATGACCCCTGGTATTTCAGGCAATAACTCTTCATTTTTGCTGTAGGAGCATCCTTCATCCTAATGTTGCAGCCTACTAGCATAAATTGGAGGAAAATAACAAGTGAACTGGGCAACCTGGAGTGTCAAGATCTTGTACCTGTTAGCTCCTTAGAGCACTAGAGGTTGACCTGTATGAAGAAAAGCGTTTGTTTCCTTTGTGGCCTGAGGGTAGAGATGCTGTAAGCTGTGTGGAAAGCAAGGCTGTGAGTTTTGGTTTCGTGTCTGTCCATCCTCCCTTCATGTTTAGAGGTTTTAGTGTAAGAAGAGTAGCACTCCCTCTGAGGTGACCGTGGTCCCAGGTATGGATGGAATATTGGAACCAAAACACGTGGAATCCATAGGGGAGTTGAAAAATGACCCGTTAAAACAGGCTTTTAGATTCTGTCATATTATTTCATGGAAGAATTAAAAGCTCAGGTTTGTAACGTAATGAACGGAACACTACTTTAAAACAAAAAAACCGCAAACAACAAGAAGCAGCATGACAGACAGAGAAACATAGGCAAACAATTTCCAATGGGTGCTGTAACTGTTTAGTTAGACCCTGTATGTATGTTCTCGCCCCACTGCCTGAGAAGGCAGCGTGGGGGCAGTTAGTGTGGGTGGGAGAGCTGAGGCTTGGTAAGACTGCAGAGCCGTGAGCATAGCAGTGATTGCAGGTACATAACCCACAGCTCCACAGCAGCTCCGTTCCCTGGCTGGGAGTGGGATGCACTGAACTTACTTGGGTCTTTCACCCTGTTTCACAGTGGGTAACTTTGCTCAGCAAGCAGCTTCTCTGCTGCTGATTTTTTTTTCTCTTCTCTTCTCTCCTCTCACCGTTCTCCATCTGGGTCAGCAGTGGGAATGAATTTTCCTGCTAGGATTTGAATTGTTGGTCTAAATGAGGGGTTTTTGTCTCTAAAGCAAGCTCCGATTTCTTCTTTTTAATTTGTTTTTAACTTGCTGCATTTTGCTGCTTTATAACTACTGCTAATAACCGCCGTTTATTTTTCTTTGAATCCCCTTTCTGCATCATGTGCATATCACTTCCAGGGATTTTGGTCCAAAATGCCAGGGTCTCTGGCGTGTGCTTGTTTTATTTTTAGAACAAAGAACAATGAAAGATTTGCTTTGTGGAGAAACTTTCTATGAGGAATTACATGGACTTTGCAAACTGAGGTCATGGAAAAAAAATATCATTAGAGCGCACTATTAAAATAAATGAGTCTTTTTCACACACCCACCCATTCCCTCCTGATGCCCGTATGTTGTCTGCTCAGTCACTGCCAAGGAGGTTAATTGCCTTATCATTAAGCACAATCGTTCTCTTTGCAAAATGAATCGTTGTGGGTTTATACAAGTACAAAAGACCTTCCTTGTAACACCAGTATACGAACCTCAGTGCACAGGTTTGGATGGTGGTGCACCTGGCTTTCCTTTGTTTCTCAAAACACATCAGTAACTTATTCCTTAGCCCGTTTTGGTTCCTTTGTGTATTGCCAGGGGAGACTCCGTTGTTTATGTACAGCCAGGATGCTCATACACTTATCTGTAACTCAGATTGCTTATTGCGTGGGGAAGGACACAGGAGCAGAAATTTAGCATTTTGTACTCCAAAGTAGGTTGATTGTTCACATTTAAAAAAAAAAAAAAAAGAAGGGGAGGAAGGTAAGCAAGAGACAGCAGTATGATCCCATAAATGATTTAAGAGATTCTTTTAAGCCTTCACGTATAAATCCTTATTGAGAATAGTGCAGCAATGGATGAGGGGAGAATTAAACAGGGCTTTTTCATTGGTAAGGTCTCTGATTCTATTTTGTTGGTGTTTGAGAGAGATCTGGGAACAAGAGGATATATTTTACTTCTTTCTTGCTTGTTGGATGTTAAAAATCGACCACTTTAGCCCACTGGGAGAATGAGAAGCAAAGGGTTGACTGTAAGAGCAAAGGGGTCTGTTATAGAAATGACTCTAAGGATCACTGATAGCAGGTTGGTAACAATTACCTGATAAAGTCTGAATTGTATAAAATCTGTTCATTACAAAGCCTCTATTTAATTAGCCATTTCAAAATACAGGTAGAGAAATGGGTAGTATCTGAGGGTCTCTGAGAATGCCCTTGTGGGGGGTGGAATCTTTGTTCTGGTTTGAAATTTCCGTAACATCTAAGCTTAAAAAGGCATTGCAATTGCAACTGTTGTTTTATGTGTGACTACTTTATCTCAGAGTGAGGATGGGGAAATAATTAAATATAAATAGGAAGAAATTAACAGCTATTGCAGGGGGTGTTTTTTAAAGTGGAAATAGAGTAATGCTCAGAGCTACCCGCAGTTCTTTCCACATTCTGCATCTATAAAGGCTGCAAATCATGTTAAGAGCAGGATGAAGTCTCATATTTAGCCAGAGATGAAATGATACGCATGGGCATTAGAAAGTCGCTATGGGCTAAGAAGCCAGCTCATATACAGAGAGATGGGCTAAATAGGCTGAGAAGCCTTTTCCCCGAAGGTCAGCTGTAAATTAACAGAAGCAGGAATAAAATCTCGCAGAACTCATTTCAAAGTACCCTTTTCCCTTCTTTTAAAGGCAACTTACGTTTAAGGATCTACCATTTCCAAGTAGAGAAATTGTGTTTTATTTCTTTTCTCAGTAAAGGACCAACTCCAGTCCAGTAACTTACAATTTAGAAAATCACACTGGAACTCTCAGGATGCAAAACAGGAGCGGTAATCAACATACATAGAAAAACAGTGGCATGTGCTCTGGTCATCCTCTTTGAGCAGGCTGAAAACAGGAGGCTGATTCTCACTTTGGCTCAACTGGTGTAGGTCTGGAGTAATACTGTTAATACTTTTGGAATTACATAAATAATTGAAATACAGATTGATCCATTATGTGTTCATAACTCTGCAGGCATTAGGGATTAACATGGTTATTGTATAAAGTTACACATGCATGGCACAAATGATGGCATCAAAGAGAGAAATTTTAGTAAGATCCTTGGAAGCTTGTGTTCAGAAAGAATGCAATATGCAATGTAACATGAATATATCTACAGCAGCTTAATTAGGCTTGCAAACCATCCTTTCGAGGAAATTCTTGAATTATTAAACATACTCTTTTAGTTGTCTGCGTATGTCCATGTAATTCAGCACTTCGCTATCGCGTTGCGTGTGCTTCCAGTCTCTGCTCTAAACTGCAGAATATTATTTTGCACATTTTGCTGACTTGCTGCCCAGATAATTCAGCTCTGGTAAGGTTGGGGTTTAATGTATTTTGGGGCCTTCCTTCATAACATCCAGGGTTGAGCCAGCAGTCAATAAGTAAACATGTCGTTGTGTGTGTCTGCATTGCAGAATCTTCGGCCTCAGGAAAGTCGGACCGTATTCAGTGGCTCTGTCAGTATCCCATCGATCACGAAATCCCGCACAGAACCAGGACGATCAATGAGCGCAAGCAGCGGGTTAGCAGCACGTAAGCGAACAGAACTGTGTTACTTTGGGGTCTACGCACAAGTATTTTTAGGGAAACGGCTACCTGCATTTGCTTCCATCCATCCTGGCACCAGACAGGATTTTCGGAAGTGATGGCTGACTGTATTCCCATTGAGGGCAAGCACAGTATTTTAATCTTGCTTTCAGAGGAGCACATGAATAAGCAGCTAGCACTTTTGAGAGTCCCACATTTGCAATTTGTCAAATTTTTAAAACTGATGTTAGAATTAAAATTACATTCTTACCCTTGGGACTACTTTGCTGCTGTGTATGTGTTTTAAGTCAATGGCAAGTTGTTCACGAGCTCCATGTTTATTACATTTGTTGCTGAACTGTGTAGAGCTCTTGATGCCTCTCTTGCTGCTAGTGCAAAAAGAAAGCTGGCTGCTGGTATGGAAGAGTTGCATTGCATTGGAAACACCTTTCCTAGTGCCGCCATGCTGCCTTTGCGTGCCGGAATCAGCACGGTGACCTGTGCTGAGACTAGGCAAGTGACTAAATAATGGGCCATGTGAAAATAGAAGCAAGACCGGTGTCACAACTTTTCTAGTTGTATTTTCCCTTCCTGTGGCACATGCCATGTTTGTTGCACATTGCCAACTGCTTGCAGAAAGCCTGTGTCTGCTGTGGTCTGTACCTGCCGGTACAACCCACCTACTCCCTGGGAAAGAGGCCACTGGAACTAGGCTGCCACCACAGCAGTTTCTACAACTGCTGTCTTTGTCGGAACATAGTGACTGTGTCTGTGCTGGGTAAAGTGTGCTAATGCTGACATGACAAGGGAGGGACCAGAGTATCCCTAGGAAAAACTGCAGCTGGCAGCAGACAAGATACAAGCCCACACAGCCTGCAAGCCATGAGCTGAGTGTCTTGGGACCTGCTGGAGGAAAGCAAAACTAACCAGAGAAATAGCTAACAAATTTCTAGTATCTTGAGTGAGCGTCTGTAACACAGTTTAATTCCTCTGCATGTTTTAGGATCGTCTGCACAAAACGGCAGTGCTTTGCGGAGGGAATTCTCAGGAGGTAGCTATGGAGCAAAGCGTCAGCCTATGGCATCGCCCTCAGATGGTTCCTTATCCTCTGGTGGCCTGGACCAAGGCAGCGATGCACCAACAAGGGACTATGAGCGAGAGGTGAGTGACAGGAGAAAGAGGAGAAAATTTAAGCATGTTGATAAAGATGAGGAAGTTAAATTCTGTCATGGGTTTGGCTACAAGTTTGGGAGTCATTGACAATGAAAATTTGGATTTCCTGTATTTCTAGCTATCCTGACAAGAAAAACTTCGGTCAAACTGTATCAACTCTGGTCCTGGTATTTAACATGCAGAAAACTCTCTCTGTGCTCCTTACCTGGAGATATGTGGGTACTGAGGCTCCCAAAAATACTGTCCCAGTAGAGTAACAGCTTGATAGTGACCTGTCACAGCTTGAAGTGGTGATATTCCTTCTGCCCTTTATTTGCAAAGACTCTTAAGCTATCTTAGCAACCATTTCACAGGAGACATTTTGTACTTAGAGTGCCTGAAGTTAACAAGTTAAATTATCATATAATAATTTCATTTGGAGCAGAAACTGGATTTAGTAATTTATATTCTGTGCAGAACAAGACTATCATTATGATAGAACTGCAGTTCTGCTTAGTGCTAAACTCAGTCCCTCCAACCAAGAATGCTTTACATGGGAGGTTCAATTTGAAGTTGGCCAGCAAAACTTCCACGGCCCATTTTCTTCCCAAGGAGTGAGAAAATTAGAGATCACAGTGGCTTTTCATGGTACTGAATGCATCCTTTCAGTTGAAGCTGGAGGGCAACCCAGACTCAAGCTGAGACATAGTTGCATTCTGCTGTACTCCGGAAGATCCAATTGGAGTAACTTGATTAGGATGATTTGAATTAATATCCTGGGAGTGACACAGAAGAGGTAGCTGTGATGAAGCCCGTACCATAAAGATTCCTCAGTTTAGTACAAGAGCATCTCAGATCATAATCTGTGAAAAGGCAGGAGCCATTGTAGCTTCACAAGCAACCTGAAGTTGCACACTCTGCTGACCAAGAGGCCCTTGGCAACACGCAGACTGCAAGAATCCCACAGGTGCTGTGTCCTTACGTCAGCGTCAGTTAAGCCTGTTGAAACAGCGTGATCTGACCGCTTACTCTTAAGGCTCCCCGGACCAGGAAATTCTGAGCAAAAAAACATTCCTCAGTATTTTTGGACACAAGCAAAATATTTGGAGGCCTTTGAATCCAGTCACCTGTTGCTCAGTCACCCTCACTCACCCTCAGACTTGCTATCCTGTTACTTACTAGTGTTCTTCGGTGTCTTTGGGCTGCAGGACTCTGACTCTCCGAGACATTCTACTGCATCAAACAGCTCCAACCTCAGCAGCCCTCCCAGCCCGGTTTCTCCTCACAAGACCAAGAGCCTCTCCCTGGAGAGCTCTGACCACGTGAGTTGGGACTCATGAACTGCTTCAGCATTCAGATTTGACATCACAGCAGCTTGCTGTCCCCATGGCTGTCCCCTTCACTCGTTCCAGTTCTCACCTTCATCATCCTAACCCTCCCCATTCCCTGTCTGAAAGTGATCTGGGAGTGGAGTACAGAGGAAGGTAAAAGCTGGTCGTCTTCAGCACCGTTTGGCACTGCCTCACCCTTCTTTCCCCAGATTTGACAGCAGCGAACGAGCAAAGCTAGGGTGTTGGTAAATATCAGATGCTGTAGATTTGTATTAGTATTGGTTTCATTTTTGTGGTTACAGCTGCTTCATTTTTCAAGACATATTTATCCCACCCCCCTTCCGCTTCCCAAAAAGTAGCTTAAGTAGACCAGACCAGTATCAACAAGAGAAAATTCAGAGGGATTTTGTTTTCATACAATAGCTCGTTGTACTGTACAAAAGTAGCACAGAGACTCCTTCCCCTGCATGGGGAATGATCAGTATGTCAGAGGCACATAAAAGCTTTCAGCCACCACGTTTGAATGTCAATCTGATTGTCGCCAGCAAATCCTTATTGATTAAAATGATGCATATTTTACTACAGTACAGAGTTTAAATAAATACGCAGATGTTAGAGTAAAATACGTATGTATATATTCAAAGAAAAAAGCGTTGTGTATGCAGCAGAAGATGGATGCTTATTTAAGAGAGCCTTTAATTTAAGATTTGTGTTGTCCCTGTTTTCATGCTTGGTAATATACAGACTTGGAGGCCTGGCCTAAAACTTTTTGCAGGACAGATATTCCTTTTGCGTAGCACTCGCTCCACTGCCAGGAGAGGTCCCTGCAGTGCTTTCACAACGTTTCTTTACTTCTGGCGGTAGCATAACTGAAACTGTAATTCCTACTTTCATGTTAATCCCCGTCCTTTGCAAAAATGACAATGATTGGAAAGCAACCCCCTGCCCTGACAACCAAGGGCACCAGTCAGCCAGGTGGCTGCCCTGGTTTCTTGTGTGCTGGCTGTGCGGCTGAGGAACCTTATGGCATGCTACAGTAGAGGTCCTTAAGGCAGCAAGGGAGTTCAATGCAGCAGGATTCAGCAGGAAAACTGTTGCCCTGCGTCAGCCTTTGACCAGGTTTAACTCGGAAGGGAGCAGTTTTCCACATCTCCTTGACCATCCCTAACCAGAAAACTGTTACTGTTGTTACCAAATACTAGTTGCTAATACACATCAGCCAAATGAGTGCCCTTAGCCCGAAGCTAGCCGTGGCTGGCTATGCGGTCACTGTAGCAACAAAGAACCTTGAAGACTGACCTCACACTGTTCACACTGTGGTAGTCGAAGATGCCTAGTCGCCCGCAACTGCCATGCTGGCAAGGTTGGTTTTCCTCTCCCTCCCTACCCGTGCTGTGGGTTTGTGCAATTTGCAGTTGTTCCTATGTGCTCACCTGCTGTTTGGTTCCAATAGCAGGTCAGGCTGGAGGGCAGAAAGTATTGCGGTGGAAGACAGAGCCCACTGAAGTTGCAAAAATAAATAAAACGCTGAAGCTGGTCACGCAGTCAACAGAATAAAGTGAGAGACTGATGTACAAACGGATGGTAAGAGGAAGATGTCTCTTCTCTTTAGTGGGCAAGGCAGATGCGTTTTACATTTGGGAGTGCGTTCAAATGAGCCTCTCTTCTCAGTAGTGTTGTTGCTGGCTTTATACTATGACCATACTCAAACATCTAAGGGCTTTTTGTATTTAGAATACTGGTTTTCGTGGGTTTCGGAAACTTGTTACAGCTGTTATTAAACCATTCCATATTCTTGCAGTAAGCAGTATGTAGTGTTTCAGCCACAGAGATGTTTGGAGTTTTCCAGTTTTTGTCTTCCCTAATAGAAGTTATAGAGGCAAGTTCAAACCATGTACAGTAATTCCCAGGTATGATCTAAATGTGAAATAGGGAATGAGACACAGATCATCTAATCCATTTAATCATGCTGGGTCTCCTAGGTAAGGTTTCTCTTTCACTCCGAATCAAGAGTCCAAGTTTAAGCTCATTCAATGTTATTTTGGGACAGGAATTCAAGAAATTTGTTTTAGAAACCATCATATCAAAAACCGGTCTTTCTCCTGTTTGGGTTTTTCAGAGTAGCAAGCTGGTTGTGTTTGTTTTCACTTCAAAGCTACTACTTTTGCAAGCCTGGCATTTAATATTAAAAGCTTTAGCAAACAGCTAAGCACTTGGAATTAATTCCTCCCAGAAAAGTTTTCAGTCTTTTTGAGGGACAGATAGGCAGGGCGTTATTGGCATTATTAAAATTCCACATCAGCTTCTTTTTAAAGGCTGCATATTGCTTCAAATATAGCCACTGCTTTTTCCCCACAATTCCCTCCTTTTGGTGAAGCATGTCCACACACTTTTCAAAGCCTTTGCAGACTAGTTTTGTATTTACTGTATGTTGTATTTAAACATTAATCTTATTTTGATGTTGAGAGAAGGCATTTAAACAGCAGTCATTTAAGATAGAGCAGCGTGACAGTCCCCTGAGAGAGGGTCACAGCATCTTTTTTTTGTGGATTTTTTTTTTGCAGTTGAGCTAATGCTCTATCTGAAAATGGAACCCAAAGAGCCACGATAAAGCAAACAATTAAATTGAGTAAACCCCTATGTTTACTCTGTTACGGTGCCTGCAATCTATTGATATCAAAAACTGACATTTTCAGGCAGGGCGTAGGTCAGCTGTGTTTCAAAACTGAGCTCTAGAGGATGACAGCTCTACAGGCCTACACTGTTTGTACACCACAGTTTCTAAGCCTCGGTAGTCTCCTTTAGGATTACTATATTTAATCGTTAGTTTGGTACTGTGCATTTTGATACGCATCTGTTCAAAAGAGAAACAGCAACTGTTCTCTCAGTTGAAAAGCAAATGACCACATCGCTTATTTGAAAAGAGAAAAATTGTCCTAGGGCTTGAATAGTTTTATATATTTGGGGACCAGTTGATTATACGCTCAATTTTAAACCACACTCATCTTTTTTTTGTTGGTATGAACACTGAAAACATATGCATCCTGTAGCTGAGCTTTTTAAATACTCATTGGGCTAGGAAAAGGAACTTGGTCATTTGAACTGTAAGACTCTTGACTGGTATCTCAAAGACAGTTGTCTCTTAAGGTTTGATGTTTGCTACTTTGCACTGTAGCGTTGCTTCAACTTCACAGTTAGAGGGCTGTGTTTTGTTCAGGGAGCTGAAAACCTCCCATTGAATTTTTGACTGTAGCACATGTTCTCTGTACACATTATGTATCTAGCTGATTTTTTCCTTTTGGCTGAGACTGAAGGTGTTTGCATTTTTGACACCGCTTAAACATATGGGTTGTTGGGTTTTTGCATTTTTTTGGGGTCTCTTTTGATGGCAACAAAGGATCTGAATAGATTCAGGCAGCTACTAAGGATTCCAGGTTATAGAATGAAAAAGGTTTGGTAAATAGCTTTTCCCCTGCACGTGTGCGCACACAGGGATGTGGCTTCCTTCCACATTTCATAAACCCAAAAGTGGGATTATAGTACTTTCTTCTCTGTTGCCTTTGACCTGTGGAAGACAGCTGGTGATTTATAAAAAACATTCCTGAAGCTGCGGTGAAGTTAGTTGCTTCTTTTCCTCTCAGTTAGTTGCTGTGGCTTGTTAGGAACGTGCATTTTGCCCATTTTAACGGGTTTCAAAACTGAGTCAGGAATGTTATCTCTTTGATTTGATTCTGATATAATTACAAGCCAGGTGTGTTATTCTCAGGTATATGGCAGAGGGAAGTTAAGGGTCTTGTCATACCAAAAAAGTCCAAAAAGCGTAGTGCATTTATAGAAATGTTTAACCGCACCGAGCTTGTTCACAGAGTGCGTGTCAGCCTTTCATAACAAAACAGTTGGAATATTAACACAGGAACAGATTCTGGCACCATATTGCCTTGCATGGCCAGACCCTGAATGACAGGACAAACATGCTCTTGTGTGGAAAGTTGGTTTTCCGTTTTATGCACACTGTTTAATTTTAAATGAATACATTAAGGGTAAAATTTGTTGCAGTGCAAGTACCCACACCTCCTGAGCCTTAGTCTGAGAATCAAAAAGTGGCACAGAGTAGCTTCTTAGTGGGTTTTTTTGTTAATAGGAGTCAGTTCCATGGAGGAAATGGGACAACTTTCCGCACTAACACAAACTGCACCTTTCCTCGTGCTTTGTGTTCACACTGTATTTGATAAACACCCCCAGAAACTGCTCTGCTGCAGGCTTTCCAGTCTAAATTCCAACTCTACTTTTTCTTTCATTCCCGCTGCAGCTCAGTACAACCTGTTTTCATTCTGCATTTAAAAAAAGTCTCATCCACAGGGAAGAAATCCACAAACAAACCAGTGTTGGTATTTCAGAGCAATTATACCTGCCTTTTTATGTATGACAGTTTCATATCATTTATTTTTAAAATAAGTTTTTTAGGTTTTTCATTGTAATATTATTGTACAGTTTTGCATGGCATAGATGTAATCACTTTTTTGTTTTAGAGTATAAAAGCTGACAAGTGTGCGTGTGGGGGAAAGATTCTGCTTTTTGCCTCTTCTCACTATTTTGTTTAATGCCCTCAATGTTTTAGGGGACATTGTAAGAGATTCTCTGCTACAGAACAATGATGTAGATTCTTTTGCACAGAAATATTTAAGGTGGAAAAGTCAACAATGTAAAAATGACTTCCCACCAATATTTTATGTTGGTAACACACTTAATATTAACCTACTTTGATGTACTGCAATAAAACAGGGAACTGTTAGAAATGCAGAGGTTCTGTCTTTTTTTCCTACCTCCCCCCATTAAGCTTTGAGGAGGAAACGGAAAGGGGAATAATAGTGTTCTTCAAGATAAAACCAGCGTGTTGTAACTCATCTGTAAAGTACACAGTGAGATGAAAAGAAATACACGAGAAAAATTGATTTCGCTCTAACAGCTTTCAGAAAAAATTACCAGAACCTTTTTGAAAATTCAAAAGTCAAGCCAACTTTTACTTTAGTGTATTGAGCCTTCATCAAGTACAGATTTCCTGACCTTTTTCTTAAGTCATCTGTTCTGTGTCAATAGGTGTAGTCATTATTTCTGATGTTCCTTCTTTATTTAGTTACACATCAAATGTTTCAGTTGTCCTAATGTTAGAGGCTGGATTCTTACTTATTTCTGAGCTACCAGCATCAAATTGACTTTCATGCATCTTTTAAGTGCATCTCAAAATACCTGTGAAATTTTGCACCTGCCTTGACCCTTTCACGTTGCCCACCGGTTCTTCACAATTCAGCCTGGGATTTTCTCCATAGCAGAGACTGTCTGTTGGGACATTCTCCGCTTCAATTATTACCCTCTTGGTAAAAGTTGTAGCTTTGATTACATGCCTCAGTCCCCCCTCCCCACAGCAGGAATACAGGACTATGCTGTTACTGATCCTGTGTTGCCAGCAGTGCCAGACTGGGCATTCTTCCATTACCAAAGACCACCAGCAATTCCCTCCAGGAACAGTCAGCGTGCTTCCCGCGTCTTACAGGACCACAGGCTACCTTACTCCACAGAAACTTCTGATCCTGTCCCTCTCCTTCAGTCAAAATTACAACTTTCTCAGCACCCCACTATAGCTTATGTGGATTTAAGCTGTGGGCTTATCCCATTTAGGCCACTGCAAGTCTCTCCTAGCTGCTGTAGCTCTGTGAAATACCATCTGTTTCCTGTGCTCTGACTTCTACAATCAGTGCTGTATTTCTGATTTCCAGGGTTCCACAGTTGCACCATCGCAGCTGTGAAGGTCTTGGGAAACGGGCCTTCTATTGCCAAGGGATTTGGACCTTAGAAAAGCAGAAAGCAAACTGCATGTTAGTCTTCCTGTACAGCTCCTCAGCATTCATTTTCTGTTTTGATGCAGCAGCCAGGTTGACTAAAGAAAGAAGGTAGGAAAAAATCACTGCTACCACGTGTAGCCTGAATCTTGATTTTTTAGAGTGGAAATTCCCTGTCTTCAGAGAAGAAATTGCTCCAGCTTGCCCTGTGGAACAAAGAACTGTTTTCTGCAAGAGGGTTTTTCTAGAACGTAGCAGCTTGCTGCAGCAGAGAAATGTTCATATTCCTCAACCTACATGTGTAGTTCAAGCGAATGCACTAACTCGTACAGAGCAAGCAGTAGTGAGATCAAGGGGTTTTGCTCACTGTAAGATGTCATGACTTCTTTGACTTGCAGCCAGAGCACAGCATTTCTGGCTCACCTTTTCTCTACAGCTGTTACACTCACATGCAGTTCCTCATGTCACGAATCTCTCTGAACAAAACTACAGAAATTATTAACGCTTTTAGAACATACACAAAAGGCCAGGAGAATTAGGGACTGAGAGCTCTAACTAGCTCTCCTAATAAAGAAACATCTTACCTTCTGCTAGTTGCTACCCTTTAGGCAAATGCAAAACAATTCCATTGTTCAGCTTGATGTTATTCTTAAACATACTCTCTCTCAAGGGAAGGGAAGTGTTTGCTGAGAGTTAAACTCTTATGCCCCAGCATGGTATACAAAAGATCTGTGGTCACACAAACAAGCGCGTACCAATCTCACCTAGTTGTGCTTACTAGAAAAGCGAACTGTAATGCTCTTCACATTATTTTGCCACCTTTGCAAATTCTCTGAACATGCTGGCTCTGAATCTTCAGTTTCAGAAATATTTTGCTCTGAAGCTCACCTAATCCAATTCCCTTGTCAGCTTTTTATACGTTGCTTTTTAAGCTTCAACATAAGCATTTAACACCTCAAACAACTCCACTGTTTTTACAGCTGCAAGGTCTAGATCCAAAGGAGAAAAACTAAACAATGTCTATCAGGACCCAAAACAACAAGGAAAGTTACTCTATCAGTGTACAAAGTTAAACAGCTTAATGCCAAACTATTACTTCACTGAACTGCAGAGTTCACTGTTCTCAAAGGGTTAGGAATAGCCTGAGCAGTACTTTTAGTTGAATTAAACAGCACTGGATCTGAAGCAATTTTCATGTTTATGATCTTGCAATAAAGATAATACAATAACCTGTTTTCTATTTCTCAGAGGTCCCTCCTGAGAGAGACCATTTTATTCACTTACCCGTTCTTTATCTCTGGAAGTGTCAGCAATCAGGATTTCTTATATACCGAAGGTTAAGGTCACTGGGCTGTGTTAACTGTGTAGGACCAGCTGAGCCTGCTGCTAAATACCTGGCACTTGCCAGATAAGGACACCTGCCTTACTAGCACCAGGTAAGCATCAACCCCAACAGTCACTTTTTCTTCTTAAGTGGAGAAACAGCAGAGACCTGCATCCGGGAGACTGGTAACAGAGTGATTAAAACAAAGGAAGACAAAAAACCCAAGTCAATTACCAGGGATTTTCATGGCCAGACAGATGTTCAGTCTGATGTCCGGCCTCCTGGTGAACATGTCACCATCACTGTTAGCACTAGTGACACAGCTGCAATGGAAAGATGAAGGAGTAAACAGGCCATAGATAGATGGCTTTACAAGGGTAGTCGCGATTCTTTGAGCAAACAACAACTGCAGCAAGAGCAGACCTAGAAGCATCTCCTTCTGCTCAACTCCTATTTATCCCACAGAACAGGACATGGTTCACTTGGCTATTCAGTACCGCACCAGGAGATGAAAAAACTGCAGGCAGAAGGCCCACCGCACAAGCACTTTTTTATTGAAATCAGGAAGTTGTACAGGTACAGTCTTTGTACAAAAAAATCTAAGAAAGTAAATTTCCTAGCTTGACTCCAATAGTTTAAAACTGTGCGTCTGGTTTTAAATGTGTGACATCTCGGCAAAAGCTTGAAATGCTCATGAGAGACATGACGTGTTTGCCTGCCTTGCCATAAGTTCTGCATTACAGGAAAACAGAGCCACACAGACTAGGTTCTTGGTTAGGAGTCCAGCAAGCAATTGGTGTCAGAGTTGTAGCTTATCTAACTCGCCCTCAGGAAAGCTGATACCTACCAGACAGTGAAGAATCCCACTATTTGTGCTCAGATATAGCTCTGTTGATTACATATTTGACTCCCAGAACTGAGATAGGTTGTGTGAGCGTACGTGTGTGTTTAAAAGAGACTGGCACTCAATTCTCAGATTTTTAAAATATTTCCTATGTTTAGCTTGCAAGCCAAAAAGAGGCAGAAAGCATAAAACTTCATCCTATGTACACACACACACACAAACACACCCCTTGCATTAAATCCATGTCAGTAAAATCCAAGAGGGTTCTTAGACTGCCACCACTTGACTTACGAAAATGGGAGGGAGGTGCTGAATGGCTGTGGTAGGTTACACCCTATTTCATTCTATAATTCACAGTATGAAAACTACTTGAATTCCGCCTTAGCATGAAAAAGGGAAGGTTTTTAAAAAACAACGTTTGGAGAATTACAAACAGGTTTCAATACTAAATTCTGCTCTTGTCCTCCTTCCCCTACTTGTTATAAAACCCAATCAACATGCAGCCACCATCACAATGTTAAAAATGCATTCAAGGTAGTTGGCTGGCGCCTTGAAACAGTACAGAAGCACTCAAGAAGATGATAGTTTCCTGCAAGCTGCGGACTGTACTGGCAGTCAGTGTAGGACAGACACAGCATGAAAGAACAGCTTTGTCCTTGTGAAACGCACACTTGGCTTCCAGGCCACAGGCTGCCGCATCTCAAGAGGATCGAGAGCTGGGGTGCAACGCATGGGAGGCTAGAACGCTCTCTGCAAGGCTCAGATGAACTGTGCCCTCAGAACAAGCCATGTTAGTTCATTCTTACTACTCCTCTGGCTTCTTGCCCCTACTGCTCCAATATTTGCTATATGCCTCTTGGAACATGTTTTTGCAGGGAATTTTGGCCTTCAGTTTGGTGCAGATAAGGAAAGAACCCCCCATCTTCCGATGAAGAGAGTAGGTCTCCTCTGGTGGAGGGACAAGACGATGCTTCAGCATGACTGGGATTAAACCATGGATCTTTTCAGTGGTGCTTTGGTTGCCGAAATCAAAAGGTTCCTCAGATGCAAAAGCCTCTCCCAGGATAAGGACAGCATTTAAGTGGGCATCTTCCATTTCCTGCCCAAAAAGGAAACAGACATAAATAACATCACTAGCCATTTTAACCACCAGGGAGGAAAAGGAGAAATGCTAGCACTAACAGCAGCAGCTCAGGAGAAATACCTAGCTATATCCACAACAAAGGTAACCTCTAGCCCCGAGCAAGACTGATGAACATTTGGTTACTACAGTTTTGGGCAACTAAACCTTCCAGAACACCATGAAGTTTCAGCAGTCCACCACCTGCAAGGACTTGCTGAGGGAGAGAAAGAAGTGGTTTTGGGGCTAGCTGTATCATCATTACTGCTCCCAAACAGAAGTGAGAGAACAAAAGCCAAAGCCTTTTTTGCCTTCCTCCCTCATCCTTATCAACAAGACTTTGAGAATGACATTGGCTTTTACCACATCAAGAAATCTGGGGGAATCCACAGACCCACAACAAACTTATCAGCGGCCACCACTAAAAGCAGACCCTTCAGCTCCGTACCTTGACTTCATAGCCAGTGAGGAATTTCATTTCAATGGACTTCTTCAGTACTCTCTCTCTGTCCATGTCAGCAGCTGCCTTGATTACCTGAATAGGAGGAACCCTTTCAGAAGAGCTAGGACATGACTGAAAAATGTTTTACGTACAGGACTACTACATAGGCTACAGGTACACATGCTGCCCGCTCGCTTCCGGGCCTCTGCCCTCGTCTTCAGGGGTCTGCACGTCGGCCAGGTTATGATGACAAAAAGATACAGCTTTTGGCTCTCCAAAGCTCTTCCCAGTAGGGCTACGCATAGCCCAGAAAATGTAAGAAAGATCAAAAAAGCTTCACAAATTACCTTCTCCCCCAACAAAACAGTAGAGCCAAGTGTGAAAAGCTTTAGATGATGTCTGCTGGCCCCTGCAGCTCAATTTATCAAGTGCAGAACATGGTGATACCGAAGGAAGCACATACATTTATCAGTCTGTAAGCAAGCTAGAAACCATGGGAAGCGACAGTGAACAGGACAATTTCTGCATGCCCTTGTATAAAAATCATTGAATTCTGAGTGCTCTGATACGCCCTGCTGCCCAAGTCTCCCAGTAAGCAACATCACAGTTCTCCACGTTTGTCATGCAATTTAAACATCCAAACTCAGATAGCCAGAGGCTTGCAGCAGCCATGCAGAAGGCTATGGTAAGGGATGAAATGGGAACAGAGATCTCCCTGTTGCCTCCAGCCCTGCTTCCCTCCACACACAAAGTGGATTCAAGTACTAAGTGATACCGCTAAGACATAAGCATAATTTTGCAAATACTTTTAAGACCCCCAGTGCAGCACTCTAGGACACAGTGCAAGTCCTCACCTCTATGTAGACATCCGTGAACTTCTCATCAAACCCTCGTGTTGCTCCGAAGTCCAGCAGGGCCACCTGGAAATGGACAAGTCCATCTGTATTACAGTGTCAACCACTCAAGTACAGCCTGACCTTAAAAAGACTCCTGATGTCTTTAGGAAGCTTAGCTGGCTGGAGAGCCTTTCCAGTGCAGCTCAGCTTCCCCCTAACTCCTTCATTCCCTGACAGAAGCACAAGCATTTGCGCTACTACATGGCAGAGGAGGTATGGCCTGTGCTCACACTGTCACACCTGCTTAGCTGATAACTCCACTCAGGCTTTCAGTGTGGGGATAGAGCAGCACAGAACCTTTTCCCAGCACTTTCCAACACAGACCTCAGGGATGAACAAGCAATTCCATCTGATCTGCAGGGCACAAGCAAGCAGCCAAGCAGGACATCTGCAATTGCTACCCTTATCGTCAGAACAGCGCAAAACAAGAGCATTCAGCTAAAGAGTCCTTGGCTGAGGAGGGCCCTGGTAGAGCCCTGCCAGCTGCAACTTCCCACTGACCAGCTTCAAAACAGAGTCTGAGGCTAAGGAAGCAGCTGAGAGTGGACTTAAGGCCCAAGACTGGCAGTCAGTGCTACAGGAGCTCTGCTCTCCTACCCAGACCAAGTGAGGACAAGTGGCAAAGGGACAGGTTTCACTGTCCTACCTGCCCAAGGCTCAAGGACGGAAATCCAAGAGAATCTCAGTAAGGGCTCTTTACACTCTGGGAGAGGGGAATAATCAAAACCTGGTGAAAGACAGCACTTGTACAGGCAGAATAGCAGCTGCTTGGGCTTACCTTGTGCAACTCCGGGTCATAGAAGAAGTTCGACCAGTTTGGGTCAGTCTGCATGTACCTGAACTCAAACAGCTCCCGCAGACACAGGACCAGGATGTTGTGACAGATCTTGAAACACAAGGAGAGAAAGAAGCAAGTCAGGAGGGCAGCAAGCCCTACTCACACATGTTATTTAAAACGAGCATTAGCAAACAGGGAACACATCACCACACTGCAGGAACTATCTGCTCCGTGCTGCAAAACTCCTGAAGAGCTGAGAAAGCACCTCTCAGCAACTCCCAGCCCACACCTGCCACGGGACATCCTTAGCAGACAGCACAGATGCCATGTGAGTTTTACATCAGCCCAAGCTGTTGTTGATATTAGCCCCTGGACCTGCCTCCAGAGAGGCTGCTACGCTGTATCTGGCAGCTGAGAACAGCAGGCTCCAAGGGTCATCCAACTGCAGGTGTTACTTGTGTCCTGGTCCTGCCTTTTACCTTCCCAGCTTCGACTATGCACTTGGTTGTTGCTTTGAGAGCAAAGGAACATCTTTATATTCAGCATTACAGCCTACCCTGGTGAAAAGTCCTGCAGGACCCTGGCCAAAATGAAGCCAATGCAACTCAGAGGAAATGAGATGCAGTCCCAGGGCATTTTAAGTTAAAGACCCAAAGAAGCTGAAGAGGAGAATCCCTTCCTGTAAAGCTGCCAAACAACGTAAAGAGCTAGGATCAAACCATTACTGAAAGTGATCTTCACTAGATAGATAGATACACACACACACACCATGTACGCCTCAGCCAAGTCTTCTGCTGGGCTCAGCACTGACTCGATGGAGGAGCAGCAGACCTCCAGCTTGATGGAGGAGCAGCAGACCCACACCTTGGCACTGACAGGCATGGGGAAAACAAGAGTAGGAGTCCCTGAAGAGCCCACTGCTGAATTACATACTAGAGCAGAGCTTTTCTGTGAGGATATTTAAGCGGGAGCCTGTTCAGCAGAAGAACTGCCAGCCTCGTTCTGCCCCTCTTCAGCTTCTGCAAAGCTAAGTGAAACATCATACCGAACAGGGAGGGAGGAGAGCCAGGCCCTGCTCCGGGACATTGTCATTTGGGTCAGAAGGCTGTGGGTCAGCCAGGCCAGTCACTTACAGGAAAGTAGGACTGTTCCCTGCAGCAACAGCCCACCTCACAGCCTTTTAAAAGCAGACCTGATGATAGAGCAGCTCACTGGAGGGGTTGAGCCCTAAGAACAAGCAGCTGAGGGTCAGAGGCAGACAGTTCTGGCACAGCTTCAAGTCCAATGCAACACTGAGATCTGTTTATCTAGAGGAACATACTCTGCCCTCTTCCCCACTGACCTGCTAACAGCTGACAGCTCACACCAAGACAAAAAAAAAAAAAAAA
>VYZM01001720.1:35118-76461 GCA_013398915.1 Dromas ardeola
AAAAACCCAAATACCAGGACAGTTATTTCTGCTACTACAGCAGCTGCTTGTCCTACCACAGCGCTTCGATGCTTTGCTATATTCAGCACCAACGCCTACCCATCCCCTCACCCCCCCTCCTGTTTACTGAGAGGTACTTTTCCAGCAGCCCGGTGCAGCACAGGTCAGTCCCACAGGAGGAGGTGACACTCAGCTGCTTGCACCGAGATGATTCCGCACTCCTGCCCTTAAGAGCAGCTGCAAAACAAGACCCCTCTCCCCTAGCTGCCAGTCCCTCCCAAACTTAAGGTCATCAGAAACAGGGCATCTAGGAGTTACGCAGCTAGGCGACCTCCCCTTCAGCCGCCCTTGCCATTCACCCCCTCCAACCCCTCCCTGCTGAATGCTGGCGCCCGCAAGGCCTAGACCAGCCTGGGGAGACTCCATCCTCACTGCCAAATTCCCTACACAGATATCTTCCGAGAGGCTCCAGGCAGTCCCCAACTCCGGCCCTGCTTTGTACTGCTCAGGGTTTGCCCTTCCACAAAGCATCCCCTGGTCTACCAGTCACCAGGCAGGCCAAGCACGCTGCTCTGAGCGAGGGGAGAAGCGAGACCACCCCACCGTACCTCATTTCGAATCTCCTGGCTCAGCCCTACGGCTTGATCCAAGGGGAAGCCAGACACCAGCTCTGTGGTCAGGACATGCTTGCTGCACAGCTCATCCACCACTCTTGGGACATAAAAGAAGGGGTGGTCTTTCAGCAGCTCCCTATGGGAATGGAGAAAGGAGAGGAAAAGGTTAGGAGCCCTGAGAGCGGCCAGGCCTCTCCGCAACACCTCACACAGCACACAGCCCCTTCCTACCACCTCCCCCCCCACCCTGGCTGTGGCTGCCAGGAGCCATTTTCCTCAGCAGTTACAGTAGGGATCAAGTCACCAGAAACCATGCAGCTTACAGCTGCTGCCAGCTCCTGAGGTCACATCTCTTGCTGGAGCAGTGACATCAGATGGGCTCCAGGCTGGTATGTTAAGGGGCACTGGGCTCCTCTGCTCACCCCGCTTTGCTTCAGGGCCAGACTACACACATGGAAGAAACGGGCCTTTTCCAAGGGGAGTAATGCCACAGGGGCAGTTCTGCAGAGGGACCGAATGGGCATCCAGCCTCCAGCAGCTCTCCCTGGTCCAACCTTCATGTAAAAACGCTATGGACCCCACTGCTAGAGGAAACCAAGGGAGCAGGCAGTGCTGGTGGTGTTAATTGCTGTACAAGAACTGAACTGAAAAACCTCCAAGACGAAAGGATGGGAGCAGCTTACAACAGGCTGACATACACAAAACAGCACTGCAACTTGGCCTCAATAGTTACTGCAGTACCTTCACGTGTGGCAAAATGGACAGGCACGTGCTGAAGGAGAGAGGATACGCTATCGTGTTTCAGCTGACTGAAAACACACCTGGCTGAGACAAGGTGGTAATCCCAGGCTACAGCTCAGGCCACAAACACCTACCCATCCCAGGGCACAGCATTCATCTCCCCACTGTCCCTGAGGTTAAGCAGCTTCTCCCGCATTTCACACACATACAGAGATGGGAGGGGTTGAAGGCATTGGTGTGAACATACTGGAATTTCCTTGCGCAGTCAGCTTCTCTCTGGTAGTCACACTCCAGGGCCAGCTCTCTGCTCAGGACTTCAATCAAATGCTCGGGGAACAAACCTGAAAGTCAAACAGCAGAGAAGAGAGTAGGCTTAGAAAAAAGGAGCACCTCAGACTAAGCTTTCCAGAGCTGCAGCTGAGGAGCAACCTGCTATCCAGCCAACTCTGAGATGAAGAGTACAAGAGGCCCCAGAGAGCCAAAGCATATTTCCAATTGGATTCAGGTTCTGCAGGTAATCCCAGGCCAAGGCTATGCAGCTGCTCCTAAATCGAGGTACATCCACACAGTTCTTGCATAGCAGGGCTCCATCTTCCCCTGGCTCCCACCCCACTGCTGTCCATTCCTGGTATTGGCGTGGCTGTGCAGACACCCCCCCAAGGAGTAGAAGCACCCAAACACTACCCTGGGCAAAAGCAGAAAAAAGGCTCCAAAGGCTCCAAAAAGGCTCCATATCTGCCTACAACTGGGAGCAGCCACTGCCAGGCAGGAACAGTCAGCATGACTAAGACAGTGAACTGCAGCAGCACGTAGACGGGGCCTGAGTTGCCAAGTCCAGTCTTCTCAGTCTTGAGCTGGAAAACCAATCTACTTCTTGGGCCAGACATGGCTGGGGCTGCTGCAGCCTCTGCAGTGCCCTGCCCAGCCACCACAGAGAACAGTCCCAGATTTTGTCAGCACCCAGCCTGATTTTAAAGCAGCATTTGTACAGTCCCACTAAGATTTACAGCTGCTGCAAGTAGGTATTTGGAAAAAGGAACAGTAAGTCCTGCATTCCCTGTGGGAAAAGGGACTTAGCCCTTTGCTGAGACACCGAGCAATCTTGAAGTCTGATAGTTCTCCATCTCTTCACAACTCTGACTGCGAAGACCAGAGAACAGCAGGCATATAGGGCTACAGGAAACATGGAGAAGAATGAGTTCTGCCAAGTGTACCAGAAAGCAACAGGGACAAAGCAAGAGTACCCAACCTGAACACTGCCCACGCTTCATGCCTTGAAAGCCATCAAAAGTGAGTATACCCTGGCACGTTATACCTTGCCAAGAGTCCCTATGGGTCTGTCACCATAAAGAGCACACAGACACAGGTGCACATTACTCATGGCCAGAAAACGCCAACACAGGTGCACTTCCCACCCCACTGAGTGGATACTGGAGCAGGCACATGCCCAGCAAAGGCAGTGGCAGCTCTGCAGCAGGAGAGGGGAGCGGAGCATGGCTCCCCAAGTTGGCCATGCACCCACTGCCCACATCCCCTACCTCTCCTGCTTTCTGCAGGAGATCTGCTCCTAGGCAGACCTAGCAACTCTCAAGTCCTTTCCATTGTTTCCTTGAGGCTGTTTCCTCCCTCCAGTCTATAAAGAGAAGCATGCAGCGTGCTGCTTGAAAGGGTTTGGTGGAACTCAGCATGTGCTAGTGGGAACACAGGGCCTGCCAAGGGTCTCTGACTTCTTACCTTCAGGGAGAATATTGCTCATGCTCAGGACAGTCATCAGGTTGTTGACATCACTGTTGATGCTCTGGGCAACTCCAGGGTACTGCAGGACAGAATGGGAGAGGGCAGCATTGAAACTAGATGACCCAGTTGTACAGGGAAAGATAAAAACACCTTCCAGCTCAACATCCCCTGACCCCCACAACACAGCCACCTACAGCCCGGCAATGAACCAGGGCATATCTATCTGAGCCACACACCCCTCTAAAAGCTTATTTAAAGCCCAGCGTCTAAAACAGGGGACAGAGAGACAGGCTAAGATGCATCTTCTTGCAACCAAAACGGCCTGTTCAGCTCCTCTGACAGAACTCTTCCAACACATGAAAGGTTCTCAGACACACAAATTTCAGAGATGGCAATCAGTCATTTCCCTAGCACAGCTGAAAGCACGTGCCACTGACAGCCCCGAAGTGTTTCATCCACAGCAGCAGGGCAAGCAATGAGGCCCCAGCCCAGTCCTGGCAAAAGGTGCCTCCTTCTGTTCTTTCTCCCCTTGTCTGTCAAGAAGGGAACCAGCCTATACAGCTGTGGAACAGCACGTGTGCTGATGCTACAGGGTTAACTTTCCATTACTTTTACCATAGCCTAACTTCAGAGAGTGCGTTGGACACAAATGGCTTCAGAAGACGACACCAGTACCCATCCATACTGTTTCTAAAGTCTCCCCACTTTACAAAAAACACCACCAGATGACCAGTTTTGCCTGGGACCCTGCTCAGACAGCAAGGGACCTCACTCCTTTGGATTATAAATGGTGTTGTAACAAAAGAGTTTCGGCTCCAGAACTCAATTCTGTTAGAAATATCTGCTTGAAGTTGCCAACAGCTTTAGTGCGAGTTGGTGAATACTCTCCTGCATTGTCAGACTGCCACTGCTCAACAGTCAGTGCCTGCTTGTCGCTTCAGACTTCTTTAACCTTTGGGCTGTGGCCAGAAAGAGGCATATGCACAGCTCGGAGAGGGGACTGACCTATGGAGCAGGTAGGACCCTCACACACAGCCCTGAAAGTACAAGCAGTCCCTCACCACCATTATCCCCACGCTGCAGTGGTACACCTATGAGATGTCTCCCGCACATCTGGAGCCAGACAGTGGCTCAAGCTGCAGAGCCTTTTCTGTCTCTCCCTTCTGCTTGCACTAGGTAAGATATTGCTGGACCCAAATTTTCACATGCATTAAAATGTTTCTGATCTGTCTAGCAGTAAACATACTTAGGCAGCTCCCCTGCCCTCCTATGGGGCACAGACAGAGACAAGGTTAGTCTGTAAAACCCACCTGGATTTTCATGGCAACTTCTTTTCCATTTTTCAAGCGTGCCAGGTGAACCTGACCAATTGAAGCAGCAGCAAAGGGGCGTTCTTCAAAGGACTCCAGTTTATCCCTCCAGTTGGGCCCAAGATCGTTGTTCAGAGTTTTCTACAAATAAAGAGAAAGCATCGGGTTATGGGAAGTAAAGATTGAAGATTTTCGCTATTGGAAATCACATTCCTCTAAGGTGACTCACACAACCTATAGTAGTTCTGAGTACCTATACCCTGCTTCCTAGATTGTATTCCCTTCCTCATCATTGCACACCATCACAAGGAGTGGCCCAGCCAGCAGCGCTTCCCCAGCACGAAGGAGATGGTGATCAGATCTGTGTGAGGCTCTGTTGCTCTGGCCTAAAGATCAGAGCTCTTGAGCACAAACACCACTGCCTCAGCAGTACAAACGTCCCCTTTTTGGTGCCACTTGTTGTCTTCCAGAAAGTGAGCAAGAAGTTAGATATTTCTCCTCTTTCATCATTCTGCCAAGCTGAAGAGAAGCACTCCAGGCATGCAAGAGTGACTCTCTCAAGGCAATATTGACAATTAAACATCACAGCCTGCTTTAACAGCTTTTTTGCTACATTGCCAGACTGCCATTTTTAAATTCTGGCTCTGCTCAGTATCTTTCAGAAGATAAGTAGTGCAGGCAATTCCTTTTGCATCACCCTTCACATTTTAGTTTACAGAGAGAAGTAGAAAGAGAGAACATGTACGTTGGGGAAAGCAAACTTAGTTTGATTCATTCTGGTTCTTCTTGATGGTGGGTTAGATTTAACCAAAAAAGTATGGATAAAGTTGCTGGTAATTTTCCATCAGACTAAGGCTTGTAAGTCTGTTTCTAAATTTGGATGTAGGCACTTTAGACACTGGCTTAACATCTATGAGAAGGACAAGAGAGAAGAAACAGAAGAGGAGGCTACATTCAACAAGACCCTATAATCATATTTGTATACAATGTCCTGTTCCATCAGCATAATCTCCAGCCATTAAAAACCCCACATTCTTCCCCATTGTCTAGAGCTGACCTTCAATGTCTTGGTGAGAAAAGGCAGCACATAATTGAGATAAGGAATCAGATGTCACCCACAACTGAAAATATGCAACATTTACTGAAGAATACTCTTAAAAATCCCCATCCACCTCCCATACTGGGGTATGTCACAGGTCACATTTATTCTGTTAATGTCCCTCCCCCCCTTGATAAGCAGAAAGGAATATTCCTTACCATCATCTGCTTTATCGGCATGAAATCAGCACTCTGACGGACACGCTCAAAAATCCTCTGGAGATGGGGGTTGATGAAGGCATCATCTGCCAAGGGAAAAGCACATGGCAGTCAGCGCAGGCACTGCATTCTCCAGTTCTTCGGCACACAAAGAAACATGCACCTGCATTCAGACAAGCCAGGCTGTCCTGTCCCCAAGGCACACCCCGGTGAAGGTTTTGTAAATGATCCTAGTTCAGAAATTCTCCATACCCAGAAGCAGCACCCGAGGCACGCTTCCTGAGGCAACATAGCTTTAGAAAGGAGACAAACAGAAGACCTGTACACAAGTAGCAAAATAAAGGGAAAAAGCTACTCCTTCCTTTTCGCTCTTCCAAACCCCTGCATATTACCCAAACATCTCTTAAGCTACCCTCCTGCTGCAGCAGGAGAAAGTCTCTGTGCACCCCCTCCCAATTACCAAGGGAAAGACAAAGTATGAATACACTAGAAAGCACGCGGAGAAGCTTTTTATGCTTTGGAATCAAGCACCAGTTCTCATAGTGCTCCCCGGATTTGTCCAGCAGCACTGCCAAGAACAGAGGGCAGCTCTACACAGCACAGAGGCTTTTGGTGTGATGGCAGGTTGCACAAACCCAAGAGCAGAGTGCTCTGCACAAGCCTCTGTCATCCACCACCCTGTCTTCTCGCTGAGAGCAGTACAGCATTCACAGGTCTAGGAGAGGCCGCTGTGTCATGGAAAGATAGGTCACAGAAGGAACCCTCTGGAGAGCCATCCCAACACTCCCAGGTTCATAGCATGGCTTAATCCAGGTCATTCTAAGGGGCAGCAGCTTCTCTAGAAAGCTGTGCAATGGTGAAACACCACTTACACCAGTACTGAACTCTTAGAGGAATCAAGATTCAGCATCTGCTACTGTAAACAACTACCCAAATGCAAAGCAGCTACAAGTGGGCAGAAGGAAACAGAGCTGAGCCAAAAGTAAGTTATTTTAAGAGTCAGAAGGATTTAGCAACCAAATATTTACACTCATAAGAAAGAGGAGGGGGGGGGTATCTTGAAAGATTATTCCTCTCCTTTGAGCAAAGGCTTCTACAACAGCCCAAAGAAGAGCCACCAGTTCTGGCAAACTTTTATTTCATAAAGGCTTATGGAGGACTTAGATTTATCTGCTGCTCTCCCGACACTGGAAGAAGTCCAGGCTACCAGCCTTAATCTCGAGAACTCAATCTGCACATGCATTTGTGACATTCAAATAAAAATCTATCATTTCTCTGCATTTACAGATGCACGTACAACTGTAAGTCTGTCCCAGGAAACAAGAAACAAACAGCTACCTTAAAAGCACTGGGAAGAGAGGTAGAAAGGAATGGCGAGAAAGAGATACATAATGCAGAGACAGGACATTAATACTCAACGTTGTTTAGAAATTCCCACTAAAGCCACGAGCAGCATTAAAAAAGTACTAACCAAACCTTACTGTGGGATCAACAGGAGTTTTTAAGTGGAGCTCCCATTCTGTCACTGCAAGTCAGAGATTAACAGGCTTTGCAGGAGCAGCAAGTAAAACTGCCGTTGTGACGTTACAGCCCTGCAGGAAGGCTGGACATTGCAGTTGTGTGCACATTCCAAACACCGAAAGAAACTTCTGCTCTATCATCAGTGGTGTATCATGGCCAAGCCTCTAGCCATTATAAAAACTATTCTCAAGGGCATGTGAAAGTATTAGCCGTCATGCTGTAACGTGATAACCTGCACCTCCTAGGATGACTGTGCAGCAAGAAAATGGACCTCACTAAAAGTGACTCCTGCTCCCAAGAAGCCTTTCGTGTCAAGGTATCAGGGTTTGCCACAGGCATTTAGGATCAACTTCTGTTATTTTGCTTATTGCTCACATCTGAAAAACTCACAAGGTATTTCAACCTTTAGTCTGAGAGGGCATTCTTAACTGGGGCTGCGTGACCACCACTGTGTTGTTCATTAGCGCAACGCCAAATAGCCAAGAAACCTGCAAGTCTAGATTGACTGTACAGAAAGTCAGCAGCAACGTTAAAAATCAGTCACGCTGCAGAGACAACTCTGACAAAACGAGGCTTACAACATGCTGATGAACAAGGTTATACGTCTTTGTGGCAAACTTGATGAGGCCTTACTGGAACAAAACACGAAATAAGAGTCAAGGCAGGGCACTCAGCTGGCAAATACAGCTGCCTTTCCAACATCTTCCAGAGCACACCCACTAGAACATGGGATGATTTTGGGCCCTTGGCATCCTTTCTGTGCATCACCTTCAGGGATTGGGTCCCTAACAAATCCACTGACCCCCAGAAGCAGACATCAGGGTTTTTAAGGACATTGCTTTGTAACTTCTGGGTGGTTTAGCTTATAGGTGCTCGGCTACACCTGGACAAAGCAACACAGAGCCCCTCTGCTCAATTAGCACACGTCCCTCTTAATAGAAGAAGCCAATTCAAACTCAGCAGGCCACAGAGAAGCCCGTGAAGTGGCAGGAACTGTGTGAAGCCCTCCTGTCCAAACAGCTAGCCCAAGAACTGGGTGCTCCACACTGTTGGAAGTGTCCAACCCATTTCACCACAACTGTCCCTCAGCAAGGTTACCAGGGGCCTGTGTTCTCACCAGGCACTGCAGCACTCCACACGCTCGTCACAAGAGTCAAATGAGGGCTGGGCAGCACCACTGAGGTTGCTAAAGGCCTGTATGTTCTTGACACCCAAGTGAAGTCAACCCACAAGTGTTTGACACTCCTGCCAGACCTCAGTAACATTAGGAGACAGCAGGCAAGTGTCAAAAATCCAGAGCATTTCTGCTTCTCAGAGCTGGCCTTTCACAGCTATTCTATCTTCACTCACATCCAAGCGTAGGGCAGCTGCGACCAGGCTCTGGGCACACATCAGGTCAACTCAATAGCGTGTTACGAATTTTAACTAAATCCCCACCTGTGGTAGGCAAGTTTACTTCAAAGCTGATTTCCAGACACGCTCACTCACCCCGCATACCAGAGACACTGGCCACAGAAAGCCAGGAGCACAAGAGCTCCTCCTGGATCCGCACTGTGAACCACCAGTCATCAGCACCTGGCAGTTTCTAAGGGTGAGAAAACAGCATATGGGTGGCAGCCTTTGACAAAGCAGCTGCTGCCTCCCACCTAGCTTTGTTAATGTTGCCATCAGCCTGGCACACACCTAAAACAAATGATTAGCAAATGAAGAACGATGAAATGCCACAATCAGGACTCCCTGGAACAGGGAGCTGGTCTTGCTTTATTGGCTAGCCCAAGTTATTTAATACAATACTAGATCCAGCCTCATCAGTCAACACCTACGAAGATTCAAATAGAAGCACAAGCCAAGCAAGCCGAGTACTTCAAACATTCAGACACTGACTCAGTTGCAGTGACATCTTGAAAGCTATTTCCAGACAAGTGTAACAGCTATTTTTGACTGGTTCTCTCTTTCCCTATCAAGTTGGGCAGGAAGGTGAAGTGGACAGATCCAGATAAGGTTTGAATTCAGCACACCTGCTGTCTTCCAGGAGTAACCTAACAGTGGAGTGCAGACCCTGATGCCACTTGTGCCTTCACCTGTGATCACTTACTTCAGAGGCCAATGGAGTAAATGCAGGTTTGAAGTCTCCTCAAGATGAAAACAGTGTTTTATGCCTGATAAGATTATCAGCTGTAGTGGCCTTCCTGCAAAGCTTCAGTGCCAACAAAGCACATAAATCATAAACATGCTGTAATGGGAGAGGGCTGTGGATATAACCTTGACCACTTTTGGTGAACAAAGAACAGGATCATGTTGTTGTCATCATCATCCTCCTTTCTAGCTGGACACCTGTGTACAGAGTGTGATATAGCTCTGCTTCTCAACAATTGCTTTTAATACAGGCATTAAAATTCACAGAGAGCATCACCTTCTTTTCAACCAATTTCACTTGTCTGCCTGACACAACAGGGGCATTGGGAAAGTGGTGGTATATAGTGCACACATCTAGTTATTTTACACTTACCCTGAATGCTTAACATCTGTCCCAGCTTCAGTGCCGCTCCCCTGACCTTGCATAAGGTTCTCACGATTCTTTCCGCATTGGCTTCTGACAGGAATGGGCTGGAATCCATCACCGCTTTCTTTCCTGAGGAGAGAAAGCATACAGATGAAGAGCACCCTTACCTCAGTGAGCTCAATCCGTTGTGTTAGTCCACATTCAACAGATTTGCCCTCCCCCAGAGAAATCAAACTAGGACTACACTCAGTGCCTTCACTGCAACCCAGGGGCATGGACTGCACTTGGACACACGTGTCTTGCGCTGACTTAGACATTGCTGGCTTGAGGGCCAACAGCAGCAAGTCCCAGTGGTGCAGACATCCACAGAGGCTATAGAAACTGTCCAGGATCCTGAGCAGATGTTGGTGCTTGAACTTGCTGTGCCAGCTAGCTCAGCCTAAAACACTACGTAAAGGTCTCCTAAGTCTCCCACCACAGGCTGCAGCATAGCCATAGCCTCAGAAGAGCAGCTGGGGTGAGCCACAGCCAAGAAAGAATTGTCAAAAGCTTTGACAGCAGACTGGGATAGACTGAGAACGCACTGGTACTTCTTAGGGTGGGAGAAGGGACTCACACCAGCGCCAAACCTCCTTTCTAATAGCAAATCATTCTTGCGCAAAACACAGATTCATACATAAACACACATTGCTGTGCAATTGCACATCCAGAGTGTGCATTAGGCATCGGTAAAGACCAGATGCAACTTTCACATCTCCAAGTCCGCAATAACATTTTTTTCTAATCAAACTGAAATTTACTGTCTCCCAATGCATAGGCAAAACAAACTCCGCCAACACCATAACCCCAAAACACCATGGCTGCATATAGCCTTTTGAAAAAGCAGCAGATTGTAAATCTGTGATGAGGTTAATCAAGCTAGTCAAATCCCAGGAGGCTGGAGGTAGTCCTCACAGGAGAAGCCCAGCAGGAGCTCTCATCTGTAATACTGTGTTGTTCTTGAACGATTATGCTGGAAAGGAAATTAATTCCTGTTGTCAAGATTGCCAACCTTTTTCCCTTTTATATCCTCACTACATTCTTATGGGCAGCCTGCTACTGAGAAAGATGCTGCCTTTAGACAGAAGAACATCTCAATGTAGCTAGTCACTTGTTCTGACTGCACATAGAGGCCGTGCAGGGAGGATGCCAAACCCTTCTGTCCTTACTCCTATCAGCAGTCATCAGCTTGCACAGAACAAGGCCCAAAATATACAAACCCACACGTTCCTGTCCCCAAGAACAGGTAAAGCCTGATGTCCGACAGGCTCACTAGGTGGTCGTTGCAACCATCCACACACCAGTTCCAAGCATGCAACAAGTTTTTTAGGTGGCATAAGAAGCACTTCCCCTCCGCTTTTTTTTTTTTTAAGGGAGAGGGAAGGAGATGCTGATTCCATTTTGTGGTCCCTTTGGGAGAAGCAATCCAAAACTCCTCCTCCAGGGTGATGCCCAGTAGAGCAGGGACAGAGGAGGCAGGCAGGCACCCGCAAACCACTTCTCTTGGGGCTGCAGATCAGTTCCTCCTGATAGAGCGCCAAGCAGGAGGAAGGTCAGGTCTTACAGTCAGGCTGCAGGACCCACAGCTGGTACGCTAAACTTGGAGCTACATTTTTTTTTTTTTTTTCCCCAACACTTCAGAGCAAAGGGGATTAAGGATGGAACAGCCGAAGCCCCCACACACAACATGCAAGGCCTGAAAGGCACAGCAGCTGCAACAAGCCTGAAGATCTCAGGCAGATGGAAATTACTGGTGCGTCATACAGGGACTACAGGAGCAAGAGATCCTCTCCATCTCCAGCAACCTCTCAGGAAGGCATACAGAGGGAGCTCAGACTGGCCAGGGGACAGGAAAAAGAACCGAGTCAGACTGAAGTAGCTGCTGTCTAAACTCTGGTGGCCACACAACTTGGTAGCACGTTCTTGAGGTGTTAAGCATGTTACTGGTCTGACAGACAGCCATCTGCCCCTGCAAGCAGCTGGCTTGCTTACAGAGCTTTCCCTAGAGAAGCGATACCACTGGCCATGCACAGAGGTGCCAAGCACCACCCTCCCCTGTCCTTCAGCCCCCCCTCCCTTTCCTTTACCTATTTGGTGGGAAAGCAGCAAGATGGCACTGCGTGTGGGACATCTATCTGTACAAATCCCTCTCCTAAGTAAAGGGCATACGTGGAAAGGAGAGAGGAATAAAAGCACCAGCAGGGAGTACAGAGGACAACTATCCTGCTCTTGAGAGCAAGATGCAGAGAAGCAGGAGGGGCCCAGAAGTCACTATTTGCATCACACACAGCCGTCCTCACAGCACATTTTGCTCTGGATCCTGGATGTAAGGAGTCCGAGAGACTGAATAGGTAGAGCTGCCCAGGGCAGAAGGATCTGGCTTTGCCCACTTGGAAAGCCGGCTTTGGAGAGTTGAGTGCTTGGAGCCATTTAACAGAGCTCTGGCTCTCAACGAGCCCATCAGGAAAACTCTGTGTCCTTAGCAATGATGAGGCAAATAATCCCTTGTATGAGCTCCATCAGACACACAGGAGCTAGGGAAAGTACCGAGGCAAAGCCCTACCTTCTTGCACACCACCTGCACACAAAAACATCCTCCTTTGAGTCTGCAACGGGATAAAGGAGTTAGTTAATGATTAAAGTCACCTCCAGAAGCCAATGAACCCTGACAGTTTTAGATGAGTCTTATCAGAGAAAGAGCCAAACACAGGCACTCCCCATCCTCTCCTCCTGGCGTGTTTCTCATTGAAGCCAAGGCCACTGGGGCACTACCTGATCACCAGGCAGCCCAAGAGCACATAAAGAGCTGTTGCTTGTTTATGTACTTTGCTAGAAGTGGGCATGAACAAGAAGGTGACCTGAAAACAAGAGTCAAAAGCAAGATTACGTAAATGGCAAGTGAAGAGGAAAAAACCACAGAGAAAATGGACATAGGCTTCCAAGGCCAGGGGGAAAGGACGTGGGGATAAAACCCAGTACAAGTTCATGAAAAAACATGCCGATTTTCAGTAAGTTAATGTTTTTCCCAAAGGCTGCAGGTAACTTTTGATGCTACGAACAGTTTCCTCCCCATCTTAAGATCACAAAGTTGGGGTTTTCTTACCTACTTCATCAGGGAAAGAAAAAAAGGCAAATAGAAGTCACACCTAAACAAGCCGTGGCAACAAGGAGACTTCAGAAGTGAACGCTCCTGCAGCCACAGAGCCTGAAGACTGTCAGCTCTTCCCCAGCAGAGGTAGCAGGCAGATGCCTCAGGAGTGCTCAACCCATGTCTTCCTTTCTAAATACAGAATCTGCATAAACCTTTCCAAATCTGTGTGCGTCTCACAGCTGTAGCACTGCTTTTCCACCTCCTTCGCTACTGTCAAATTGAGAACTAGCCACTGGAACCTTGCGTGTATTTGTTTTCGGGACCATCCGCCACACAAACTTTGGGGCAAGGGAAGAGTCAAGAACATAGCCTAAGCACTTAGGACTGATAACTCGAGGAGACTGCATTACTCCTTTTCGTAAGGAAACAACTTTACGTTCCAACCTAGGCCAGCTGCCAGCCCTTCGGGGCTCTGCCCAGCCTGGCATTTGCAGAGTGCCTGGTGGAACAGCCCAGTACAGGTCATTAATAAGTTACGGAGTTGACCTTGAACCCAGAATCTCTTTACTAGTAATGGCAGCTATTTATCTGGGCACTCTTTCATTTTTATTCCTGGAAATTTATTCTACCCTCCTATTCTCATCCCATGTCGGCCTTGCACTTTAGATACACCCTCCAAATACTGAGACTGCCATCAAGGTCACCAGTGACCAAGGAGGTTATTTTTAATTGGCTACATCGGCCAAGAAAATTCCCACTGGAAATCAAGTACAGCCATCCTCCTTTTAAAAAATAAGATGAACCAAACCACTTATTAAAGAACTTCAAGAGGGCAGCATTAGGCCCTCAAGCCCTTTAAAAAACAAAAAACAAAACACCACACCAAAAAAAACCCCAACAACCCTGCACCTACTCACAGGAATTTGGCAGTAGAATTTATGTCCAGGACATCAGGCCTGGATAGAGAAGGGAAAAATTCATGAACTCTTGCACAAGCCTTTTTTGTTCTAGGATAAATCCCTTAAGTAGTTAATTGTTTATGGAAACAGACAATCCAAGAGAGAGAAGGGCCCTGTGGCTACTAAACAAGGACAGGGAAATTGAGCAGGAAAAGACAGATCAGCACTAGAGCGGTTGCTAGAGAACGTGCCGGAGAGTAGACATTTGTGGTCCCTCCATTTGATAACAGCAACAGAAAGAAGTACAAGCCATGCTACTAGGATCACTTGTAGCTACGGAGTTTCTGGCTTGTGGGTTTGCGACTAAAGGACCAGTGTTTCAAGCTCCATTTTAGAGGTGTGAAGAACTTTCTGGACTGGACACTGACTGGACAAGAGGAAGGTAGCCAAGAGAAGGCTCTTTCTTGTCTCTCCTGTATGCCAGTGAGAGCGTGAAATTCTTAGGCATGCCTTTGGGCATATACACATCCCACTTGTTTAAGTTTGAAGTGCCAAGAAGTTACTATTAATATTGCAGCAGTGGGGAGAGAAAAGATATCTTGTACCAGTTTCCAGAGAACAGGACAATATGTCATTCTCAGAGACAGGTCTTAGCCCAACCTTATGGCACTGGCAGACAGAAAACTTGGACACAAATGTCTCAGGCTGAAATCATGAAAGGGGCGCAGAGGTATTTTTAAAGAAATGTAGAAGTACCTATGTCAAGGTATTTCCCCTAAGAACAGCTAAGGCTGCTACTGCCAGAAGAACAGTAAGAAAATGGGATCTTGGACTCAAAACTGTGTCTTCTGCCACGCATTTCTGACAGAGCAGAGCCCACGGAAGGGAGTTCTCATCCACGCGGCCTTACCCACCAGTGTCAAATCCTGTGGAAAACACATCCAAGGACACTAGCTAGAGGCTGTAGCCGAGTCACCTAGAAACTTGCTTGTGTCCGTGGCCTGAGAAGCTCCAAGTGAGCATGTGGGGGCTGAAATAGTCTTTTACTTCTGCCTCACCTCAATACTTGCTGCTCTTGGCTCATTCTCAGTCCCAATATCCTTCTCCTTTACAGTGTAACCACTGCTCCAAGCTCTTATCTAAGCAGACATGACAGCAAGAGGGGAAGAGCAAGAATAAAAGCAAGCCAGCTAGAAAATGACCTGGCTTTTATTTTTAACTCCCTTGCCTAGCATCAAAGTCGGAAGTTCTCATTGCCTTATTCTTTAATTAGTATTTGTTCAAGAAAATTACTCTTTCCAAAACATGACTCAAACTGTAGAGCAGGCTTCTGGCACTGAGTTATAGTTACAGGAGAAAATAATAGTTTTCCTAGCAAGAAGGAAAAAGCCTAAAGGTGCAATCACTTTATTACAAGGAAAAAGTGTCTGTTGACCTCTAAAGAAAAAAAAAAACACAACAAACACAAAACCAAAAAACCCACACCTAATCCTTTCTTATGCTGTAAAGAAGAGAAACAAAGCTCATGTTATTCCCTCAAATTCCATAGCTCTACAAACTCATGTTTTCACTTTGGGGTGTGCCCTATTAGAAAAATAATCTGGCAAGCAGAGAAATATCAACAGTTGTGCAATCCCTCCATTTAAAGCAAAGCAAATAACCAGCTTCCAACAGGTATGAACAACCTGTCAAAAACCTGTCAAAAGGGCTGAAAGCAAAAGCCTTCAAGGATTCTCTGCAGGATGGGCCATGTTTGCCTGAATGCATGCTTTTAAATCAAAGCAAAGGAACCCTCCCAGCCTCAAACATCTCAGGTCATGGAGAGAAACAACAACTCTTTGCCAAGGAGCCGTTCTCTCTGCTGAGCTGCTCTGCATTGCCTAGTTGTGCAGGGAATACAAAGGTGCAAGTATTAAAAAGTAGTGTCCTGGGTGGCATGCAACCCCTGCCCCCCCACCACAGGGAATGTGTTTCATCTGATGGGGTGTTGGTTTTTCGGTTGGTTGGTTTTTTTACGGTTCTCCTCCCTCCAAATTTCTTCAGTTTTCAGCCACTCCAGTACCTCCTGGAACAGAGGTTCACACTATCTCAGCCTCCATCCTTCCTCCACCCCAAAAAGACGACAAACTGGCCTTGCAGTAGAATACTAACGGCCACAGAGTAAAATGACAAGGACACAGCAGTTGTCATTATCTCAAAGCAATGCGTCTGAACCATGAACAATTTGACTTCATTTTTACTTCTAGCTGCAAGTGCTTAAGCCTTGCATCAGTTCCCTCCAGTCACTGGAAATTAGAATCTAAACACACAAACATACTAGCCAAACCAGAGAGACCAGCTGAAGACCGAACAGCCAGCAATAACTGTAACAAAGAACTTTACATTTTGCACTATCCCATGAAAGCTTTTCCTGGGTAAGAAACAAGTGAACGGAGTCCTAAGCTTTAGAGTTATCTCATGGTTTCTAGAAAAGAACACCATGTAATTTTTCTGTGCCCTAAACCATTCACCCACACATAACCATTCAGTACCACTGTATTTTACGAACACATAAGCTTAGAAGAAAGCCACCATGACATGGCCAGGTACAACTTAGGAACATTTAACCTCCAACTTCACACAAGCTGTGAAGAAAACAGGATCGGGTTGATTTGCACGTCACAGCTTTTGAGCTATTACGAGACTGCTTTAGAAGAAGGCAAAATATAGATACTGGAAGTAGATAATTGCCATTTAACAGGTACATAAAGTGTTTTGTCTCTCAAAAGAGAGCAGCCATCCTCCAAGTTCCTCCTAGGCAGAACATCCTTAAATTTCAAACAGACTGCAACCACTAACAAAGTTTTCAGACATTCGGGGTCATCTACAGTTTCTGTACGGTAGAACTACATGGTTTCACTGAACAGTTTAATAAAACTGTTAGGCTAAGACAATCCACGAGTGGGCACAGGAACAGCATTCAAACCTATGGGTGGCTGTGGAAAAGCTGTACGAATTGTGCTGGCATAAACTCATTCTCTCGCATAGAATCTGAATTCTGTCTGTGTAGTGAGGCTGTGGTGTACTTTGACAGAAGAGTCTGGAGATAGAGAAGGATTATGTTAAAAGCAGAAGAACTACTCATATCCCCCTGTTATTCTGACTGCCTCACCGTCTCAGCTTTCAAAAGAATAAAATCTTGCAAATGCAGGTAAACTGTGTCTGGGGGAGAAAAAAAAGAATGAGGATGTAGAAAGGGCTTACCATTACGTTCCTCAGGTCTAAGGCTCTTCTTTGCAACTTCTGCCAATGCCCCAATGCCAAGACCAACAGCTAGTCCTTTAAAATAAGAAGAAAAAGACCCAGGTCAGAATGAAAAAGCCGCCTGAGCCACAGAGGCATTTTTTGTAATTAACCTTAAGCCACACAGTCAAATGCACAGCGGCAAAACAGCTTGATTAGAACATCCTTGCTTTTGCAATGGAGTCATCTTCAAGTTTGACACTGAACAGTTTTCTCCTGTACTTCTTCAGCCCAGCATGCCAGCCAGGCCTCATAGGCTAGGCCAGCCTGGGATGGCTGGCTTTTATAAAGCATGTCAACAAGTGCTACTCAGGGCTCTGTGCTCTGGCTGAGGTCCTGCTGTAGACTCAAATCATGGAGTTTAGAAGAAGGGAAGAAAAAATAATAACAATATCACAAACTTAGTTCTCAAAGTATAATTCTCAGGAAAGAAGAGAATCCTCCTCACCCCCCACCATGCCACCACAGTAAAGTGAAGCAAAACTGTATTTAGATGAAGCCAGTGCCACTAGAGTTCAAGGCTCTGTGACCCCACTGTCTAAGCATTCGGGTTTATTTGTGCTTATTAGCTGTCTGACTTCCACGTACTCGTTTACTACAATGAACTGAAACATGGTTTTTTTCTGAGGCCCACCTTATGCAAGCAGTGTTGTAACCTGCAATTCCAAGGAGCTGTGCTGAGGAGTAAGCCCACACAGCAACAGTAAGACCATGAGACCAAACACCAGCACTCCACAGGCACTATCCCCCTTCCAAGCAGGGAATTCTAGGGCGTTGTCTCACGGCCACAGATTAAGCTACAACTACAAAAGAAGCGTTATCTGCCTCCACTAACCTGACCAAAGCCACCAAAGATTAAATGAGACAGATCTAATCATGCAGTAATCTGTACTACCAAAGGTCTCGCTGCCTTCCCAGTTTCAAAGTATTTATTTTTCTGTATAAGTGACATGGGCAACGAGAACAGCTGGCACTCCTTCACATCTCCTCAGCAATGGTGCATCCTGCCATGCCATACTCCTACACTGCTAGCAGTACGGGGTGGGCATGTTTTCCAAGCAGAAAACGAACCTCTACCACTACAAAACATGTAACAATTCAAAGTTGTATTGCTTATCGAATGCCAAATGCCAAAACTTGGGTGTTTTCCCTGCATATCCAGGGCTTAGAAAAAGCTGCCACTCCTCAGAAGTCTCAGTCGCTCACTTTACTCCTTTGTTCTTACCAAGCTGTTATCAGAAGAACTATGAAATTAGGGAATTAAATAATGGCCTAAAATCTTCATGGCTATAACTCCATCTACTAACAGCAGTACTAAGGATCATTTTGACCCTGAACTTCAGGAACGTATTACATTCTCCTTTATTAACCTGAATTTCTTTCACTGTGGCATTTGGAGCGCACACAACTCACACAACAAAAGCCAACGTGGAAAGCTTCACCCTTCCTCATCTTACAGACCAGACTAACACTCTAGGGTTCAGAAAACAAGTACTAGACAGGAGGGTTCAAAGCCACAACGCTTATTTCCTGAAACGCCACCAGATTTGTTTTCCAGGCCTCTTTTACACAGACACCCATCTGAAAGGCTGCGGTCTAGGCACGTATTATTTGGACACAAATAACACTGTGTACTGAGTCTAGCGGAGATAGGAGTTAATTTTCTTCATAGCAGCCTGTATCATGCTGTGTGTTGGATTTGTGATTAAAAGCGTTGATAACACACCGATGTTTTAGCTGTTGCTGGACGGTGTTTGCGCAGCGTCAAGGCTTTTTTCTTTTTCCCCACTCTGCCCTTATAACAAGTAGGCTGGGGGTGGGCAAGAGGCTGGGAGGGGACACGGCCAGGACAGGTGACCCAAATCGATCAAAGGGATATCCATCCATACCATATAACGTCATGCTCAGCAGTAAAAGCTTGAAGAAGGGAGGATGAAGGGGGGGAAAGATTTGGGGTTATGGCGTTTGCCTTCCCAAGTAACCGCTACAGTTGCTGAAGCCCTGCTTCCCAGGAAGCAGATGGACATCTGCCGGCCCATAGGGAGTAGGGAATGAATTCTTGTTGCTGCTTTGCTTGCACGTGGAGCTTTGCTTCACCTATTAAACCGTCTTTATCTCAGCTCCCAAGTTTTCTCGCTTTTGCTCTTCCTATTCCGTCCTGCTGTGGGTGGAAACGAGTGAGCCACCGCATGGGGCTTTGCCATCAGCCGTTCACCTGCTACCAGGAGCAAGACATCCCTCCAAAGAACCTGCACAGCTGTAGAGAAGTACCCTCCTCCTCTGGGCCACTAGTCTACCGACCTTGCACAAGTCACTCCTGACATTTTTCATTTTCCTTGTCCGCAAGATGAGTATTTCTGCCAAGATTAATCATTTTGGGACAATTTTCAGCATCACTGAACAGCCACGGTTCAGCACCTTGGAAAATAACATCCCTGAGCACCTCTAGAAAGTCACACTCCTGCATTTTGCACTTTATGCAGACAGATTATTTTGGGTCTGGAAAATACCACTTGGTTTTATACCAGCAGAGTGCCTCTTCAGAGATTTTCCAGGCATCTCCAGCACCCGTTAAACTTCAAACCAAGCTCATCAAGAGATGATCTGGAATCAGTTTTCTTCAGAAAGAATCCTCTTGCTCAGCAACTGACACAACAAAACAAGCAGGAGACTGAATGGGCCGTTACCACTCTGCTCAGCCTGCCAAGCACAGGGGTGGGCGAGACTCTCTCCTGGAGCAGCCTGTGCCCTGGTTTCGGTCATGTCAAACACCACACAGAACACGTTGCAAGCTGCAAACAGCTGTGCATCAATTTCCACTAGCTTTCTGAGCATTAAACGCTCACCAGAAGAAAGCCACGCTCATTTGTTACTCACATGACAATCTGAATCCTGTAGTTGTCAGTCCTGTATATACTTTCATAAGATACCTCAAGAGGTTAGCTGTATTTTCTTTGCAAAATTGCTACAATCACATTAGATCTAGACTTCACTGCAAGCTTCCTGAACTTTCTTTATTGCAAAAGGATCTTATTATATCATTAAAATAATAAACTTACAAACCAGGAATATGATTAAGGGAGACAGAAACGTCAAATGATGCAAGGAAGAGAGAATGGAAATAAAGAAAAGATCAAGAAACTGTGTGGGTGGAACTGATGACCCATCAGGCTACAAAACAAGCATGGAACAAAAAACTGCAGAAAAATCTGTTTTACCAATCCAACCTTGGAAAGAAAAAATAAAATAAAAAACCAAGGATGATATTTAGTACTATAAATACAGCTACATGCAGTCACTCCAGCTGCTGCAAGAAGCAAACAAAAATACATATGAAGGACAAAAAAGTTCAGTAGAGGATCTTGTGCTGATTACAGAGAAACATTAGCTCAGTATGACATGCAAGCATTGGAGAAAATGATCTTCAATCTTTCCAGCAAGATGTACTTTGCTCACAGAAGAGGTGAGAAGCCAGGCAAACTCTGCAGTCCAAGTATTTCTGCCTCCTGTTACCAATTTGTCCATCACCCACCAGAGTGTCCTAACACCATAGCTGAGAGATCAACATTCCCTATAACTCTGAGGGGACAACAAAACACATGCGAAGACAGGAGGAGGAATGATTCAAGTGTGAATGGGCTCATGCCAATAGCATGGGAATTCAGCCATCTGAACCCCAGGAATAGTTACATGAACTCTGTTTTTGACCTACTCAACATCTTTCCATCTTCTCCAAATCTAAAATGATGTTCTTCTAATACGGAAATAAAGCAAAAAAAGTGGTTTTCATCCCACCAAGAAAAGTCAGAGTCAAATGTTAGTTTGACTGGTGTGGAGGTGGTAGGGGAAGAACCCACCTCAACCATTATATTTCCCACAATGACTTCCTGGGGTCTTCAAATGAAGCACACAAGAAACAAATGGTGCACAAAAAGTTTACCTTACACTCCCTCGTGGATACGGAGCAGCCTCCTGCCCTTAATTATTTTCAAGGCAATGCAAAGAGGCAGCCAGTAGAGCAGGAAATAATCACACCCCTGCCCCACTATCCCCTATTCAATTCTCATCATTTGAATGTCCTAGGAAGCAAGGACAGAGCTGGGTCACTACTATTCCACAGGTTAACAGTGACATCCCCTGCAAAAGGACTCCATCCAGCTGTTAACCACCATCCCTCAGCAGCAGTAGTTGCTCCCAAAAAACAATAATGTAATTGGAAACTCTCATTAAATCATCCCACATCTTGATTCTGACTTCCGTTAAAAAGTCAAGATGAGGAAATGCACAAGAGAGAACACACCATGCAGGCACAGGGAACTTCTAACTGACCTACTACTGAACTTTGAAACACTTAGTTTACTTCAAGCTTATCTTGCCTTCTCTTAAAAAAAAAAAAAGTTGGGTTGGATCTTAGGAAAGCAAAAATCAATTCTCATCTCAGTTGGAAAATCCCTCCTATGCCCTCATGTGACTCCCTTCAATCAGCCTCATTCCTCAGCTTGCAGGTATTTTCAAAAATTGTACACATTACCTCGTGCATCACTCCTGCGAGTAATGCCCAGAAAGGACGCACCGCGAGGACAGTAAGTAGCTAAGAGAAGCACACAAGTACTACCATTCCCTGGCTCACAATCTAAGAGGAAAACAGTCAACCATAAGCCAAAGCTCACCAACAACTTCAGAGCAATCAAAAACAGGTAAAAGTCAATGGTGAACCACAACACTTGAAATCAGCTAGTGTTTCCTGGTTTAAGCATTTAAAATGCTTCATAAAGACACAATTTGAGAAGAACATTCCTCATCAGATATGAGCCAGTCAGGAAAAGCCACACTAGAATTAGCTGACGGGGTTTACAATTGCTCTGGCTCTCTCGAGGCCATGTGCAGGCTGGAAAAAGCACTCCAAACTTGGAGCAAATAGGAAGCAGGAGCTACTCCGCACTGTAAATGGGGGCCCTCTTTCCACGCAGTTCTGGAGGCTGTTTAAAAGCTCGTATCAGTCTGGATCGAGATCTGACCACGAGGAAGTACCCCTTACAGATAGTCCTTCCCATGTGGGCCTGCCCACACTACTTTAGACTCGCCACACTCCCAGAAACCTTCTTCAAGCATTACCCAGCCTACCCAAATATCACCAAGGGATTTCTTAAACTGGAAAAACCCTACCTGTAGGCCACAGGTGTTGTTTGTTAGCCAACATACTGACAGTGGTATTTCTCTTTGCTATTGCAAGGAAAAATTCAGAGGGAAAAATAAGCAATGAATGCTAACAAGAGGCTGGAGAATCTGAACACCATTTTTGCAACACAGTGTCCCCCTAAAAGAAGTCCTGAAAGCAAGAGCTCTGTCTTGCCAGAAATTTCAATCATATAAAACAGACAACTGGAGGAGAAGGGCAAGACCAAAAAAATAGATGACACAGAGATATGACTAGGGATGCTGCTTATAAACAAGCATTTCTTTCTGACTCTCCCTTCATGGTTTTGGTTTGGTGGGGTTTTTTTTGTTTTGTTTTTTAACCTGAGGTTAGAAGACAGGTAGATAGTTATATTTCCCCTTGAAGCATGAGTCAACCTTTCCTCATGCAACAGCCTTGGATGCCAAGAGCTAGAGCATACGGCGACAACACTGGAACTCAAAGTTCACAGAAAATTTGGTCATCTGCCACTTCACATCCACCAGCTGTCAGCAAGCAGCCACAGATAAATTCGGAAGATGACAGCTAAAAGTGCTGTGACACTTTCCATAAAAATCAAGGCTAGATTACAACAGAGACCTTTATGCTACTAGAGCTTAAAAATAAAGGAGTCAAGTTAGTTTTAAAGTGATGCCTTGTTACTCCAAAAAGCAGATCATGAATCTTGCTTCCCTTTCAGGCATAGTAAGCATGCTGAGAAGCCAGAGCGCCTGCAATGAACTACAGGGTTAAAGAGAACCGACCAGCACTAAAACCTTATGATATCACCAAACTGCCTTGCTGCCTATTCCTGCACTGCATAGAATCAGTGCCTTGCCCTCAACTCCTCCTACTGTGCATATTACTCTGACAAAGATACACACAGACATAGAATAATTGGTTTTTTATATAGTAGTTAATCCAAGTGACATTTGACAGGCTAGTTTTCTTTCTTCTGGGATCCGTAACACGAGGATGTCTACTTTGCAGAGGTGCTTCCCTATCAAATTTTGTGGAAGAGAATCACAAGAGCCACAAGGGCCTAACATGCTACTTGGCTACTTGGGAGAGACTGTTCACAACCTAGATAGTCTGTTAGCATCTCAAAACACTGGTCACCAAAAAAAACCAACAGACAGACTACTCATCTAATGATTAGCTAAGTAAGACTAGCTGTGATCATCTTTTCTACCTGCAGTACTGTGATAGTTCCCTTTTTCTCAGGAACATGTTAAGTCCTTTGATGGTTTTGGATATAAGACATTAGATAAACACCATCTGTTAATACTGCTGAAGATATTTAGCTGCTTTTTTAACGTAGTAAGTCCCATTCTGCAAATAAAATTCACATAGGTTTCAGCTCGCTTGATCTTACAAGCTCAGACTTTACATCCTTCCTGGGAGAAAATGGTTTATAAGCAATAGCCAAGTAAATCAAACCTTGACTATTATCATCTCCCCACCCTTAGAAATCAATATCAGAAGGATATGTTTTATATTTAACCACTGTTGAGAGAAGTAGCAAGGATAAGTCTGGGAAAAAATTATTTAATATAACAGCTGCTTCAGCTGTCTATGCTTTACAGTAACAGCATACTGTAAGGAGAGTTTCTTCAATAAAGTGAAATCACATATGCAGGACCGGGGCATTTGTACAGACTGGAGAACAACCTGCACCTCGCCCTCATTAAAACAGCCAGCCCAGTATGCGTTACCATGAAGACGTGCAGTTCTACTACGCACTCCCAAATCATCTGCCCTACACTCCTGAGAGTGACTTTCCCCCCCACCCCTCTATTTCAGAACCGGTATAAAAAAAAAAAAACCAAAGCTCCAGGAATATATCAGCCTGCCACCTTAAGACAAATGAAAACCCATGCCAGCTCTGTAGTTTTTGTTACAGGTAGTTTGGTGAATGGATCTGAAAGGTCTGTTTAGGTGGGGAGCTTTTCTCTTTGCCATACTGTCACAGTAGCAGCTAGATACGATAAAAGAGTGACAGATGACAGGATTCAAAGTATAACTTAATTCTGACTAAAGGTCAAGATCCATAACTGTAATGAAAAAGCCCAAATCAAGCTCTGAGCTAAGCAGCTGTTTGTGGGAAAGCACTTTCCTATTAGCAAGCTCAACCAGAAGACAGAACCAACTAATGCTTCAGCAGGAGCGCTGTCATAGCCAGCCATTAATCAGTACGTGCAAGCGTAGTGACTTCGCAAATGTGGGTGTGCAAACTGACCTCCAAAGTTGGCGAGCCGTCCGATCCTTGTGACGGGAACCTTCCTCTCCCGGGCCCGCTCACTGAGCTGCGGCAGAAAGAGGGGGAAAGGAAAACAAAACAAAAAGAAATCCACAAATGAACTGGGCATATGGTCAGATACCTGCAAATTCAGAGTGCAACTCTGAAAGCACTTCAACTCTGTGCTACAGAAAGCTTTTCTTGGATACCGAGCCTTGTATATGTTGAGATTTTCAAGTGAACACACTGCAGAACGGACACCGCGTGAACTGAAACATACACTAAGCAGAGGAGTGGAGGAGAGGGTGGGAACGATAGAAAAGCTGACAACCATATTCAGAAACCCCATTTTTACTTTCACCTCAGCAGCCCCTATATTTTCAACTTGGAGAAGCAGCACATTGCCAACCCAAACCCCCTTCCACACATGGAATTAAAACACATGGAAGGTTATCTGGTTCACAGTACTGTAGATAATTCCCACGTGTGCAACAGCTGGAGAAGAAAAGCATACAGTTACATCAATGTTATATGTCAGGGAGTGAACCCTCAGTAGCATCTGATACTGGGTTTGGGGAAGGAGGCAGAAAGTCAGAGCAGATGGCAAGTATCTCCACTCTGAATTTTGCTGTGGGCTTTCTGCCTTGTCTCACGCAAGGGCACGAAGCCCTAAAGCAACAGCTGTGAGCTATGTTACTCTCCAATCTACTAATGCCCAGGGCGATGTTCCCTCCACCTCTAGAAGGACTGCAATACACAGTAAGGAAGCCACAGCCTTCACTGAGAGAAGCTTAGGTCCAATTCATTCTTCACAGCCATAGCAACACAACTAGCTTAAGGGAACAGGGCCCTTAAGGAGAAGATAGACTCTTTAGGTCAGTCTTCAAACCTTTGTATCCCTACAGCTGCCCTCACCTACTCAACATTTAACCCCAAAAACTGGCATGAAATACAGACCCTTCATTACTGTAACATGCATCATAAATACATTGAATCCTCATAGTCCAGTGAATGAAAGGAGAACTCGTGTTAATAGAAAGCTGAAGTCTAACCCTATGTATGCTTCTTAAACATTCTCTCATATCAGAACATCTGATACAGAGGGGGCAAGTGTGAAAGGAGAGCCTGAAAAGCTACTGACAGAAACACCACAGAGATCAGAGTTAGGGAACACAGACACTTCCTTCTTTTGCCTCCACAAAAAGGAATAGCAGAAGAGGAAGAAATGAGAAACACAGGAGAAGGTGAGTAAGGACAATCCAGTAAAGAAACCATAGCACTAAGAATCCTTAATTAAAAAAAAAACAACATACCATTTGTTTGTAGGGTTTCTGCTCTGAACCCGTTTTAGCCTGTCTGGCTTTATCAATATCTTCCGCTGTTAATCCACTAACAGAGGAATGGTCTTGGTGAAAAGCCCTATTTTGTCCAAAAGCAGCAGCAAAAGGATTTCCAGCGTCCCTAAAGCCTCCAAATAACCTTGCATCCATTTTGGGAGGAAAAGGCTTCTGACCCATGCCGGAATCTCCAGTCTCACCAACACTTCTAAAAGGTCCATTTGTAGTGTAAGAGTAAGCAGGGCCTTCACCGCTGCGTTCGTGAGGCTTGCCAGGGGCAGTGGAGAAGTCCATTGCAGCATCTGGTTGTTCTCGGGCTGAGAAGTCATAGTCTTTCCCAAAATCCTCACTGAGATCAGTTAAGTTCTCCTGCTGTTTGCCTAGTTCCTGCAAACAATAATAGAAATACTTTAAGGAAAGAACTTCAAACCTGCTCCCATACCCACACCTGGTCCTCAGAGACAGACATGTAGCTAGGCTGTCCTGTCTCCACAATAAGTAATTTGTGGAGACGCTGGCACTGCAGACGTTCACAGTAAGAGACAGGAAAAAAGGAAGAAATGCTGAGGACACCTGGGATGGAATCACTGGCAGTCTTTCAACTCCACTGATGGGACAAATTCATTAACAGCTTCTCAAATACCCGTAACTGGAGAGGCCTTGTTCTCCATACACTGCCGGGAAGCATCACTAATTGTGGAGTTCGCTAGAAGCAATCCACTGCTCAAAATAACAGGTGATGTGAGATACAATATCACCTAAGATATACTCAGGAGGGACAACAAAAAGCTAAACCTCATAATATTCATAATATTCAGTTCTTACCCCTACCCTGCTCCCTCCTCCCATGCTGTCCCTAAGCATGCAACATCAGCATGTTCAAGCCCAAAGCTACTCGAAGCAATACCAGATACCTATGGCAAGGTTTGTTGTCATCCCAAAGTAATTAAATTTTGTGCTTGAAGCATGGATAGCAGCGTCAGACACAGCAACACTCAAGGCAAGTCTTCTCTGTTCTGTCCTGACCTGTAAGAGTTGCCCCACTAAATCCAGATATTTCCCACCACTTTTCAATGGGGGGGAGGTGGGGGGCGGGGAAGAGCAGAGCATTATCTCCTATTTACTTGCGACTCGGCACATGTCCTATTTACTTGCGACTCGGCATATTCCAGTTACCTATCTCAGCAGCAGCAATACCATGGAAGAACTAGTGACTATTACAGCCAGTCAACAGGATTTTGAATCCTGCTACGGTCAGGCAAGCAGGCAACATATTTTAGGCTCTTTCCTAAACACTAATTACATTTCCCCTCCTTACAGAAAAAAACCAGAACACGGTCTTTCCTGTTATTCAGCAGGTCTTATGCTATTCTGATCCTCAACACTGGGGTGGGGGGTGGGAAGGGGGAATCTGTTTACGGATGGGGACTGTGGCCACAATACTGACGGATGATTTCAAGCAAGAAGGCATCTCTACTTCCATACTTAAGTTTTAAAAAGCATGTCAGACAGCCAAAACCCTGCCACACATCAAGAGAAGTGAAATATAGTCACTTAACATAAAAGCTTTCCTCTCTTCAAAACAGAAAAGCATCATAGCTTCAGACAGATTTCTTACTGAGCCCTGCTTTGGCAGCAGCTTCCCGTGCAACTCATTTAGAACGCAGGGCAAGTGTTCTGCAGGTGTGTTTGTGGGGCCTTCCTGTGCAGAGAAACATGCACACAAACAGGAGAACATCGTATCTCTCTCTCTCCTTGGATGCAAAGGCAAGACAAAGCACTATCTCTGTAAACAAACACGCTTAGGGTGTTCCTATGGCAAGCTTACAGAGAACCATGGAAACACGGGCCCAGATGCTAGGACTGAAGCTACAGGAGACTGCTGTGATAGTCTAAACTTATTGCATAAAAAAAAAAAGTCAAAACCTCACTCATTAGTTTCTGCTTCACAATCATGATCCGAGCTATGCTGTCTTTCTAAGGGATGATAAAGAATGATTGGTTTTGATTTAGAAAAGTTATTTTTCTCAGACAAGCCCCATGTTTTCAAGAGATGGCAACACTGCAAATGTGAAGCTCTTATAAGTCCATCCCCATGCCTGGTAACAGAAGCTGCTGTTTTAAAAAAAAAAAAAAAAAGAAAAGATAGATTCTGGCTTTCCTTTTGTTCCTCATTTGAAAATCAGTTCTGAAAATCCAGCCTGGGCTGTAAGTGGTGAACATGCAGACACCTGACCCTGACACATGCTGAAAAATATCTCATGCACCAAATCTGTAAAGAAAGGAAGAAGCACTGAAATAAATCCAATTCACTCTAGAACTAGAGAGCTCATTCACTTAGGCAAAGGAGAGGTAATCAATGACTGAAGTTTGAAGGAGACTTTAAATAACAAAGCTGCTGGCCAATCTTAGCAAGAGCTTAATCTTTGACAACGAGGCGAGCAAAGCGCACTTCATTTTCAGCATGTCTTAAACACTCGGTAATGGAAACAGCAACACTCCGCAGTAACATTCCCCTCCTTTCCTGTCCTAGCACCTACTGCACACCACAGAAATCCTGGAGAAATCCCAGAGTGTTGCAACATCTGAGTTATCAACCCAGCGCTTCAGAGCTGGGTTCTAGTTCACAAAGCAAGTTCCTAGCCCCTGTCTAAACAAAGCCAAAAAGTAGATGGAGAAAAAGCAAAACATCAGACAAGACTGTGCACAAAGAGCTTTGCTTACCTGCATTTTCCCCAAGGCAGAACTGAACTGTTCTTCGGCAGTGGCCTGGATAGTCCTTGCAATGGTAACCGCGTCGCCCCCAAGGAGCACCTGCCGAAGCTGTCCTGCTTGGGTTTCTAGGACTGCTTTACTAAGCTTCGTCAAGCCTCTCATGACCATGATGGCATCACCCGCCATGACTGATTTCTTTCCGTGCTGAAAGATGAAAGAGAAAAAAGAAAAAAAAAAAAGAAAAAAGAAAAGAGGTCAACAAACAAGTTTGCAACCACTTTTAAATCACCTAAGAGACAGTGGCTATTCCAGACAATCTCTTTCCGCTTTGGCAAGCGGCCACCATGGGAAATGGTTTGCAGCTCAGATAGCACACGGGCCAGCTTGAATGACAGCTAGTTAGCTGACCTTACCAGGCAAAGCCAGAACTCTCCTTATGACTGTTCATGAGTTAGGATAATGTTCCAGGATTCCACACAATATTCAAGTTACCATTGACCAGGGGACACAGAGACAGGTAAATGTCAGTACCACTGCAAAGATGGTCTTAATTCCTTCCAAATGTTTAAAAAGGATTAAAAGCATTACCATTTGACCTTTAATTATTATCAAGTCCTGGAACATATTCTCAGTACCTGATAGCATGGATGAAGTGCACTGACAACTGTCACATCCCATTCCTGCGCGGGAGCTATGCCTGCTCATGCTACATAGCCAAAGTTCTTCAGTCCCACACCAATGAGGAAGCGTCTGTGCTCCAGCAGTAGCCTGCTCAGCCCTCAACTTCTAGCTCACTGCTACTTTTAATTGGAAACTTAAGTACGCTCGGAACAGCCACCTACCACAGCATTTGCAAAGTACTGCACTACAGTGCTGAATTTTTGACTCAGTCCTCCTTCCTGTTCAAGAGGCACTCCATGGCAGATTCCTAACAGTTTGTGCAATTTCAGTGTCTTCAAATACAAACTGGGCACTGCAGGATGCAAGACAGAGTGCATCTGAGAAGAACAAGTTCCACCGACTCCTTTGTCTCAGCCTAGAACCAAGCTCAGCCTCAGGACACTGGCTCTCCTACAGCTCCGTGGTTCACATAAAACAAAAATCAGGAGTGGCTGGGATGCCAAAGCCATTTTGCAGGGGAGATTTTCACCTGCTTATTTCACGTATGTCCCACATCTTTAAAGCACAGTCAGGGTCACATTCCCAGGGCTGGCTCAGTTGCGTACCCTCCCACCTTTACTGACAGAGAAGGCAGAGGCATGCGGTTGGCAAAAGATGCTGCCTACGCTTCAGCCTTAACCACTGAACATTCTCTGTGATAATCTGGAGGAAAAAAATATTTCTGGCTGCAGCAGGTACCAAGCACGACTAAGGCCACTTATTTAAGTTATTTCCTTGGTAGGTACGCAGGCACCGATTCATTTTTAGAAGATAACCTGTGAACACCCACACATGCACAACCGTAAACATTAATACACTGAAGGTGTACAAGTGAGTCTGAGCCAACAGTACACACAGCATTACACCCTGATACAGACAACAAGCAACTGGATGCAGTTACCTTCTCGGGAAGCACAAAGCCTGTCTCACAAACACGTCTGCGCTATCAGTCACACAGGAGCAGTATGGACTGCTATAGCTAAATTTCTGGATAGGTACACAATTTTGCTGCAGTCACACAGGACATGCATGGATTACTCCATCTTAACTTCCGAAATACGTTATTATGCAAGTGCAGGGTAAACCCCAGGGAAGCGAGTATTATACCTTACATGCTTTAAGTGTGGTTGTCAGAGGACAGTCAAGTGTTTGCAACAAATTTGGGCTTAATTGGTTAGCTGTAAAAATAAAAATCAAGCCTACCCAGGCCATTATTCTGTGGTTATCTTTACAAGACCTATCCACATGCTTCAGACCTGTAAGAAGTGTTACTTCTGACTCTTTCCAGAGTTTAACAACTAGGGTCGGTTTTAAAATTGTATAATGCATGGTTAAACTTGAAAGCTGTCTGTCAGGTAAGGAAGTGTAGTCTGTCAACAGGAGGTGGCTTTCCTCCCCCCCCATCTTCACACTGGAAATTTCCACATGGATCTCACTCAAAGTATTTGCAGGCGGTCCCTGCAATTCAGAGCTGGGCAGAGAAACCAACAAACACCACAGTACTGTCCCAGCTGAAATAAGACCATTCAAAGGTTGTCACTACTAGGAAATAATTGATTTTTTACTCTCAAGTATTAGAAGCATGGGAAAGCTTGAATGAGAAAAGTTCATTCCCTCCCTCCCAAGAAGGGCAACAAAAGGTAATGCAATATAGATCCATGTACACTCAGACAACACACACAAAACAATGCACTTTTAACATGGATTCTTTCTAACCAACAATACTAAAACCATATCCTCCTTCCGCCCAAACGCAGCTGAAGGATTTACCTTGAAGTGGCGGTTATTATATGCTAAATGCGCCTTTAAAAAAAAAAAATTAAAGTCTTCCAACAAAATTTCAGGGAAGCTAATGCAACCACAAATGGAAAACATACATTGCACAGCGCGCGCTCAACCTCCCATTGCTAAATATATCAGCAAGCAAAGAGGACCAATTGCCCTTTATAGGTCTGGCTATAAAAGACAGCACTGGGCGCGTTGCTGCTGATATCCTTCTGACTTCCATGCTGCCACCCCCACTTTGCTCTGCACATCAGTTATAACCACTTAAGTACCATGCAAGTGCTTTGTTAGCTCAGAAGCATCAGCAACATGCTCCTGTGCAGCGCTGCCAAAGGACAGGCTGTTATAACAGGTCATTTATCCCGCCACCTTGCTGAAATACAGGCCTACAGGCAACTGACACGCTGTTTTCAATGATCTTTCATATTTTCTGCAGGTAGCTCACAGACCCAAAGGGAAACCGCAGTACAGGCACAAAGGCAAGGCATGGCTCAATAAGGACTTCAGAACTCAAACCCAGTGAGAGTCACCAGCAAGTAAAGCCTGAGAAGGAGGAATGTATCTTCGTAAGTGCGACCATACTCCAGAATTTTATTTGTAAGGAACCTCCTTCCAGTTCCTCATCTTTTGTACACCAACTCCTCGCCTTTACCAAAGCACGGCCAGGAAAAACCAGAGGAAATAACTATACTGCAATGATTAATCCTTTGGGAATAGGCCTCAGGAGCAAGAAAACATTCAGGTAACGTCTATACCCATCATCAAGCAATATGAAGATGGAAGGTAATAAGTGCAATGAGAACTGAACTGATACTGGAGGCATTTTCCTCAAGTGGAAAAAATCCCAGGTTATCTAGTTTTATAGACCCTCCATTTAGCAGGACATGTTGGTTAATTACCCTGGATACAGAAAGCAGAGACTAACAAGATTATCACAACCAGAAGGGGAATGCATGAAAGAAAATACATGCTAGATAATCCAGAAGGGAAAAGATTACACACAAAAAGTAATCAAGAATTAGTATAATTACCTTTTTCTCCACAGAAAAAGCAATAAGCACATGCAAAGACAAGAGACATGAAAACTGAAAGACAGAGGATGCACGCGCTTCCAAGGAGAAGATGAGAACATGTCCCCAACAACACACTCGCGTTAATACCCAGTGCAGAGAGCAGGCAAGGTGGTTCCCCCCCGCCTTACAGCAAGTTGTATTCATACCACTACTAAATCAATCAACAAACAGCATAAGCAAACTCTATCAACAACAGATTTAAGGAGTGGTTTCCAAACAGAATGTACAAAGTCTGTATCACACTTGACTTGTCTCCTGAGGGCTCGTTATCTAGTGCTAGCAAAGTAGGGCACTTCCTACACAGACTATGGACAAATTGGCTGTGAAGAGGGTTAACAAGTGTCAAATCACAAGCTGTTTTCCAAGGCAGGGTCACAGTTTTTGCTTAGTAAACTTTCCACAGTTGAATGAATCTCTAGAAAGCACCCACACCTTTTCGTATGAGGAGGCTAGAGCCAAGTCATCCTCGGACACCAGACAAGGTCCACACAGCGGGCAGAAAGGCTGATACAGGTGAGATGCCACACCACTAGGCAAAACATCTCCTGACATTGCACCAGATCTGGAACCCTATCGTAATGACAAAACTAAATCAATGCCTGGGATGCCCCTACGTGCACCGACCACCTGCCTCCCAAGTCACTGTCCTCTAGTGACTAACTGCAGTGCGCTTCCTCCCTTCAACACACCAGACTACTGGAATGAAGGTTTAAGCAAGTATAGCGAGACACTCGGTGTACCAGAGGCTCCTCACAACAGTCAACAGAAATTATTATATTCGTACTCTTTTCACAACACAGCCCTCCATTCATTCCCCTTCTTTTTCACGTGCTAACACGTCCTCCTGCAGACACACAGACCAGCCTCTGACTCCATGTGCTTTTTCCCAGGTGCTTGTACAGTAAAAAACCCTACTTATATATACTTACACCTATATAGAAATGACCAAGTTGAAACACAAGGAGGCTTCTAATCATACAGAAAGATACCAGAAATATTTTTTAAAGTTTTCTGTGCATGACAACACAACCTTTTTCAATGCAAGGGAATTACTTCTACCATCAACAGTTTGCTATCCGCACAAGAAAGAAATCTACTACTGAATAATTAAAAAAAAAACAAAACAGAACAAAACCAAAACATAAAAACACCCTAGCAAAACCCCAGTAGTTTTACAGTAGCCCATATTCCCTCTCTCAGGTCTCTAGATAGTTTTAGCTTCCTTCTTTATCTCCAACTTTTCTTTTAAATAAAATGAAAGTGAAAAAATATTAGGCCTGGACAAGTAATAAGGCTGATATCACACTTGCAAAGGAAACTGAAGCAGTCTCTATGCTTTCCTCCCCTTCTTATTATTCATTATCACAATCACTGTTTTCTTATTTGTATCTAAACAAGGACTATAACCCTGGAATCAGCGTTATAGCCACCCACACTATCAGAGTGAGTGTGGCAACAGTATTAAATAAAAATAATAAACACCACAAACAAGATACAGATGACTAGGTATTCAGCACATTTGTTTCATGGCAATAAACCATCAGTAGATTAACTTCAAATTATGTACTACTCATTAAACTGTTCTGTAGAATCATAGAATCATTTAGGTTGGAAAAGGCCTTTAAGATCATCAAGCCCAACCGTTAACCTAACACTGCCAAGTCCACCACTAAACCATGTCCCTCAGCACCACGTCTACCTGTCTTTTAAATACCTCCAGGGACAGTGATTCACCCACGCCCCTGGGCAGCCTGTTCCAATGCTTGACAACCCTTTCGGTGAAGAAATTTTTCCTAATATTTATCCTAAACCTCCCCTGGTGCAACTTGAGGCTGTTTCCTCTTGTCCTATCGCTTGTTATTTGGGAAGAGAGACTGGCCCCCTCCTGGCCACAACCTCCTTTCAGGTAGCTGTAGAGAACAATAAGGTCTCCCCTGAACCTCCTTTTCTCCAGGCTAAAACTGGAACTGATCTTTTTCAGATTTCTCCATTTCTTTTTGCGTGTGTTGCCATACCAACCCTTTCATGTTATCCTTTCACTCATGGCCTTTTTCAGTTCCATCACACACCTCCTCTACCAGTTCCTTTTATACCAGATTTCCAGGCCCCTACCTAGACATATTTTCATTAGCTGGATCCCTTGGGTTGCAGCTGATCCAGATTTCAGCCACGCAGGACGCAGAACAAACTGCATTTTGAAAGGACAAAGTTGCCATCATCCTTAAAAACTGAACTGAAGGTCTACCTTGCTTCCCCTTCATTCTCCCCCCTCCCCACATCTCCCACACACTGCAGCTCCAAAAGAAATGTCTTTAAAGACCTGACCTACAACAGAACTAAGGACTCCCACGTTTGAGTCCTACCCTGTGGCTTTGACTCAAGCCTCCTTAAATTGAATTCAGCAAGTCTCTGAAAGCTGCTTTAAAACTACCCTTGCACAAAGCAGTTTGCCAATGCCATTTAAAACAAACACCTCTGAAGGGCAGGCAGAACTTGTTTACTCTCTAATAGTTTATAATAGCAGTACACGTGCTGATAAAAGTGGGCTGCTTGGCAGACAAATGCACCTTTCCACCAAAATTTAGAAGGTTTAGGAGTCATTTTTGGCAAATGACAGCGAGTTCAAAACCAAGTACGAACAATTTTCCCCATAAATGGCTTTGACACACAACGTAAGAGTGAAAAGAATGCTTGGACACTTTCAAAGTAAGCACAGCCTGCTTTATTTTAGGCAGAGATACATCAATGCAAAGTGAATGCTCTGGACTGACGGCTCTACTTCTTTCTGGACAATGTCTGGGCATATGCAAAAGCATAGTCACAGCCCGCGTGCCTGGAATTAACAGAGCGTCTTTCTACCCTGGCCACAGATCTAGAAATAATTCACTCACAATTAAGATCCTAGTGGGAGAGCGCGTTCCCTCGTTACAGGCCACTTCCTCTGCTGATACGCCTTGACACAATACACTAATAAATTCTATCCCAGGCGCACATTGTTTCCCATTAAACTGAGGTAGATCCAACTCAATCGCTGCGAGTTTAAGGCTACCACTCACTCGCTTTTCCCCCAAGAATGAGTTCTGTGCCTGCTCCTGGGAAATAAGTATTTGCAGTTGGGGGGCCAAAAAAAGTTCCATCTACCTCATTTGCAGGGCAAAAGGATTTGGGCCACTGGGACGATATTTCAATCTAGAACTGTATTTATACCTAAGATCCTATCCTTGTATTACCTGTGTTAGAAAGAAGAAAGGGAGAAAGAATAAGAGGACAAGAAAAAAAAAAAACACAACAGGTTTTTTTCCTGTTTATGCATTGGGCAGTGCTTAGAACAAGCCACTGCACTGCATCCTCTATATGGCTCAAAAGCTGCAGGCACAAGTTACTTCCCCATGCATATGGATCTTTCATCCAGCAACAAGGACAATAGTATACTAAAATCAAAATGGAGCATGAACACAAAGTGCACAGATTAATATGACATTTGGGCAGATACAATATATGAAGCACATACATACTTAAAAAACAGAACTATTACAAGCTGAATTTACACCTTTGTTTGGGTTTACGGCAAGTCTACGCAAAAGCGCAGTTCACTAGTTCCGAGTCATCCCTCTATCAGTGCTCACATAGAGCATCACTTTAGAAGACAAATCCCCCACATCCAAAGGGAACAAACTCTAACCAGCAGCATTTATAAGAAGGTTACACTAAAGCTCTGCGCTCATCAAATCCAAACATTGCATTTCAAACAAAAAATAAACGTTACAAACATCTCCCCGCAGGTTTGCGGAGCAGCTCTACGCTCTCAGAGTCACTTCACCAGTTAGGGCAGAAGAGACCACCAAAGCTCAGCACCCTCTGACACACATGGAGTCAAGTCCCCGTCTGACGCACAATTCCACGCCATTAAGCTCTGCGCGGGGAACCAACTGAGTTTCCCCCCCCCGGTCCCGTACTCTGAACCAGAATACAAACTATAAATGAGGGAGGTTACGAGTTTGCAGGTTTTTGGGGGTTGGTTGTTTTGGTTTTTTGGTGTTTGTTTTTTTGGGTGGTTGTTTTTTTTTCATACACTGTTATGTTGTAATTGTTTTCATTGGAAGTCTTAACTTTCTGAAAGCAGACTGAGGCCAATTTGGGAATTGGAAACTGAGAAAAAAAAACTATGCCTCACAAACAAGTGCAGATTCCTTTAAACTTAATAACACCATTACTTAAGACAAAATACTGAAGAAAAATAGCAGCCCTTCCTCTTGCACTTAAACACACATCACTTTTCACTCATGAGATCTCAAGAAGCTAAAAGGCAACTGATATCAAAGTTCTCTACTTTAAAGGGAAGAGCACAAGTAATCTACCCAAAGTTACTGCACATCATAGTGATGGGGTTGGGAACAGAATACAGCTCTCTCCAAGTACACTGATCCTTACAGCACACAGCCTATACCTAAGCGTCCTTTAAATATTCACCTCTACAGAGCAAAAAGGAGCAAGGATTTATAGCCAGTTTGCTGACCATCTTAACAGTATACTGTTAACAGACATATCAAAATGATTAAACACCGCACCAGTAGAGGTTTCTAGTCAGAACCTTTCTAATTGTAACCGTCCGGAAAACTAGACACATCCTGTAACTGTACCATACATCTGTCTTCCTCAGGTGTAAGAAGATATTTTCCTTGTTATCCTTTTTGTACATCAGGACAGAACCATGCACACTATGTCTTGAGTCACTACTTTACAAAGTAAGAGGTACTCCGGGTGGCGTACGCACATCCGCTGTTCACATGGTGAACATAACCCTTCTGTTACTGTGAACAGCAGGTCAAACACCAGCCTCCCGCTATCGATCCTGCAGGCATACATGTCTATATAGGTGCCATGCCTTTCAACCTTGCCCTGGAAGCGAGGGTTAAGTTCGCATTTAGTAACTTACAACACATACCAGTCTATTCATAGCCCCCGTACATACCAGTGCCCTAGCTATGGGAACTTTCTTCTTTGCTGGCTGTGCTAAAACCTCCCTGTAAGAGAAGGAAAAACAGGATGCAAGAAGATGACCGTATGCAAGAAAAGACTACTTCAAGATGACGCAAATTGATTTCTGAGCTGAAGGGCAACATGGTCTATCGGAACCTACAGCTCCTGCATCATGCTCTGCCACAGTCCTCAGACAAGTCATTTCTGTTGATTCCTACTCAACACAATAGAGGGGCACCTTTGACACTATGGTAAGAGTAATGAGTTCTGTATTTCTCATAATTTACTACTAGACCTAATCTGCAAGCTCTCATACCTAATATAGAATCTATAATCGACAATTATTTATGCTCTCTCTGTATAGATTTTGTAAAAATCACTTTCTATAACATAAACATACTGTTTTTCCAAACTAGAAGAGCCAAAGCTTAAAGCAACGTATATAGATGCCTTTGAAAATCTCAGATCTCCCAGAGCAACTTCTGAATGCCCATGCTCCACAAAGCTTTGCTATGCAATATAGAATTCTAGGCTTACCAGTTTTAGAAGAGTTCTCTAAAAGAAACCCTCGATTCACTTGCAGTTTGCTACCATGCTATTTTTCCTTCCATCTCTTTCCTAGTCCTCGTTATTCTCTTGATGAGCACTTTGACTGTATGAAACTACGATGAGGATTTAATACTCCCAAATAGCACAAGTCAGAGAGCAGAAGAGCTGTGACGTTTCAGAACACTACGTCAAGCCCTTTTATAGTACATTTATTCAGCACATCCAGAAAAACAAAGGTGCACAACTGGTTATAAAGGAGAAATGCATAGCAGTGAAAGTGCTACCTAAAGATCTAATCTACAGAGAAAACCAAGACAAACTGTAGAGGCAAAACAACCACAGTAAGAGAATGTTGTGAGTGGAAGACATCACCTGCACAACACAAAACAGCTCTAGGACCACCTAGACCACAAGTAGATCATCTTCCTCAGTGTCTCTACGTGGAGAATCTACACAGCATTTAGGAAAAAGACATAGCCTTATACAGTTTCCACAAAAAACAACTTAGTTTTTAACTCTGTGTATGCGTGTAGACTTGTTTAAGCAGGGATATAAAACTGTAAAGTTTCTAGAGCCATACCCACGGACTAACAGCTAAGTTTTTCAGAGCAACTAGTGTTATTTCCTGCACTGTCAGAAGCACATAGAGCACTTCAGATACTGAATAACTGGGAATGTAAGATGCTCCATTTAGCTCTACACCTCTACTGACTGACAAAACACAAAAGCTACTAAAATAAGGTGCAGAAACACAACTGTGCAAAGGGCAAAACTTGCGTATCATGTTATTTCCTGGTTTTCCTCACCAGCTTAGATTGGTTTAACTTCCCCATCTACTGTAATGGGGTGGGGGGGGTGGGGGGGGAACAAAGCAAGTGGCATCTAAAAAAATTGAGGGCATCTTTGAATCTAAAGATGGGCATCTATCAGTAAAACGAGCTTTCGCTGCTGGGAGGGAAAGCAGACATTGACTGAACCCTCTCCCTCAAACTTCTATGCTTTACTGTGAGCTCGCGTTTTGGCTCCATGTGCAAATAACTTTCTTCTTTAGGTACTGAAGGAAAGCACGCGCTCACAGAACAGGCAGCGCTTGAATCACTTGTATAAAACAAGTGGGGAGAAGCTACGCTTCTCCTAGAGATGCTCCGCCCCAGAACACAAAGGTCAGTAAGTCAAAAGGCCTCCTCTTCCAGATGCTTCTCTTAATCAGTTTTAGAGGAAGAAAGCCAAGAGACCTACATACACACAGGAGATTACCTAAATACGACTTCAGACTCGCTCCCTCCATCCTAAACTCGAGTGCTCACCCATCAGTACCGATAGCTTTAAGGAATAAAAGAAATGCTTATTCATGCATCAAAAGCTGAGTCCTGAGACGCATTTAGCAAGCCAGCTGGACCAAGGAAGCTATACCACACACGCTGATACACAAGATAAAAGACCACGAGACACGTGCCACCCCTAGCATCCTTGTTAGAACAATTTAAAAAAGCTCACACAGCAAAACCAAACCGATCTTCACCTACAAAAAAACCCCTCTGTCACCAACTAACTAGTTTAACATGAGGGAAATTAGAAAGCAGGAATTCAGCTACTGTCCCTCTTCTCAGTTTCTAGAAAAAAAATAACATAACTGGACAAAGAGGGCATGAAACAACAGACCCTTACTTGCCTGTAAACAGATTACTGGAAGACAAGAAGCCAAAAAAAGTTCTGTTCTTGCTGCATGGATGCAATACGAGCTATTATTAACCTGCTCTAAATATCACAAATGAAATAACCAGAGCTGCATTGCATAGCACAGAATTCTCCTTGACAGCAACGAAACAAGGTGATCAACACTCAGACGGTAAACATGTAAGGGAATTCTCCACATCTTCTGACCTTTTCTTCTACTTATCACACTGCTTTATTTTTAAAAAGGGAGACACTGTCAAAGCACAGCAGGTCACCTATTTTTTCCCCCCTCTTGAGTAAGACTGGACAACATACAACTGTTTACTCTAAGCATATCTTATTCAAGGTTACCAAGGTCATTGCTAAATAATAGCAAAGAAAAAGCATCTACAGAATACAGAAATAAGTCTCCTGGTCTAAGAGCAAACAGACTGGGAAGCGCACGAACCACCGCTAAACTTTTCCTTCTGATGATGTATTGAAGAAAGACAAGTTCTTATGACACGGCTGAGAAACACAAGACCACCAATGTTCTGTTCCAATGCCAATCTGCTTTCAGCCGTTAACTCGGAGCAATTTCTGAATCATTTCAGAAGCCTTTTACTGAGCTACTATTGACTTTGGCCAGTACCCTTCTGCACCCAGTGCTAACAATTATTTTGCATATGCTCAAAGAATAGACCCCAGTTCAGTGAAGCAATCTAATTTAAAGACAAGCAACTCGGGAAATAATGTTCAGAAGGCGTCAGGTTAAATCTTTTTAGAAAAACAATACTTTAGGTGATTGAAAGAAGAACCTTATTTCCTCTTAAATTTTTCTTTGCCTAAACCCTAAGCGTGAAAAAAAAAAAAAAAGCCTGCTTCATTTTCATTAAGAGCTTTTTAATGTCTTTATTTTTCATAACCCTGACCGCAAAGTTTGGATCTTCATTGCACAGGGGGAATGCACAGAAGTTCCCCACCTATATTCCTGCTGGGAGGGACACGAGTGCGTTGGGGTATCAGAAACAGCGTTATTACGTATGATACAGTTCTGCAGAAGCTCGGATGGTCAGTAACTATGACAGCAACATTATACAAGGCAAACTTTTATATTTGCAATTATTTATAGGTAGCTTGTTCGGTACCTGTTTAAAACTAAGTACCACCCCATTAATTCCAGATCGCTTCCTTACAAAAACCCTACAAGCCTTTTAGCTGCTGGACAGTAGGATTATTTCCTCGGGCGCCTTACCAGAGCCAGGGGTCTCATGGTTTCTTTCCCCCCATTTCAGCCACAAGCAAGCTCAAAACAGCCAATGGATTTATTTTACATCCATCTTCAACCAGACGCAGGGACGGGTCCCGGCGACAGAGAGAAGCGAGGTTCTAAGCCGGAGCAGCCCGGAAAGCCAGCACGTAGCACTGGACGAGACCCTGCGTTGTCTTCCGAGATGCCCGTGGCAGGACACAGCGCCCCGCAGAGCGGAAAAGGAGATCCCACCCTCTGTCCTAAGCCGTTTCAGGTTGAAAATACAGCCCACCAGAAACACGCCGTCTAGAATATCCCCCACATCGGCTCGGGCGAGCGGCGAGGCGCCGGCCCCTCTCCAAAGGAGGGAGCTGCTAAGGGCAGAGCCGACCCCGCGGCGCGGGAGGAGGGACCGGGACCGGTCCCCGCTGTCACCCCGGGCCGCAGGCGGCGGCAGCGGCGGCGCGGCGGACCCAGCCCTTGCACAAGGCCTTTATCGCACACGCCACCCGCCTTGGGCAACCGGGCACGGTGACAGGGGCCCGAGCGCGCCCCGCACCGCTCGGTCAGTTGCCGGGGCAGCTGGAGGACGGCCCCGCTCACCGGCCACCGGCCCCGCGCTCCGGCTGCTCGACGGCCCGGGACGGCGCGGCCTCCTCCAGCCCCGGCGAGGGCAGAGAGGAGGCCGCAGCACCCGCCGACTTTTGGCCGGATCCAGCCCCGCGGGGCCGGGGCAGCCGCCATTGCCCGCCGGACCCCTCACACGTCCCTCCGACGGAGACCGGCGCCCCGGAGCGGAGCGACCCCCGGGCCGAGGGACCATGCGGCGGCCGCGCCCCCTCTCCGCACCAGGCACCAGCGCCCTCCCCGCGGCGACGCCGCCACCGCCACCACCTATCTCCCTTCCCTTCCCGCACTGCCCCGCTC
>VYZM01001720.1:77199-108158 GCA_013398915.1 Dromas ardeola
GGGCCGCGGGGGGGGTGTCAGTCTGAGGTGGCGGTGTCTCTCTGTGGCCCTCTGGGGACATTGATGCGTACCGAGAGATGCACAGGAGCCCGGTGCCTCGCAGGCTCCAGGAGAATGCCAAGCGGAGGGAGCAACTCCATTTTGTGGCGCTCCGTGTCCGAGAAACCTTTGTGCCTGGACGCCAGAGCGATTTTTCAAAGCATTGGCTTGAAATCGCCGTTGGTTGGTGCTGCTCATGGGTGTGTTGGACATCGCATGCTTACATCCGTGTTGGAAATAGAAATAGTGTGTTGTTTTCTACAGGTTGATTGCAGCGACGTGGTGTCTCGCAGATGCTGCGAGGGGCTAATAGTAACAGCTAGCTCCGTGCTTTTGTGGATGTCCTGGTAAGCGCCTGTCTCTGTCAGCAACTTTCCTGTCTGAAAAAACAACAATACGTGCCACATGGCTGCATTAGTGCAGAAGTATATTTGGATGAGGTTTGGAGATTAAATAGTTCATTTCTTCTCAAAACAAACAGGATTCATAATTCTCCTCTAGTCGCGGCATAACTTAGAGGAGTGACCAACAACCAGCCCCGAGCTTTAATTTCAGCCGTGTCAATTGTTTGCTTTGGCCAACCTTTTCAGCTAACTAGTAGCTTGAATTGAGCGCTTAAATCTACACTGAAGGGCCTATATCAAAGTCAGTGGGAATTGTGGGTGCTGTGGATTCGTGAAGAAGGAAACTGGGTAAATGGTCTGCTATAAGTATATATAGGTATTTAACTCTACACAGACGGTTGGTGAATATTACTGCCAACCTGCTAGTGCCGAACTTCCCCCTCTCTATAGAGAGGGATAGTTATATCCCTTATCTCCAGATACTCATACCAAAGGTTATTTGGCTGCTATTTATGAACACACAAAATATTGTTCAAATATTACATATATTCCTTCACTTTTTTTTTTTTTTAATAAAAACATATACTTCCCACCCAAGCCCCACTCAGCTTCCTAGGTGAGCCATGAGGAGATCTCTGCTAGGCACCAAACAGGCAGCTACAAATGAATTTAGCAAAACTCAGCACCCAGACGTTATCCAGATTGGAAGCAAGCCTCAGTCAGTATTAGAAAAGCTAGATTTGAACTTGAAAGGTTAAAAAAACAATTCCCTGGGGAAGACACATTATTGACTTAATTGCTCTACACACAGGCTGTGCATAGACACAATGTATCTGAAATGGAAAGGCCAAACATGACACTTTGATGTTTGAGAATGGGATGGAGACTGTATGTGTCAGATGATGCAAAAACATGGCTGTCAATACAATATGAACAGTGAAAAGTTTTGTAAAAAAATGCCTAGGTTTCTTAATTTCAATACTGACACCTTCAGAAATGCGTATGAATTAACTGTTCTATTTGTGGTTAATTCCGTACTACTTTCTCTAGAGGAAATTATCTCTGCCCTCATCTGGAAAGTGGTATGTTTCAGATGTCTTTTCTAAGGACGTTCTTATCTACTCCTGTACTGAATTTGGATGTCAGATCTAAGTTTCTGTGTAACATCACTTTGCTTGCATCAGCTCGGCATTAATTGTGAAATATGTCTTACTCACTGTGCTGAGCACGGAGAACTCATGGGTTTCTGCATGAGCACGCTGTCATAGTTTGAGATATAGGCAGAACAAGCACAGGATAAAGCTCTCCCCATCTTTCAAAGACAGGCCTGGCTGGTTCCCAGGTGGTAAACCATTGGGTATTTCTGCCGCCGCTGTTCACTTTGCATCACACCTTCTGTTGCCAGGCTTTCTGTAGCCTTAAAAGACCCCTTGAACTTGAATGCAAGACTAGCTCTTTCTATACTTAGACTGAAGAAGAGAGAAGTATCTGTTTTCCCACCCAATTTGGAATGCAAAGAGGTAGGATTGAAAGCTGGATTGAAGCTGCTGGCGGCAGGTACTTTATGTCCTTTTCTGTTACTTTTTAGTTCTTGAAGGGAATAGGGAGAGGACAACCAGGACTCAAAATTCAGAATCCAGAGGCTAACTTTTGTGGGGATGGTTGACTGTGTCCACAATCCTAAATAAAGAGTTGAACATGGTGTATGTGAAGCACTGGGAGAACTGTTCCATGGCAGAAGCCATGCAAGATCTCCTTGTAAACTGGAGAAAAATGGTAAAAGAGAAAAAATTCTGACAATATTTGGGATTGATTTAGTGCTGTCAATTAAGAAATTTACAGCCCTGAACCCTGGAAAAAAGAAGGGGCAGGGTGCTGTACTTCAAAGATAAACCAAGGAGTCAGCCTTTTCTTCAGAAAGGCTATCAGTGGTTTATGTAACAGCCTCCTGGTTGGCAGTTCCCGTGGGCCTTGAGAGGTCCAAATTCAGGTTCCCTCTCTGCTTGTGAAGGACTCACAGCACTCCACCCTCACACTGGGACTCTAATCGTTACGCACACTCTTGCCTTCTCCTCTTTCCAGCATTATTCGCATTCTTATTATTTGTTATTATACTCTACACAATGGGAAAGCTCAGCAAGAGGAAATGAAAATGGAGCACTCCTCCATCCCCTCCAAATCCCAGACAAGTTCACAGTCTGGCCTTGTGCAAACTGTGCCTTGTTTAGAGGCAGGAGGCGTGGACGTGCATCCTGTGGGGATCGCCCAGCCCACCCCATTCTGGTTTTGTGCCCTCCTCCAAAGGATTGTAGCTAAAACAGCGGTGACACCTGCTTCGTCCGTGCTTTGAATCAACTGTCAGAATTTGTGTAGGAGCTGATCTGCTAAATGTGCTATGCAAACACTTGCCAGATAGAGCCCTTCCAAGCAGGTCAGAGAGAGGGAACCTAGGAAACTTCTATGTAAAAACCTAAATGTTGGCATCCATTGATGCCTTAGTGCTTCCAGTATGATGTGACAGCAGAATGAGGTTGTTGCAGGTTCAAAGTTTTTACTTCAGTGTCTAAATCTCATGTTATTTTTGTGCTCTATGCCTGCATTCTTATGCAGATCTGAATTTACAGAGCAAGCCAGAGCAGTCCTGTGAAAAAGCAAGTTCCCAGATTTTGAGGAGTCTCTTGATTACCTGTAAGAACAAGAAGTGAACGTTATTAAGAAATCAGCCACAACGCATCTTTGGCACTAAAACTGTCTTTTGCTTCTCACATCTTGTTCAGTAGTGTTATATTGAGTCAAATTTCAGCATACTTGCTGCCTTATCCAGAAATGTGAGCATTTCTAGTAAGAATCTTACACCTATGAGGATTATATAAACAATCTTTTATTAGATTACAATAAAAGCATGATAAATTTGATTATAATAATATAAATTACAATACTGATATAAATATTGTAATGATATCTCTATCGTCATAATGTAAAATATATAAATATAATGGCAATTATAATAAGTTTACATTATAACTAATAATGAGTCACACTTTCCCAGAGCCTTCTCTCCACTGATGTTAAAATGGCTTGTTGAGCATTATTTAATTCTCCAAATATCCTGATTTTGCAAGTCAGAGAGAGGTCGGTACCTTACCCAAGGTCAGTGGGAAAGCTTGATGTAGCAGCTGGAAGTCCTGACGCTGCAGCAGATGCTTTAGCCATACCATCATACCTTCGCCTCGTATTGCCTGGTGATACTTACGGAACGAAAGGCTTAATGATGCAATTTCATGAGGCACATAAACAGCTCTGCTGTGGGTCTGGGGTGGAAGCAGCAAGAAGGGCCCGGGGAAGGGCGAGCAGGGCTCCGACTGTGAGTTCCAGCAGGGTCGCTGTCAGCCTTCGGGTGGGGTTGCTTTCCTCCTCCTGTTTGCTGTCTTCTGAGAGGCGCCTGTTCGCTCACCACCCAGCAGCTCGCCACTTACTGGGTGCCAGGGAACACCCAAGAAAAGCTCTGGCAGTTCCGATGCTGACTGCTTTGAAGAACCCAGTGAAAGCCGGCTTTTTTAAAGCCTCGTACCAAGTGGGCCAAGTTCCCAGTAACAACACAGAGAGGAACGGGCCAGAGAGGCTAAGCTTCTACAAATGAAAAGAGTTAGAGGACCAGAGCCTGGAAGGATCCTTGGGCCCTGCAGTAAGAAAGGCTCCATTGCAATAGGAAGTTAATAGACAGACAACTAACCTGCAGAAAAAAAAATTAATGGAGTCTCAATTAAGCAGCTATTGGTCATGTCATTAGGTTGACAAGTATCCAGGCTATTCAGAGAACACTCAGAAATCCTCTTGCATAGGACAGGCTCAAGCTGTTTCTCCAACCACAATAAAATATACGTCACCATCCTTCTCCCATGTTCACACAGCTAACCACAAAGCAAAAGCTGCTCTGGAAATGTTTCCCTCAGTCGTCCTTCTCCAGGCAACCGCTGAGGTTCAGATAAGCTACCTCTTGAAGGGTTTTGCCTTATGTTCCCTCATGTTCTTTAGAGGTTAGTTTCTTCAGGGCAGAAGGAGTGTCTTATCTGACTACGTAGATTTATGGTGTTCCATCAACTTATTAAAATAATATAGGGATGATGAACTGGAACAGCTCAAGGAGAAGTCACTGGACAGGTGGCTTGGTTTTAGTAGTTAACTTGTAGGTATTTCAAAACTTTGGCAGGTTTCAGTGATGCTGTTTGTACCATATGTTATTTACATGGCGTTACGGCCAAGAATGAGAGCAACAGCCTTGTAAAGAAATGAGATCTCTCTGACTCAGTCAGTGGTAGATGCACGTCCAGTATCACCACAGGATTCAAATGATGAGCTATTTTTGTAACACTTGGGACTGCTGGGATTCCTGAACTGTGTATTTTCATCCCAAAGCACTCAGGCATTCTTTGCACTTGTCCTTCCTTTCTCTCTCCCCTCACTGCAAAGGGAAGGAGACAAGGCTCAATTTCATTTAGGCAGTGAGCACTTTATTTTTAAGATGATTTAGTGCTGTCAAAAGGAGACAGTGTGGCAGTTCTTGAGACGAATGTTTTCTGTCCAAGAGGAAGACACAGAGCAGGGAGCAGGATGGGTATTTCATGATTTCCACCCCCATTGTCTTTCCAGGGCACTCAGTGAGCAGCCTTGCTGTGCACAGCTGGAGAAGGCAGGGAATGCCAGTGGAGCTGTTGGAGGGCCCCGAGCCCCCTGGCTAGGAGGAGGTGGGGAGGGGTGGCTGTCAGGTTCTGCGCAGAGGAAAGGTCTGCTGAAGGGCTGCCTCATCCCCTAGTTGAAAAAAAGGAGGGGGAAGAAGACACAAAACCCTTCCCTTTGCCTCCTAGGTTTTGCCTTGCTGAGAAAGCCACCTTCACAGGTGCCTCTCCATGCCCCTGCTCACACTGCTCGCCTGTTCTTTGTCACCCAGAGAGGGGCCGCTTTGAGGAAGGAAAGGTGAAGGTTGTCAAACCACAGAGGTGATTTATTATCTCCATGGGTCTGCAGGGAAGAGACCGACACAGGCCTGGGAGGCCAGCATTGGTAGCAAAGCTTAAGACTCAAGCATTTCTTGTCTCCTGCTATTTATTCAGAACAGACTGGAGCATCTCTTGACAGGGTATTTGTGGCTCATGCTGTACAGCTCCAGGGCATTGACTACACACTACTGAACTCTTACTAGGACGTGGGCGCAGGCGCACCAATGCTAGGGTTATCTCTAATAATTATTGGCGGAAAAAGTAGTAAGTCTACTCTTTAGGCATTTTAGAGGATACTCGCCTGGATTTCTCTTTTCAGGGATGTGAGGCAGATCACAGCCTCGTTATCTTTCACCAGGGTTTTCCCCTGCCCTCCACACACACATGCTCAGCAGGCTGGATAACATGATTTTCTCTCCCACTGGGGGAAAAGAAGTGTTGCAAATATGTTCTCACAAACTGGAAATTTACATATAGGTACATGGATTTTTTCCTCTCTTTAGATTATGAAAGAAAACAAAACTAGGTGTTATTCTCTAGATGAGGTGGGAACAAGCTGAAACAAGCCCAAGCTACAAACACGTTCATCACTGAGAGAGGGAAAAAGTTGTGGCGCACACCGTGCATACGCCACCACGCCACGCTTGGCGGTGGCTCACGCCACCCACTGCTCCCTCCAAACTTTGCCACATGGTGCCAAGTGGATACCGGGTGCTTTGGAAAGTTGGAGACAAGCCGATGGGGGTGGAGTATGTTGAGAGAAGGACAGTGCCAGGTGGAGAGGCTGCAGATAGGAGCACTAAATGGAAGAAAGTGATACCAGACCTTGTCTTTGGATGGTGCGTGGGACAGTGTAGGGCAAGGACAGGCACCTTGCCCCTGCCACCTTAGCAATTAATGTAGTAAAACATTCACAATATCCCGCTTGCCTGTTCAAACTCAGTTGCCCAACAGTGCTTTTTATGGGTATTGAGCAAAGCCATTTTGGATGAGATGAAGTTGAAAAGAGTGCAGCAGTCGGAGTAGCAGCTGCGTGCCTCAAGAATATGGTACTTCTGTTTCTCCCCAGATCTGTGAGACTCAGTTAAACATTATTCAGTCTGTGATTCTTCTTTATCTCTAGGCTAGACAGATCAGTTGTTTCTGCTCATTGTAAATTGCACTTGCTTGCATAGTTTGGTGAGTGCTTTGCCCTCTCCTCTTGCCACCTGATTGATTACATGTACCTCACTCGATCCCACACAGGCATAGTGGAAAGGCTCAGATCTTTGTCGCTTCCAGCCAGGATTCACTTTACAGATGATAACTCGTGAAGCCATTCACCCCCTGGGTAAACACGACAAATTAATTTTGAAGCCAGGCAAACAGAAGCCAGTCCTTTGCCTGAATTTAGCCACTCAAAGAGCCTTTTATGAAGGACAGAAGGGTTATCTGGAACAGTTTGCGCAGAGTTGTTCTAAATGCAAAGGCAGGCGGGAGCCAGAGCATATGAGAGAAACAGGACTATTTCTGAACTCTTTACTGGAACTAAGAATTAACACAAGTCATCATAGGTTGCTCTGCCGGCTCATGGTAAAGTGTGCTGCCAAACTCAGCCATTGCCCACAGCTTTTGGCACAGCATTGCCATGCGTCACGTAGCTGGAGAGCAGTGAGCCACCTTGCCCCAGCCTGGAATCGTCCCCAGGATGGCGTTTCTTTCACTGCCCTGAGAGCCAGTCCTTGTTCTGGCTTCCTGGCATCTTGCCTCGCTGTTCCAGCACGCAGCAAGGTGTGGGAGGGAGACAGGGAAAGCTGCAAGGTTTTTCTGAGTGCCTGTGTGGCAAACGGACAAACTCATAAGCTCCATCCACTTGCCTGAAGGCGATTCGCCGATAGTCCTGACAATTTACTTCTAGCAGTCAGCCTAGAAAGAAAGCAGAATCATTCCTACCTTTGGATGCTGACTGACCCTTTTTCTGCTTTGCTGTGGCTATCAATCCAATTCCTAAGGTCAGTTGGGAAGGACTGCATAATCTGACCTCTAGTATCTACATCTGTGTCTGCATACCTGGAGAGAGAGATCGATTGGTGGCAGAACATCCTGACTGACACGTATCTGAGCGCAGCTAAGAGGGAGATGCCAGCAATTAATACAAGCCTCTGGAAGGAATGACTGATCAAAAGATGGTCCAAACATCCAGGTTAAGCCCTTCATTTGACCCTGAGCAAATTATTCAACTCCTATCTGTAAAATAGGGCTAATGGCTTTCTTCTGCTCTGTCATGCTTTTGAAGCCTGACTTCTACAGAAGTGCCTGGAAAGCACAGCAGAGTAATTTCAACATGCTGTGGTAGGCCGTGCACAAGGAAAGAGCTCGCCTTCAGGCACAGCGGTGCCAAGAACCAGCAGTGCAGGTTCATTCTCCCATCAACTCCCGGACGCTTCTGAGAAGACTTCTAGCCTGGAGGAGACCAAGGTGAGAGCATAAAGATGTCCCTTTCCTACAGCAATCGCACTAGATACAGTATCTAATGATGAGATGAAGCTGGACAGTGACTACCTCCTGTGCCCTCCACTTCACGGACTTCAACAACTGTTGCTTCAGTTTAACTGGTGGCCTGCTTTCGAAGCATAGGAAACAAGGTTCCTTTTCAGGAAAACAGATGTCCTCGATGTTCTCTGCAGCAGCACTCCTATTCCGTGACAGCACTAAAAAGCACATGCATGTACAATAGTAGCAAAGAAGGTGACCTGACCTTTTACGTGCTAAGTGCCTTTAGTATTGCTTTATGTCCTCTGCTAGCCCTCATTTTCCCATCCTCTTTAAGTCTTTAAAGCTATAGCTGCACGGCCATAACAAGCCTCCTTAGTGAAGCTAGCACCCCACTCCTCTTTTGTAAGCCTAACCCATGCCCCAGGTATGTTCTGTTTTTTCTAGCCTTGTATTCTTCCTTAGGCTGACCAGCCACAGCTCAGAGCCTCTAGAGCCAAACATATTTGCTGGATTTCTGTTTCCCGTTAGTTTTCTGCAAAACACAGAGTTTGAACTGGCAGCATGATGAGTTGTCTGAAATCATTCAGTGTGTTTGCCATTTCAGTTCCTGGCTTGCCCACTGAAATCACATAGGGACAGAAATCAGATATTTTTTTTTCCTTATTAAAGAAGAAAGTTAAACAGTTTTCATGCCTCTTTAAACCTGCACATAACACTCTGCAAGACTATTAGCACAATATTTGGAGAACAAAAATAGCTCAAGTTTGAACTTCCCAGAGTATCACAAAAGCCGTATTTGGTAGGGGCTTACAGAGTGGGCATGTCTTTTTTGGCATGGTGAAGGGGCAAGAAGTTCCTGTTGGAATAAGTGTGTTAACACTACTGGCATTTTATTGCTACTGTCTGTCAGTACATCAAAGCTGTAGATAGGTAGCTTTAAAAATAATCCTGAACGCCTACCTTCAGCTCCAGAGATCTTGTTTGCCTTATACCAGTTTTGAAGGAAGACTCGGGTTCTTTCATAAATAGATGCAGCTCTACCATGTAATTGTAGTTGCTTACATTTAGCCTTGTAAAGATTGAAGATGGCATAAGTTAAAAGGTTGGATCAGTTTTCCACACTTGCTGTCACACTTTTTACATTGTTCCTAGTCTGCTTAAATGCAAGTTAGCTGTGGAGTTACTCTCATTTTATACCAGGGTGAGCAAGGTCTCCCTCAAATCATAGAAACCAATGATACAGGAGAAAATAGGCCTAATGCTTTTCCTACTATGCCCCCTTCTGATTCTTCAGGCCCTGCAAGGCATTTCAGGAATGCCAGGCTTCACACTATTTATTTCTGCACAGACCTAATCCTGAGTTGGCCTCGGGAGCTGTCACTTACTTCAGGCTGCATTTGATAGGACTCAAAACAGTTCCCAGTTTTGGAAAACTTCCATTCCAACTACTTGGCCCTGTACCTGTCTCAGGTTTCTATATCAAGGAGTTTAGCTAGTTCCACTTCAAAGTCTGTATTTATTTATATCTTTTTAATATTGAACCATAAATAGTGCTGAGCACTGACACTTCCCAAATTGTGCTCTTGGGCACCTGTCAAACAAATGTCTCGCACGAAAGAAGATAACAGTTCATATTCACTTAACTCCTTGAGTGCTCAGGGTAAATGTCTTGAATTTAGAGCGGGAAAAGACGGGTGATAGCAAACCTGCAGCAAAGGGAGGATGTAAAAGAAATGATACTGACTTGTGCGATCATGTTTGATGCCCTGTCTGATATGGGCAGATCTTTCTTATGTAACCAAGCTTAAATACAGTATTTACTCTCTTATTCTTTTTTTGGTTTTCCATTTGTAGAATGGGAACAGCTCACATCACTTTACCTTACTGGGGGCAGGGGAAGCAATGATAAGTTCGATGAGGGATGAACAGTGTGTTAGGGGGCATATAAATAGTGTGGTAGGAGAAGCTCTGGGTAAGATACCACATTTATCCAGGCTGTTTTCTTATAAAACAACTGAGTTCAAGAAAACTAGGTAGCCTCTAGTCCTCCTGAGGACACAGACATGATCTGGCTAGACCCTGGCTTTCCCAGTGCCAAGAGCTGGCATGACAGCAGCATGCTTTTCCCTTCCAGATCAGCAAGACCTGCTGGGACAGAACACAAGACTGCAAATGAGGGGAAGAATGACAAAGCAGTAAGTATAATTACTCCTTTGCTTCTTGAGGATGCTCAGAAGAAAATCTAATTTAGCTATGTCTAGAGCAGCCCTTGACTTATGCTTGGGGTTTGCAGGACTGAAACTAGGGCTGAATGCTTAAAAAAAAAAAAATAGGGGGTGAATCAAACGAAATGGAGCGTGCAATGTAACAGCAGCATCTCACCCAGAGCTGAACACAGCATCACCTTGAACCCAGCTGGTTTTAAATGGATTTTGGTACAGTGCGAGCTCACTCTCACTCAAAGCCTCTCCCTTGCTGTGCCAAAACTGCAGCCGTGCTGGGGTGTGAGGTGCCTGCTTTCTCCCTGCCATGAGGGAGACTCCAGGGCCTTCCGCCTCACTGAAAAACAAGGGGCACACAACAGAGTACTTTAAAATGGCTGGTACTTCTCCATATAGACTTACTGCCCTCCCGTGGCTGCCAAGAAGCATCTCCAATGCAGAAGCAGGGAGACCAGGGACTGAGGGAAACAATAAAGAAAAGTAACTATATATTCAATTTAAACCAAAACGCAATTTGAGTTACAAGAAGAGGAAGGCAAACACACTGTGTGATTAACTGGCAGTACCTAGGAAGGCAAGAATAAAGCAGAGAAATTTACTGGTTTGGGAGTAGCAGGGAGACCTCCAAATACTTTATTTTGCAAGGACAGCGGGCCTCGAGCTGTTCTTCACAGGAGTCCTGCTAGCGAGTGCCATTTTCTCCGAGAGACAGTCCATCTAGCTTCATCCGATTGCCCCATGGAGGAAACGTTACTAGCAACTGGTGCAAAGAAGGTATAGGAGAGTAGACCACTGCTCTGTTTCCTGACTGTGGCAGACGTGTGCTGTGACCTTGCTGTATCTACTACACCACGTAGGCCCACCTTCAGCAGTGTTTATAAAGCTCTTGCTGAGACACCCTCAATATTGCAAATGTGTCCTTTTCTCTCTGTGAGCCAGAAGGAGATGACATTTCTAGCACAGACCGACTCCTTTCTGCGGGTCTTCCCTTAAGAACCTGAAGTTAGGTTTTATGAACGAGATCTTGAGTATCCAATGAGAGCTGCTGTGGAAGCGCTGCATGGTTCTGCAAGGAGCGTCCCGTTTCTTGTACTTTCTTTATGAATGTGCTGCTCCTTGTGCACTCTCTGTGGGCAGAATGCATCTCCAGTCTTTGACGCACAGTTGACACTTCAAACAAAACAGCCCTGAAGCAACTGAAACCAAAAGCAACAATGAAGTGCCAAGAGGAGAAACAGCAGTAAGCACAAGCAGCAACAGCGTGGCCAGAAGGTGACAATGACAAAGTGGTTGAATTGCACATGCGTCTAACAAAGGCACTAAATACTGCAAGGAGGCTGCATATCTCCCACCAATGAAAAGCTTGGATTTGCCGTTGACTTAGCTTCAGTCTTACATGTTAGGCACTGGTGTATGCCCAAGCCACATTTGAGACTAGATGCAATGAGATACTCATTTTAGACTAGAGAGGAGGAATGGGAGATCGTGTCAGAAAATGCCAGTACATGGTACCTCCTATAGGACTTCAGGCTGTTGAGTGACACCTGCATCAAGACAGGTGTCGCCGCATCCTACCTGACAGCTGTGCTTATTCAGGGATGCACATCAGTGGGAGTATTAGGATTTCTTTAGGCTGAAAGAGGCTGCAGTTCAGCAGAGCGTGCAGCAAGTTGAAAACAGAGAACGAACATAGTAGACAGACAAATGCGTTGCTCGTTCAAGTTGCCAGGTCACCGAGTCAGTATCTCATGTTGTAGCCAGCTAGGGAGTAGAGTAAATCCTGCCCTCTCTGTTTTCACATCTTAGGCCATGCTGCACAATGTTAACATTACAAACAAAACTTCATCTTATGCACAGGTGGGAATGTCCAATGAGATGAGAAATCACTCAATATAGTTTTAAAACTTGTGTGTATGTGTGTATATACACACGTAAACACACAGAGTGAATATATATATTTGTAGTAAATACATATGAACTTTTACACAATTAAAACCACTCCACATGATATACTGTCGCTCACCAGGACAATACATTTTGTTGCACTGACAGAATCTGTTGCTCAGTTTTAAGTTACAATTTTTGTAAGTTATGCAAAACTGCTCAATGGAAGGCCAATCTTTGGCAAGCACAAATCTGCAGAAAACCACCAGTTCCAGTAGTGATCCTTCAATATTTGAAGGTACTCCCCCAGTTTCCTTCAAATACCAACTCTGCTTTCATAGGAATAAATTGTTTCTAACAATGTGCTACAACCCTGTTAAGCCAAGCAGGATTTTTCTTTTAGTACATAAAAATATTTCACATCCTCTCTACACCATGCAATGCAAAAAGTAAAATCATGTTTGCAAGTGATTGTATTCTGATTTGGCCCCATAACTGGTTTACTTAACAACAACAAAAACCAAACCCACAAACAAAATAAACCAACAAACAGATAAACCAACTCTCGCATAAACCTTAAAAATCAAGAGCTCTAATGATTTATGTTTCTAAAGGAAATACCTTTCAGTAATAATTAACTCTGTCTGCAGCTGTTAAGTCCAAACATTGAAAATGTAAGAAATGAGGACAGAAAATTAAAGAAAGAGCAAGAATTACCTACTTGTCCAAACTGAGACACACACAACTCATAAAAACCCTTATGCGCTTTTAAAAAATTTGTTTGAATCACCCACGTGATGTCCTCATTAAATATCAAAGTAGATTAGGTTAAACACGTCTATTGGAAAAGCACTACCTTAAAAATGCGTAGTTCAAAGCCTTATCTAAAAAGTATTTTCAGAGATGAAATTCTGCATCTCTCAATGACATTGCATTATTCACAAAAACCTTGCATAATGTTACATTTTGAAACACTGACATTGATCAGCTGTCAAAGAAAACAGAGCTTGTTTGCGTAATAGACACTCAAGTAAAATGAAAAAAAAAAATCACAGAACTTGGCTATTTCTAAAAAATTGACTCAGAGTAGAAATAAAATGATTTTTAAAAGTGGAGAAAACAGTAGGGTTCAGTCAGACCTGTATTTTTTACAGGCAAAAAAGCACTGTGTTTTTTTGTTGTTTTGTTGGTGTTTTTTTTTTTTTTTTTAAATGAACTCACTTGAGGCTGTGTAAATATTCCTAGTATTAATGATGCCTTGTGTAGAGTAATGTAACAGCAGGTTCAAGTTCACACCCCCTTATTTTGATACAAACTATGTCAGGGTATTTCCAAAAGAGTCCCTTTGACATTAAATAGCTATTATAAAATTCGTAATTAAAAAAAAATAATCTTTAAACAGTACCAAAAACTAGGTAAACCAAGCCTCAATCAGTGTAAGAGGACCTCTTCATAAAGGGAACGTAAATCCTCCTTGGGAGTGGTTACAACAATGCACAGAAATGAGACCAGAAATACACACAAGAAGTTACAGGTCAACTGATTTACTGGAGTTGCGTAGTAATTTCCACCTTATGGTAATTTGAAGATTGTAGTATGGAGCCAGAAAAAGATTTCCAGAAGATAAAATGCTGGGAGGAGACAAGAAAAAGTATCTGTTTTCCCACGCTGAGGATCTGATGCGCTGGAACGGGCAACCCTGCCTTCAGCTGTTAGCTGCAACAGCAGATGTGTTCAGAGCCAAGCACTTGATGTTTAAGTGTCCCACCACTGACATCCTGTCTAGATCCATCATGGCTCACTATGTCTCACAAGGGTCAGAATAAATGGGCATTTGGGGCAATTTCAACAGAAGTCATGTGCACAGACACCAGCTTATGAAGTCCAGCCTCACTTCTCTAATGCTCCTGACCAGATGTAACGCACTGCTCCGTTCTGTGCATGCTGCCTGCTCTGCTTTTCTGATTATAGGTACGAGTTACTGGCACCTCACGTTTGCACAACACTTCAAAAGTGTGAAGCATTAGCAACTCTAGAGTGCAGTTAAACTTGACTGCAATTCCAGGGCTAAAACACTTTAGCTTCTGGAAGCACAGATCAGACTCTTCACCTCTCCAGCGTCCCGTGCTACATACAGGTTTCTGTGCTCACAACAGCCAGTGTGCACATCAAATAACATAAAAGTAATGCTCTGACATCAGCAGTGAGCCAGGCTTTTCACTGGGGTCCAAGAGTCGGTTTAACATGTAACTATTAGATTTTTAGTACACATCATGTCACAGAGTTAGTGTTTTCCTTACAAATATATGGCACTAAGTGTAAAACTTTATGACTTATTCCAAACAGTGTACCATACTTCACAGCAAAGCTTTAAAAAGAATCCACTAATTCCCACTTCTTCTAAATATAGAGCTGGTGGGAGGCCAGGGTGTCCATGAATGGTCGCACAAGGTTGTCTGTGGAGAAGTAGAAGACCAAGCCAAAGGTGATGGAGATGGGAAGAGCAGGCAGTGCTTTCTTAAAAACAGCCAGTAGTAAAAGAGTTAAGCATAAACCCTGCCAGAGAGAAGAGAATAAAAAAGGAGATATAGTGAGAAGCCCAGAAATGTATCTGTCATCAAACTAATGTACAAATAATAAACTATATATGCTGTGCCGCAATTGAAGCCTGCCTGAGCTACCAGTGGCATAAGGTACGTTTGCCCACGCCTTCAGCTTTCACACAAGTTGGCCAGGTATTTTCTTCAGCAGTCTTGAGCACAGCTTTTTACTGAGAAAGTGGTATAAAGAGCTAATGCTGACATACAGCTGACCCCAAGAGGTTAATTTATTTACAGATTATTTTGCATTTTGTTCTACGCCATTATGCACAAGGTACCGATCCAGCAGATAAAAGCACTTAATCCTGGTGAACTGCACAGATAAGGAGTTTCACTGGAGGACTAATACACAGCGGCATGTACTCCTAATACCTTCCCAGTTTTCAAGGTCTCTTGGAGTAAAAAAAAAAAGAACAAAAAAAACCAAAAGAAAATATCCACTGCTGTTCTTTTGACTGTATTGCTTACTACGATAGGCTAATTCTGGTTTTATCTGGATAGTAGGCCAAGATCTGCTTTTTTGAGCATGCGCGAAAGCTTTTGTACATTTTGAGTAGAAAATATGGCTAAGTGCATTTAGGTATGGATTCCTTCTCTCATTTGAGCCCTTCCTCCATGATGACAGAACTTCAGAGACACTAGGTTCCAAAAAATTTCACGCCACCATAAAAGAAACAGAATGGGGCATTTGGCCTCACAGACAGCCAAGAGAAAGCATTCCCCCCAGCAAAGGGGCCCTGTGCTGGACCCCCAGGATATGGAGCTAGGTCATCCTATGGGTTTCTCTGATCTGGGAGGTAGAAAAGCTACACTCAATACACTTTATTTGTTAGTTCTTATGCTTTTTGATCCATGATCTCCACAAGTGAAAGTCACTGTCTTTCACTGTCCTTGGGATCTAGGCAGGGAAATGGTGGGCCAAGGACACAATAATTCATTTTCATCTACCTTCTAGAACTCCTGCTGTTGCCCTTCTGGTTAGTTTCCATGAGGATGCTGGTGTAAACAGCAAGTTCCTAGTAATTATTTTCTACCTAGGTGAAAGCTCAACCGTGTGTGGTCATTAGACCTGGCAGGACCAAGTCTTTAGCAGTTACAATATGATTGTCATCTACTTTTGATGATAATTTCCACAGATTTTTAAGTCTCCTTCCTTCCTCCTTTTTCCAGCATGAACACAAGAACAAAATAGGTCTTCATCCTCTTACTTACCATTCTCCTTCGCAAAAGGGAGTTAACCTTTTCAACTACACCGGCTATCAATGTGGAGTTCATAATATTGACTTTTGTGGCTCACAGAAGTCCCCAATCTTTAACACTGAAGCAAAGACACTAACAGTTCAGCTTTAACTGCATTCCCTGGGGCGGTTTCTCCCTCACCATCTCCACACTGGGCTCTGCTCCGAGGAATCCTCCCTCTCAGCCCATATCATTCAGCTTCTCCCAGCGGCTGTTTAAAGCCTGTCTTTATAGGCAGCACTAGGCTGGGAAAATCACTGGTGGTTTCTCCTAAACACCCAGCTTGTTACCGGCAGAGATTTAGCACTGCTCAGCTGCTGGTACTTCCGGCAACACCACTGTGCTAAACAGTCTTTAACAGAGCTTTTAGAAGTTTGCTCACTTACTATGAGAATGGCTACAAAGCAGGCCAGCGTCGTATTCCAGTCTCCACTAGCTGTGGCAGCCGCTTTCCCAACAAGCACACTGTAAAATATGAAGTCTCCGAGGCCCAGCTTCACACCCCCTGAGAGAAGCGGAAAAAGAAAACAAGTGTTACTTCTGCTCTTCTTGTTTTGCTTCCTCCTGAACAAATTCTTGCCCCCTGGGGAACAGGTGAAGGTTCCTGCTTAAATTGTCTGCATAGCCAAGAGATGTCACTGGAACCACAATCCCAGAACAGATACTGCAGCAGTAAGAAGGAATACAGAGTTAGACTCAGATCTTTGTTGCTTATCAAGTCACAACTCTTCAAATTAACTGCAGTTAGGCCAAACAGGGTGACAGAGTGTTAACCACAATGAGTAAAAACATCAGGCACCGACTGACTACGCTGAAAATGAGGTATGAAGCTTCCCTTACTTTCCTCCTCCTCAAGGTCCTCAAAAGAAGTGCTGGGGCGGGTTGGACCAGGATTCCTTGTCTCAGACATCTGAGAGTCTGCATGCAAAGGGCTCCTGTGGTTCTCTCTCCCATCCTCAGCTTGGTTCCACAAAAACAGGCCAAGCGCAGCGGACCAAAAAAAGAGAAACACAAGAGGTAGCTACATTTATAACTTGTTATAATGCATGAAATCCACACTTCTGTAAAGCTTCTCTGGAATGGGTAAGCTCTTTGTTTCTTTCTTTCATCAGGACCAGTTCAAGCAGAGACATTTAGTGGCTTTGAGAAAAACACACATGTTATTATTTGAAACAGTCAGAAGCGTACGTGTTCACAGCTTCTGTGGCAGCCACCCACTAGTTCAATGGCTTTAACAAGCGAGTACATACGCAGAACTAAGCATTGCTCTGCGCAGGCTAGAATGACAAGTAAAACCAAGTAAACTTAATACGCACTTCTACATTGTTGTATCTTTGTGGTGGAGGTGCTCAGGTATTCCTTAACTGGTAGTATGACAAAAACGGATGACTAAGAGGACTGCCATTTATGAGAAAAGTTCTGCCCTGAATCACATTGACACTGGGGCTGGGTGCTCACATGTATTAAGTGGACACGTTTTGTTGTTCACAGATTTAGGGGTTTTTTTTTTCCCTTTTAAACACATCTAACAGAGCCCTTGGTAGTGCTTTTGGAAGCAGCCAGTCTGTGATACAGTACTTATCTGACAGTTCCTGTTTTTCAGAAGCGCTCATACAAACTTTCCAGTCCACATCAGTCTAACGGGATGCTGCCACTGCAGATGTGAGCAGACTGTGATCTGGGGGACACAAAGCTTCCACAGTGGCATTCTGTATGCCTCAGCATGTAGTTTGCTCCTGCTTTGTGCCCAGTTTCAAAGCAGGATTGTGTCCCTGCAGTTTGTTAGTATGTCAGCTGCTTTATCCTGAAATAAGCAGCATGTTCAATTATCAAGCCTTAGCATGCATTTATTGCTTTAACATAAAAAGGTACTGCCATCTCTGAAGTGCAACAGGACCAGATGGGAAGTCCTCCCACCACAAGTCAGATTTCATTCAGTCACCTTCAGAACTGCAGTTTAACTTGCATTTCAAGAAGACAAAAGCAAAGGCACAAAAATTACCACAGGAACAGCTAGAATGTCAACTCAGAACACATCAGCTACTGGTGGGTAACTGCCCAAACATAAGCCTTTACCCAAGGGTAAATGTAAAGATGTTCATTTTCTTTGGCAGGGTAAGCCATATTGCACTTACAGCTAGCTAAAAGCATGTCTGTTCCCTGGCAGTGGCCTGAATGCAATACACTGCAACGCACTTAAGTTCACCAGCTCATCGGCAGCATATTTACGAGCCTATATTGTAATTTACCATCCCCAGCTAGTAAAAATGTAGCCCCCCACTAGCCCACTTCCAGCTTTGTCTTCAGTACATCTGAAGATGCATGTTGGATAACACTTTTGTTTGTTTTTTAAATAAAGGCAGCTTGAATACTGGAGCTTCCTACATTGTCTGGTCATCTTTGCTGCCTGTCCTAACAGCAGGTTTCAGGACATCACCAAGTTCTGTAACTAATGTTAACAACACTGAATAAAAATGCATCCATCAGGACTGAGAGGCTTACATTTTCTTGCAGTCTCATACACACACATTATTTCCATGGGACAGTGCTCTGTATAGAAGAGTGACATGCAAGCAAACCTGCATCCCACGTCTGCTGACTTGCTCCTCTTGCTGCTGCGTCTGGCTTGGCCATTCCAACTGTCCACATCATAGCAGCTAGAAAAAAGAGAGAAAGTAATCAGCTCCATAAAACATCAGTCACTACAGCTCAGAGGAGCGAAGTATTTAGCTGTCCCTAAATATACAAGCCCTTGCCCCGTAAATGCTTTTAAAACGCTCACTCTAAGTTGGTTTCCCTAGGCACTTGGAAGACAAGGTGGGAGAAAATTAAGGCAGTGCATCCATTCAGTTTTTAAGAAAGTCCCAGAGCACAAATAGCTAAGAGTCAGTATAGTCTTCTCTGTAGGCTAAAGAAAGCAAAAATCCAGAACTAGGGGTCCTCATCTCCTTGGTTTTCTTCCTGGCTTCTGACTTTTCTCTTCAAAGAAAAGAATTGCCCAGGAAATGATGGTAGCACAAAAGGTAACCAGAGGTTAACGTACACCGCTTACTCCTCGTGTTCTGCTAAAGGTAAAGCACACAAGCGAGGGATATGCAGGAGTTGTCAGAGTGCCAGTTTTCTCTCTGCCTGTTTGTTTTTGTTCTTTCCTGTCAAAATATTGGATATTTCTGTTTTGGTTCCAAAAACAACTGAAAGTGTTTGGGGATTTATTCTTGAGATGGATCCCTAAATTAAAAAGGAATACAAACCATTCTGAAATCAGTGGAAGAGAACTCGAATCAGCTGTTTATTTGAGTGTGCATCAGTCTTCCTGTTTTTATAGAAGCTAAACTAAACAAAATAAGCCAAGGCAAACACAGTGCCTGCTTTTCCACTACAAGCTCAGCAAAGGTGATATTTTTGCATCTAGAGGGAGCCACAGAATGTGGTCTTGCAATGGAGACACCAACATTCTGCCCAAGAACTTCTTGTTCAGTATTTATTATCTGTTGAGTTGCATTCTCCTTTAGAGAAACTCATTTGTTAACTAAAACATGAGAGAGACTTCATCTAGATTGTCTCAAGTCAGTATAACAGACTCTCCAGTAGAAGGGAGGTCAGCTGAAGCCAACAGAAGCTCCGCTTGGAGCATATAAAAGCATTTATATAACATTAAATGCTTGGGGAAAAAAAAAAAATAAAAAAATCAATCAGGTTGTAGGCATCCTCAACTTAACATCCAACATTTGGAGATACCCATTCATCTTACAAGCAATGTAATGAAAAAGTCACTGAGGTGCAGGAAGCACTCCAGTCCAGGTCCCGCGACTGTTGAGTTGCCTGCCTTCCAACTATCTTAATCTTAAGCACGTATATACCTCTGTGGATAAGGGCACCAGGCACCATCATAGTTAAGAAGCCCAAGAAAGCCAGAGAAGAGACGACTGATTTTGTTTGCAGCGCAATAACTTGAACAGAGCCCTTTACAAAGCAAGCAGCCGCACAATGAACAACAAAGCAAATATATTCTAAGTACTGCCATCTGTACAGTGCACAGAGCAAGAGGGGGCTACAGAAGAATGAAACCTCATCACACCTTTAAAGTGTGTCTATAAAGCATGTGCACAAGGAGTAAGTGTATTGAGTGAGCATCATCTAATGATGGGGGTTTTTTTCCATCATCTAACGATGAACTTTGCAAACACTACTGTCCATCTAACACCGGTTTTTGTATGCAGAACAAAGGGGCACGTTCTACACTGTAGTCATGAAAGGATAAGTCTACCTTTGAACATTTCAGCTTCACAAGGCAAACGTGGGCTCCCTTTGGCTAATTAATTCGAGTTAGCACCATTGTAACTGATAAACAAGGCCGCCTACAAATGGTCTGTTCCAGAATGTAAATGCACACCAATTTTAGGGCAAGGAAGTAATTGAAATAGTGCGCTTTGGTTTGACACAGAAACAGGTTGCAAGTTTAATCTGGCTAAAAACATTAGCATTCTAATCTTACTCACAGGAATATATTAATGCAGGAAAAATGGGCTCATTTCTCTCCTGTGCGGTTTCTACCAGCATTCTCAGTGGCCCCTTGGGACAGAGAACAGCCATCAGATCTGCAAAGAGAAAAGGGCCAGACACTCTCATCTCAAACTATCGTGCCTATTTTACATTCTTTATCTTTTAAGAAGCTATTCTCTCCTCAAAATTACATCTATCAGTATTAACTGGATGATTTCCTGAATGGCAGTTTCTGCCACTTCGCATAACTCTAGCTGTTCTAGTCCCTGAAGATGTTGTTCACTTAAAACACCATCCCCACACCTTAATGTAATAATAAGGGTTTTCATTGTGCTAATCCTATAAAAAGCCTCTTGAGACTACCACAGTATTTCTTTGAAAGTAGATGACAGCATTATGTCGAGGTGTTAAATTTAATTAAAGGAGGACTGGGGGTACTTTGTCCACGTTCCACAATCCTTCGCTACGTACACTGACTCTGTGTTTTGCATGAATGAAGGCCTTTGGTCCAGTTCCTCTTCACCTACCCTCTCTCCCCTGTCAGAGCTCCTCACCAATCTGAATGTTACCTCCCAGCTACCTCTTGTTCTGCAGGTTCTCTTGAAACTTTTCAGTCATACCAAAATCCATGATCTCTTGATAACCGTAAGCAAAATGTGCGAGACTATCAGGTTGCTACTGATAAAAATCCAGCCACCCCTACCATGCAGTTACATGTGATTCAGTACTTCCCTGACTCGGTGTTACACTTTGAAAGACATGGTAGGAGTACAGTACCTACGTGAACCAGTTAGCATAAGACATGCCAGGGAGTCAACTTAATTACCCATCTGTCTTTTTCTAAAGCTGTCAGCACCATAAAATTGGTTTTTGAATGATACACACAGTCCTGGGATTGCCTCAGAGTAACCTCTCCATGAGCCACACCTTGAGAGTCACAACCCAGACTTACCATAGATGGAGATTGCACCAAGAATCACCCATGCTGACCACTCAGGTAGATATTTAATGAAAACCAGTGCCATTAGAGCGCTGATCATAATGAGATATGCTTGCTGCAGCTGCAAGGGACCTTTCCAGTGTATGCAAATCATTCCAACAGCTCCAAAATTCCAGATGACTAAGAACAGAGTGGGGTAATCCATGGCCACATTGTACGTCTTCAGTACTTCACTGAAATACAATAAGAAAATTTAGCTGAGCAATCAAAGCAACTGACACACAAAACATCCTACTAGCTGTAGTTAAACAAGCCTCATACGACACCAGCAGGAAGCAGGACAGAAGCAGCTCTCATCATGAAAGGGGATCCTGCCTGGCGGCCAATTGCTGCTCTTAGCTCTCTGTTCCTCCTGCAGGAGACGGACGTGCTGTGTGCGCAGACAAGTGCCACAGTGCTTTAGTCCTGAGGTCAACAGTGATTCCAAGGGTTTGCGCAGGCAGGATTTCAAGTCCTAACTGAACATAGGCCTGCAGCTACATGACCGTCTGGAGCAAAGAAGTCACGTAAGAGTCATCCCACCAGATGCATGATGCTCACAGTTCAAGATGAAAAGTTTCAAAAAGTGCCAATAGCAAGTTAAAAGCTTGGTTCCACCCGAGCTGGGAGCTAAAGGAATGAGCTTGAAACAATGTCATCTAAGAAAAAGGCAAGACAAATCAGAGAACTAACTCAGCACAAAGTTCCTTTCCACTTGCTTCTCAACGTATAATCCAGAGCCTCTGTACCACAAGGTTCAGCCTGTTCATTTCACGCTCACGGTATCACTTCCCAGTGATTTTTGTAGAGTAGGCACTGAAAAAAATCAGGCACCACCTAGTAAAGACCTCATTTGCCATTTAAAAAAAAAAAAAAAACAAAACAACAAACAAGTTAACTCATTCTAATAGTTTTTAAACATTCCTTCCCTTGTTCAAGTTGGGGATTTTCTGCAAAGAGGTGAAGAAGTCCTGAACTGCCAGGGTACCTGCACCATTCCCACTTACCCGAGATATATGTAGGTGAAAAGGAAGAGCAGCATCAAAGAGGACAGGATCAGCCAGCCATGGATGAACTATCAAGGGCAAGAAGAGACAGTGACTGAATGGGCTGTTACCCTTCACGCAGGTCGCAGTGCTGCATGCACTACTGACAGAGCTTCCTATTGTCCAACAGCCTCCTTCGGCACTCCTCCTCCAGTTTCTGAAGGCCCTGCCTTCCCCACTGCCGATGAAGGAGAAGGGACAGTTGCTCCCAGTTCTCCCAAACTCTTTCATTTTATATTCTGTCCCTTGGTGATTGTTTTTTCTTTTGGATTTGTTTTTTTTTTTTGTTTTGGTTTTTTTTAAGTCTCTTTCCTATCCATTTCCAAAGGTATCCATACTGGCTCCTACCTTAGACAGATAAGCACATTTTCTCTACTCGGTGGGGAGAAGGAGGGGTTTGCTCAAGGCTGTACAATAAATCCATCTTAGGGCCAAGTTTTAAAAAGCAGCAATGGCCAGTGCTCAAGTGCTGGGCCGGTACCACATATAACAACTCCCTGAGCACCCCAAAATCTGAATGTGTCTTTCCCTCCAAGCCCTCTCCCCGTCCACCAGAGTTTCCACAGGCAGGAAGAATACCAACCAGTTCCTGCAAAGCTTGCCTGAAACTTCTTAAGAGAAGGCATTTGCAGTAAATGGTACAACTCAGTCCATAAGTACAAACTGCAAAACTTTACGATCAGATGGAGAAGACTCAGACTGACTAACACAAAGTATCGGGCCTCATTTTTAAGAGCCTACCATTAGTGACAAAATAAAAGCAAAGTATATTCAGGGGCACAGCTCTACCACCGCTGACAAAGGCTTCTGTACAATATGATTCTTGCTATGAGTAAGATGTGGACTAGCCAGCGCCTGTATTTCTCACTGACACACAAGCCCCAATTGAACTCCAATTCACAGCATATAGGTGGAAAACGCTCTGACATGAATGGTTTACCTTGTAGCAGCGATATTTATAGAGCAGAACTAGGAACACAGTCATTACAACGATGACGCTGATCATTATGATGGTGTTCAACACCGAGTTCAAGAGACGCTGGCCCACAGAAGGGGTATCCTCACTGAAAGGGGTGTAGATCCTGCAGTATAAAGCAAAAGCCATATAAAGTACATATATTATCTTCTAAGTGCCCCAAGATAAAACCAGACCTCTCTGCGTGTGGGAAAGAAAGGGAGGTATGACTGCCAAGGACAGCAAACATGAGATGTAGCCTCTGAAGGGGTTGGGCTCCAGTTAATTATCAGCCAAAGATTAGTGGTCTCTATCAAAAACACATTCCTCCAGAGAAAGTGTGGCCAGCACAGTTCTAAACAAAGAGACCTAGAGTATAAATTACTTCATTTAAGTTTATTCGTCTCTCCAAGCCACGAATTTTTATTGCGTGTTCTGGACCCTCTCCATGATAACTATAAGGATACATCCCAAGTGCTGTCCTGAAAGGGGGGGGGACCCCTTTCTTTCCAAGACTCTTTTATCCCTTCTCATCACCCCCCACACCAGTTCAAGGGACCACAGTCCCCATCTCTCCACCCACTGCGTGAAGCACAGTTAAAGTCCCAGGAGCACTCTCGGGCAGAATCAGCAAGAGCTGGATGGAATTACGTATCCACACCATGAGTCTTTAGGAACCAGAAATGCCGTCAGGAAATGAGACACTCATCCAAATGAACATGCTATTCCCTGATTGCTGCCAGCTAGTGAGTGACCAGACTAGGAGTTCAGCCTGGGCCTTTTACGCTGCTGTGTGAAGCAACTTCATTATTATGCTGCTCACAGGCTTTGCTTGAGGTGCCCTAATGACAGCGCTAACGAATCAGTATAATGCAGGTATGGAAAGACTTCCACAGATGAATGTAGCATACGTTAGTAAGATCTCTGTATGTTTACAGAGCTACCTTTAGCTGTCTAAAGGTTCTCCCAACCTGCCAAGGAAGCACTCTGTGTATGCAGACACACGTGCGTGGGACATATGTGTAAAGCTAGGGATCCCATGTACTCAGAGGCTGTTTTGAAGACCCCACTTACAGCTGCCCGTTTTTCTCCGTATAGAAGCGCACTGACTTTATGGTGGCGACGACAACAATCATACAAAGTGTGACAGGCACAAAGAGCATGATTACATGCTTTGCTCCATATTTCAGAGTCAGTTCCTCCTCTTCATTTTCCAAGGCGCTTTCTCTCACTGGAACACCCGAGTCAGACATATCCCCATCGGCAATATTGTTAGGGCTACGGCTGCTACCTGTTCGCCTCTTCTGAAATGAAACATTAGCAAATCTGTAAGACCTTATTTTCTTTGTGTTCAAAGCTTCATTCTATCGTATTTCAACTACAATAGGAAGGTACCACTTGAAAAATACAATTAGAAATTCCATTACAAACAGGCTGCAATGGAGTTTTTAAACCAAAGCCATGAATATCTAAGGGCCTCTTCAAGTCCAAATATGTAGATGGACACATGCACATGAAGGGCAAGGTGCACAGAACTGAGAGAAGAAATGTCATCTGAGGTGGCATAAACCTGATCGGTTCCTCCTCCCACAGCAATGCTGTGCTTGCATTTTCCCACTGCTTTGCCGGCAACAGGACTTGCTGCATTTGACCAGAGCAAAGGGTTTCTGGTAAAACAAGAAGGCTGAAAAGGATATCCTGCAAGAGTCTTATGTGCATCACGTCCTGATAAAAGCCTGTATCTTTAACAAAAGGAAGGAAAAGGGAGGAGTATATATGGGGATAAAAAGGGGGTAAAGTCATAGTGGAGGAAATAGGAACTGCTGCTGCTGGCTGAGAGAGTGACACCAGAGAAACCGGCCAAAGCTAGTCCTAGAAGCCAGTCTGCTAAGAGGGATGGAGGGGTAGCAGGACTACATCTATCATCATACCCCATTTCTTCGCTCCCCGGGAAGGACGCATACCTACCCTGTGTGCCTGCGCTTCCCCTGCTTCTGAGGCTTGCAGGCCATCCTGGTAGGAGGGTACTGGAGGGCTCTCCGCAGACATCAGAGATGTTCTCTCATTGCAGGGCTCCTCCTCGCTGTCCGAGTTGTTCATGAACGTGATCATCGTCGCTTTCCCAGGGAGCGCTCAGGAGGAGCACGGCCAAGCACTACTCAAGGCTGAGGGGACAAGCAGAAACAGTGAACACTGCAGTGCAAACAACTGGAAGTCTGAAGAGGAGACACAATTTCAGCAGGGAGGCTACAGCACACTACGTTACTTCATCTCCTTCTAACAGCTGATTTAGACTGTTATCACCCCAGGCATGACAATCCATTCGGTTAAAGTCACGGTGACTTTTGCGGTAAGAGAGAGCAGCTAAACTCAGCCCTGAAGCAACGTAATACTTTTTCTTTGCCACAGCTTTCACAGTTGCTGCTTCTATTTCCCCTCTCCCATTAGTACACCTTGACTTTCACAAAGGAGGTTTCTCAGTGCTCAGTGTTTGTTTTGCATGGGCCAAACAAAGCCTCACCTCAAATGCTGGCTGCCTGCTAGAAAGCAAAGAGAGCTCAGCTTTTAAACAACACTCCCGCGAGCATCGGCAGGTAGCAGAAGTTTCTTAGTAACCCAGAGCCTCGGCTTTACATAAGTCACTAACCAGGAGTTACATGCCGTCTTCCCTGTTATGACTGTTTATTAACCAGATGAATTTCATAAGCAGTTCTTCTCTTTGCCCATGGACAAGGAGAGGTTTGTGTAGAAAGGAAAAGACCTGTCTCCTTAGGTGAGCCATCTTCCCCCCCTCCCTTATGTTGCCTTGTGATTAAAAGCAAAACCACTTGGATGGGCTACAACTTGGAGTATAAAAGCGGGGGCTAGAAGTGTTTGGCCTCTTTCCATCTACTGCTGTGCAGAAAAACAAGCAAAGCAGTGGCATGGCACAGAGAGGAAGGGAACAGCTCTTCTTTCTAGACACCAGTGAGAAAAGGTGCACTGCCTTGGATACTGCAAAACAGCCTTAAAGCCAGTGTTTCAGGAAGCTCTAAAGGCAGGTGGTGGTAGAATTCCTTTTAGCCTTTATTAAGTCAGCTTAACAAAGTAACTGAAATAAATAAGGATAATTCAGTCACCTTCTGGTTCTCAGCCATCTGTCCCTAAGCAAAACCAGACCTCTAATGCATTGTAAAGCTGTAGTATCTACAAGAACACCTCCTCCTCTGCAGTATTTTACGCAAGTATCTTGCGACAAAAAGCCTATGTGTTTCCAACTCAGAAAAGGAAGTTGAAGAAGCCATGTGACTTGGACGCAGTCACTTAAACCTAAATCACACATTCACCGTCCAACCAGTACACTATGCTGTCCATCAGCCCGCTTGAGGGGTCAGAGTGGATACTTTGAAGGTCTGTGAGATATTCTTGCTTTACACTGAAGAAACTGAAATTCACTTTGGAGGAAGAAAAGAGGGAGGAGTGGGAGATTCCCCTTTCTTTCACAACCTCCTCAACACATCTGGCACCTTCGAGAAATTTTAGAATCTCAACTCAGTCTGCGCAAGTGAATCATTTTTCAGACATCTGCTCCTCCCCTGCCTTCTCTTCTAGCCTTTTCATATAATTTTGTTCCTCTTTTAGTGATAAAAGTGGTAGAGTTACAGGAAACAAAGGGGTATCCCTTGAGCCAGGCCAGTCAGCTTCACAGTAATACTGTGTTCTTACTGAGTGAGGTGCCTAACACCTGCATTTGTGTGCTTATTTCTCACAGAGCCCGAAATCTCCGCTCCGGTTGCTTAACAGGCTCTTCCCACTCAATATGTGGGGCCTCATAATTTAGAAGTGAGAGCCTAGATTCTGGTTCAGTTATGGGATTTAGGCCTTCTTTAAAGAAGCCAGGCACATTAAGTCATTCAATCATGACATACTTCTGGATCTGTGAACAGGTTGTTATGCATGCCATGGGATCTGTGACCCACAGAATTTAAATAACTCTCAAAACCTTCTGCCCATGGGCAGAAATAAAGATCGGCTCTCTAATAGTTTGGGACCAATATTAGGTTTTAACAACCCAATGAAAATACTAAAGAACTTTTTCTCCCAGTATTGAAAAAACTGCAACACAATTTTTGCTATATGAACAGAGCAATTCCACAGAGGATTTAGAAGGGACAGCCAATTAGCCTACTTTCAACACCCTAGTTGTGCCCTCTGGAGGAGTTAAAACAATAGCAAAAACACAGTACTAATTACTAACCTCCACGATTACATGGAAAAAAGAATCTTATGTTGTAATACAGCTGTTTTTAAGCTGGATGTTTTCTGTTATTCTCCCTCAACAAGGACATGGATAAATGCAAAGATTCAACAATACTTGCAGTCATCAGGCAGACTCAGACCTGAACACAGCTTTACTGTCCCTTACTTACAAGGCTTTGGTTTCAGTGAGAGCTAACACAAACAGACCCCAGTGTATCCGAGATTTTACAGGAGCTCCTGTGACACCAGCCCTCAACAAATCCTCAGATGCTGTACTCACAGCTGCCTTAAATTCACCTAAATATGTGGTCCTGACAAAGGGGTTATCCCACCACCCTTAGTCTTGCTGGTGCCAAGACCAGGTGCTCATCAGGTGTCTAGCTCTTTTGAAAAGACAAAACACATTTGTTTTCCTTTGCTTTCACAGAACCAGGTTCCAGCAGGACCAACCAGCTCCCCGGGGCGAGCTGCCCCAGTGCCAGTGCTCACAGGAGGAAAAGGGAGCCGTGGGGCGTCCCCCTTCCAGTAGGGTCGAGCCTTACAGTGGCAAGCCCTCTACTCACTCTCAGACAACCAGCCCACCCTCACCTCAGGTATGCAACACCTACAGCAGCGTGGCTCTTAACCAAGCAGGAGTCTTTGACATACAGTTTGCAGAGGCAGGAACACCAGCCCTCCCCCTCTGCCCCACCACAAACCCAGTAGGGAGTTTGTCTAATGCCACTATTTATTCATCAGAGCTGCACTTTGAACTGGCACCAAGGCTGTGCTGGCTGCCGGAGAGAGCTTTGGTTTAAGAAGTCTGTCCTTCAGGGGAGGGAGGACAAGCCTGGTAACTCTCACACACACCTACCCAGCACGACAGCACCCTTTGGGCTGAGCAGAGCAAAAGAAGAGAAAGCCTCTGCCCTGGGGGCCTGCTTGCCACACAGGGAGCCACAGAGCATCAGGCATCCAAGAAAGGGTTGTTATAAAGCCACACGGTTTTCTGATTATCATTTCACCAATTAAACTAAGGGAAGGGGCCTTGCAGAGATGATTTCTACCTCCCAAGGACACTGGGTACCCCATAATAGAAAGCATGGGAACCTTCTTTCCTACTTATGCACGTGGCATCAAATATATTGGTGTATACTGTTTTCCTAGGCTGAGCTGAAAAGGGGGAAGGACAGTTCGGGAAAGGAAAGCATGGAGGGCTGAGACAAGCATGCATCCTTCCTGGCTACGGCAACAGGAGGAGCTTTTGGGGTGGGGTGGAAATGCAAGCTGTATCTATATTCAGAGAAAGCTACAGAGCATGGTCTACCACATACAGTAAACAAAGGAGATGAACAACATGTGCCAGACCATCATCAAACTGAGACAGTAAGTTGCAGGGTATCGGGCAAGGTTTTCCTTTGTGGGTGGATTCAAACCATCAGATCCCATTCAAAAATCATACGGTGTTTAAGAGCCAAAAGACCAAACTCTCAAAACCGCATAGCAAAAATCAAAGGGGACAAAAAACTAGGTCAGTAGTAAGTACTTCTTATAACAGAGCAGCTGAGGTGGGAATACGACTCCTGCTTTACAGCAGTCTTGCGAAGCCTGCTGGAGAGCAGGAGTCACCATTTCTCTCCTTCCAGATGTCCTTTGTGCAAGGGACCTCTTTCCTCAACTGCAATAAACCAGCTTTATGGATTTTGATGAAACTGGGGCAATTCACGCTAACATTAGGATCTAGCCTTGGTTTGCCTTTTAACTTCATCCTGCAAGATCACCGTGCTGCAAACAAACATAAATCCTTTGCTTTGCATTCCATCCATCACCATCAGCACAATATACAGCACAGAACAGCTGCTACAGGCTGGCAGAATACTTAACAATCCACTCGAGAGTTAAAATTCCTGCTCAGACTTATTGTTCTCTTTGATGGCAGTTAGATGAAGAGAATTAGTTTTCCTTTGCTATATTTAGATGAAGGGAAAGCTTTAGGCTCACACTGACAGCCTGATCTCCTAAATTCCAGCTGTAGTAATCACTGCTGCTGGTAAATACGAAGAAGAGGAAAAAAAACTTTGAAGAAATCCTAAGTGGTGGGGAACAAAATTAGGAGGAAAGACTTACAGGTTCTTGCCAATAAAGCCAAACCATGCATGCTGCGAAAGTGACAGGGGAGTTGGAACACACCGTCTCAGTGCTCAAAAGAGAACTTGCCGATGCCGTTCACTTTCAGCCCCAGAATGCAAAAATAACAAAACATGAGCTACTACAGGAAGTTGCAGGGATTTGTAGCTCTGTTTCTCTGTTTTAGGGCACACCAACATAGCTGAACTAGCACTACTTTCCTTTGCCCCACAAGAAAGGCACTGCATAGCCCCAGGGGGTTATTTTGCTGGCAGAGCTGAAATCAGGCCCTCCCCAAGGGGGTCACAAGGACTATTTCACCAGCGTTAAGCCCAAAAACGCTAACAGCCAACTTCTCGTCACAAAATAAAGGCGCCACAGCCCTGCAGACCTACTTACACCACTAAAACCTCAGAGCTTGGGTCAAACTTCATGGACAGGAGCAGCTACTCGTGTTGACCCCAACACTGCTGGGGACACCTGGGCCAGCGGGTGCTGGGGGTGACACAGCGGGGACACCCAAGGACATTGGAGACAGGTTGCTGTCTCCTGCCCGAGCACCGGGTGGGCACAGCGCACGCACCGGGGCTGCCCCGGCCCTAGAAGTGATGGCTGGCCTGGCCACCCGCACACAGCTGGCAGAGAGAGAGAGACAGCAGGAACTTTTAAAAAAATAACAAAAAAAGACAAAAAAAGCGCTGCCAGGCAGAGACTCTGCAGGAGGCCAGCAGGAGACCTTGCACCCATGCAGGCGTTTTCCCCAGCTGCCCTTTCTAATGCTTGAAAAATCTGGTTTCCTTCAAATTTCCGGCAGCGCTTCCAAATTAAATCCTAGGCTACAGGCAGGAATGCCACCGCCCTGGAGAAATACAGACACACGTATATATGCATACGTATTTTACACATACATATATATACACACATAGACGCATATATAAAATACATATTTTATATGCACGCGCATATATAATATGCGCATATCTAAAAATATACGCACTCACACATATACATATACGCATAACTTTCACCAGAACGAGCCCAGGCTGCCGGACCTCCTCCCCCTCAGCCTCTGTGCCGGGCCCCGGCGTGGAGCGGAGCGGAGCGGCCTCGCACGGCTCCGCCGGCGCGGCGAGCCCCTGCCCCAGCCGCCGGGCGAACGCCGGCCAGACCCCGGCCCTCCCTATCAGGAGGGCAGCCAGAACCAGGGCCGGGCCGGGCCCGGCCCGCTGCTGACCGAGCCCTTTGCCCGGCCCCGGCCCGCCGCGGACCGAGCCCGAGCCGCCGCCGCTGGTTACCTGCTCCCGGCACCAACCCGGCTCCTCTCCGCTCCC
>VYZM01001720.1:108213-134813 GCA_013398915.1 Dromas ardeola
GAAGGCGCCCACCAATTCGCCGCAGCGGCTGTCGCTCGGCGGGTATCCCCGCCCACCAGCCATCCTGTTCCAATAGGAGAGAAGGGTGGGAAGAGGAGTGGCCAATAGGAAGGCGGCTCTTCCCTGCCTCTCCCCGCCCGGCCGTGAGGCAGCCGGTGAGGCGGCGGCGGCGGCGCCGCCATAGTGGGGCTGCCGCCGGGTGACGGGAGGCCGGCCCCGGCCCGGGGGCAGGCGGGGTTGGCGGGGGGGAGGAGCCGCGCCCCCTGCAGCCGGGAGCCGGCGAAAGGCGGTTTTAAACTGATCGCTTGAAATTGCGCCCGTAACTTAGGCTTTTACAGACCCTGTAACTAACCGAGCCACCGGTGCTTCTAAGGCGTTTAAATGCTTATCAGCGGCCTTCAGTAAATGGGAAGGCTGTGCGAGAGTGCAGATCCTGATTGAAACAAAAAGGTAAGGGGGAGGCATGGAGGGGTAACAGAGAAACCAGAGGAAATGGCCAAAGCGTGGTTCTTTTGGCGTTGTGTCTGACCTCTGCGCGGTTTATAGATCAGAGGGATAAATAAAGGAAAATCACAAACGTTTTCACACTTTTTGCTATAGGTGTGAGAAGTTTGTTTCAGAGTGTCAGCCTTTTTTTTTTTTTAAATAAAAAAAATTTGGCATGGGCAAGATAATCCTGTAGACAGGTGAAAACTGTTTTTCAATCAGCACACAAACCACTCCTGTGCCCCCGTTGTTCCCGTCGCTTTCTCAAGCAACAGTTAAGTGAAACCGAGATTGCGGCAGCTCTGTAGCACTTGCTCATCATCTGTGGGGGCAGAGACACGAACTGGAGTCACAGTAAATTCCCTCTGCTGCTGTTGTCACATAGGAGGAACGTCAGGCACAGACCCAGGGAGTATTTGCAGCAGAGCTTCACCTTCCTCTGTGCTTCGTGCCATCCGTGTTGATCTTGCATACAAAAGGAATGATGGGTAAGATGGCAATGAAGGAGACACAAGATACAATAAGAGAACTGCCCCGCTATCTGTCATTGGGCAAAATAGAGTTTTTTGCAGATTCCAAATCTAAGTTGGCCATCACGTTTTTTTCCCTGAATTTCCTGCACAATATTGGTGACAAGCGATACCCCTTCCTTATGCCTGTAATCCTTACTTTGAGCCACTTTGCACGCAGAAATGTGTTACATGTAAAATTCTTCAGAGCCCCAGAGACCTGGCTCTCAAAGCATGGCCAGCTGTCCTTTGCCAGCGTTCAGTCAGTCTTGAAAAACTGATAAACTCTGCGCTTGGCTGCGTTCTTCACTAGCAGAGTGTCAGAGCTCTTTGTAACAGCTTTTTCTCAAAGGCTGTGTCTATCCGTGGTCTTTGTACTGAGCTGTTGAGTTCCTTTTCACTGGACGCTTGATCCAGCTGGAATTTTTTTTTTAAGTGGCAATTCCTCTAATGAATTGAATCCTTTGCACATTGTACGCTCAGCTGTTTGTCAAGTTTGTTTAATATTAGGAGAAGGAGCAATTTTGGTTGCGCTCAAATTTTCCACAACTGACAGTAGTTTTACACCCCTTTACTTGTATGTGGAACATACATATCTGACAAAAATTTGGGATAATAGTAAAAATATTTATCTGTTTTAAAACATTTTATGTCTTCAAAGCCAAAGCATTGACAGTCTGAACTGCACTACCCTTCACATCGCTGGCAGCCGGCCAGCCCATCTGAGCCTGCCCAGAGTTATCAGTGAGATGCCTACAAGGACCTTCCAGTGAAACCCCTGGCCTGCCGTAAATCTGTGCAGGCAACAGGTAGCTTGTTCCTCAGCCCATTAAAGTCACTGGGGCTCTGTGCAGATTTCATCCATATGAAGCGATTTGCTGAGTTAGGAGCAAATGTGTTTTCTTACGGGTGAATTTTCTTCATTTTTCACTAACACCCATCAGTGTCCCCTTTACTCTTTTCTCCCCCAGCTCACTCCATTTCTACCATATAATGGACACAGCAATCTTTGGTAATTAATGCTTTTTTTTTTGGTCCGCTCATCCCCATCCGTTTTTATGCTGTCTTTTCGAATTCTAGGTTAATTTCACTGCCCTTCCTCTGGTCAGTTGCAGTCAACAGTGTATCTCTATTTACCTTTGTCTTGGTAGATGCCCAGGCCTGGGAAATAATTTGGTTGTATTATCAAGGCCACATGCCCCAGAATTCTGATGTAGGTTCCCTTTTTCCTCCAAATCCTGACATTTTAAGTAGTAACACTGAGTAGTTTTCATTTGCCTTCCGCTTTTTTAATCTCTTAAGAGATTTTCATTGCTAATCTGTTTTGCTATTTTTTTCCTCAAATATCACAGAGAGAGAGGTGGGCTTTTTCCCCATTTCCTCTTTCAAATGAAAACTGGGCCTTCCATGCAATCCCAAGCCCCCGGAAATCTAGGCATGTGGATGTTTACTGGAATTGGGCAGCCTCTTAGGAAGGAAGCTTTTTTTGATTCAACAGTTTTTGATTCAACAGCAGGTAACAGATACCCCATTCGGCACGGCCATGTGGATTTCAAAGGCTGTAAATGCCTTAAGATTGACTAAAAGCCATGCTCGTAATCAGACTACAAGACAACGGAAATGAGAGTCAGGCCTTGTCCCATCCTTAGTAACTGCCTTCCTCCTTAATTGCTGGGTGGGCTTGTTTCCTCCTTCTAGGGCCTGAAGGGATGGGGAACTGGTTTTACAAGCCCAGTTGGCCTTTCTCAGCACCTTTAGAAGCTAAACATTCAGCTTTTTTCCTCTCTTAAAAACGCTGCTCTTGACTATGAATGGCTGTGGGAGAAGATTACATTAACATGAACTACACAGGTGTCTATTCAGCTCTCTGGCCTGAAGTTTAGAGACAAATTCCTTGCTTCTTTGCACATTCTCACTGAATCCTCCCTTTTGCTCTCACCCTATTGGACAAAGAGATATAGGTCTTGTGCAACCTAACAAAGGATTTTCAGAAAAATTACACATACTGCAACCTTCAGAAAGCACAAGAACTGATGGCACTAGGGCAGTGGGTATGTGAAACCCAGCTGTCTCTCTGAGAATGCGTATTCTGCCTGCCTCCTTTGTAGTTTTCGGTGGCAAAAATCTAGCTTAACTTAATGTTCCTTTTTTGTACCCTAAAGTGGGTAACAGGAAGAAAAAGAGTTGTTTCAGTCTTTCCTTCCTTGAGAGTTACTACCATACAGCTTTCAGTCAGAATGTCCCTTCATGTGTTTTTTTAACTAGCAGCATCACATGAGTAACATCTGACCTGAGAGCTAGTGAATAGTCTCTTTGAGCAAAGCCTCGCACTGTATTCATATGACCATCAAAAATATTTCTGCTTTTTTCCCCCTTCTTTAAACAGATCTGTGTAGTCTTTTCCTTGAAGGATCTCTCACAGGTAAAGTTTGCCTATTCCTAGGAAAATTATGTGATAAGCCGCATTGCAGCTTTTTGACTTGGGAGATCAGCGTCTCTCGCCAGAAGCAATTGTCGCCAGACTGGTAGTTGTTCTGAAGTGCACAGGGACATTCTGTGGAATTGCCCTAATATGCTCCATTTTAGTACTTAGACGTTTACAGTAGGAGATCTCAGGGAGCTTTTGGTTACAAACTGTTACAATCCTCCAAATATATCCAAGGAATTGTGACTGGTTTATTTCAGGAGGCATAAATAATACCCGGAAATAGGACTACTGACACGAATTCAAACGCTGAGATACTCCCTTGGCTTTTGAATGGAAACAGACACAACACCATTTGTCAAAATAACATTAAAACTTCTTATGCTTACACAGAAGATATGAATAGGGTCAGGCCCAGCATATCTGAGGTTTTACGCTAGAATAGACAGTAGTTTCCAAGAGTCTTGCTCAGTTTATTCCAATCTGTAAATCTGCAGTCCCTCAAGGAAATGTCATTACTGAATACCAAAGTAAACATTTTTCTCATAACTGAAGGAGATGTGCTCATTCGCAAGATTACTTAGCATGCAGCCAGGGCTCGTGATGGAGTGCCACTTGTGGATGGGTATTGTATATTGATGTCACACTTCTGTGTTGGTTTTAAAAAGAGTCATCCCACATTGGTGTATCCGTGAAGCTTCAGATCCAACCAGACAGTTTAGACTTACCCTCCAGTACTGAAGAGCATGGCCTATCCTTCTATCTAAAACAGAGATAAAATACAGATCTAAAGTTCCCCATCCCATAGACTATTGATCGGACTCATGGAAGCGCATCTCCATCGTAAGGGGATACTAACCAGTTGTGCTGTGAATGTTGATTCATCACATGTCTCCCATGGTATTGCATAGGCCTGAGATCATCTCATGGTCCATTCATTCCAGAGTCCATAGCATCACAGAAGCTGTGTAAGATGACTGGTTTCTAATGTGTGTAGAAACGAGCTAAACACGAGAACCAAATCAAACAGACAAGGCCAAGGTGGTGGGAGGGGAACAGGAATCAAATCTGTTTAAGCGTGTAGTCACAAAGCAATCAGTGATGCATCCAAATCAATGCAATACCACCAAAGTCTTGCTTTTAAGCAGAGGTCCTTTGCAGGCCCATCAAGCAGGAGCCGGACTGCTCCAATGGGAGTGCCCTCTGCCTGCTTGGGAGCAGGAGCAAAGCTCCTGCTTCCGTGGTACTCTCTAGACCAGTCTCATTCAGACAATTTCTCCTGCCTCCTCATGTGCATGTTCTGTACAGTTTTGCTAACGAATCAAATATCTCTTTAGGAGACAAATGCACCAACCTGAAAAGCAGTATTATGCCTTTAAAGTTGTTGGTATCTCTTTGGCTTTCCAGATCTTGAGACAAATCCTTCAGTCAATCCCAGGCTTTGAGAAGTCAGCAGATCTGTTCATGTGACTTGGAAAACTGTGAGTTAACGCTGCTCTGCTCTGCCTGAAGTCAATGATAAATCAATAATGACTTTAACTGAAATGAGGTCAGTCCTGGGAAAAAGGAAAATACACGTCTAACATCTTTTAAAAATGCACATGACTGACAAAACAAGACGTTCCTCATAACAATGCAGATGAACCTGTATGATTTACTTGGGCCCTCTGCTGGTAGTCATCGTGGGGAGGACGTGGGTAAGAAATGTCAATTATACATTAATATCCAAATAAATCCTTCCCCGGTTGTATTTCAAGGAGGTTCCCTCCTCCGCACCTTGTAAAAGAAAGTCTTGCTATATACACTAGGGGGCAGAGGCCTTCTATGCATGGGCATCTCCTTGGTAGCTGGATTGGTTCTTTGACATAGGTACATCTGCAGTCTCATCTCCATTACACTGTGTGATAATCTGTTGAGGGGATTTTATTGTAATCAGATTCCTGCAAAATACATTAGGTGCTCCTATAGCCCCCTGTGGAGAATTTATTTGTGAAATGTCTCATGTTGCAGAACTCCTGACACTACCAGAGCAATTCTTTCAAAGCCATGTTGTTTGCTGGATTCCACCCCTGTTCAGGCACTCGGATTCAGCCCAGCTGGCACAGTTTTATCATGACCGGTGTTCCCATTGCTGGAGCTGCAACTGTAGCAGCCATAGCAAGAAAACTGACTGACTGTAGGCAAAAAAATATTTTTCACACCCTTAAGGGGTAAGGGGAAAAGTGTCTTATTTTGATTTTCTTTCTTTTTTTTTTTTAAAAGCAAAGCGTAATCGCTTTGTTTCTGAACTTCACTTATGTACTGATGTTAAGCAGCAGTTTTCTAAAGAATCCATTGTCATATTTCTGCAAGCTTCTCTGTACAGAAGCACTTAGAATAGTTTATCGTACTAACTTTTAAAGTAAATTAAATAAGTTTGTTTTAAACCCCTTCCCCTTCAGCAGGAGTGGCGATTCCTAAAATAGCCTTTACTGGCATTCAGTTTATTTAGCTTTGCATTAACACCATTTAATCAAGCCTTAAATTAGGTTTTGAACCAAGTTTGTTAAACTGGTTCAAGCCAGTTTGATTTTCAGTTATGCAATAACTGAAGAGTTTATTACATTTTAAGATTAATGCAATAAGAGAGTTCATACAGGGATTTTCTACTGATCAAACAAAGCAGTTTTAAGGCAAATCTACAGTTAAACCACTGTGGCTCTTCAAAACTTTGAGGCTTTATTTTTCCTCTTGTACAATGAAACTGTAAGTAAGTTGAAGAAAAAACCAAAAGATTATGTGTCAGGGAGGTTCAAGCATAGATCTTAGATTAAGGAAATAACAGTAACTAGTACCTCCTCATCCTCTTCTTTATAACTTCCCTCCTCTCTTCCCCCTCTGGCAAGCATCAGTTGCTTCAAGAAGAACTTCAGAAGTTAATTATTTTTTAAATTTTGCAAGGTCTTGCACTTTGCTAATGAATCATACTCCTCACCTGTAACTTTTCATAAGCACAGTTAAGCTTGCCTTTTTCCATTCCATTGCCATATTTCACCCAAATCACCTTGGTGTTCCCATACATCTCACAGATGTTTTCATATAACAACAATACATGTTTCCAGAGCAGCAAAACTTTGCAGGCATTATCGGTGAGACTCATCCTCAGTCAAAAACCGTCTTCATGAAACACAGTCATACTGCAACTCTCACAGATGGGCCAGAGTTGACTGTTGGTGGTAGATAAGCTCTATCCCTTTGAGCTGGTCTGTGTTTGTTTCCCAAAGCCCAGGTAGAGCCTGGAGATCATTTCAGCCAGGGCTGGGTTGAAGTACAGCTGCTATTTAACAATATACAGTCGTCAAAGAGAATAGCACCTAGGTCTGACATTGTCAGGGTGAAGTAGCCTGGCAGAAAGTTACTACCCAATAGAGAACTACAGAAGAGAGAACATTGCAAATAAATAAAAATCACAGCCATTCGTTTGAATACAATTACAGGTTTTCCAAAATGTCTGGGGTATCTGTGGAGGCGTATTCGCTTTTGCCTAAATCCACATGAGGAACCGGGCATTTGCACAAATAGAAACAGCGTGGCCTTAACATAAGGAGGAGGGGGAAATAGCAGAAAAGACAATGCACTGTAATAGAGCCAATGTGAGCACCTGGGCAAAGGGAGGTGTTGCACCAGAATTTGGATCAGTGCTCAGTGATGCAGTTTGAATTCACTGACATTGGTCTTCTGCAAAGCACCCCTGTGAAAATCTAGGCCTGGGGCAGGCAGTCTGCTTGGTTTCTGCTTGGTTCAGTCAGGAGCTTTTCCGTGCTTGAAATCCTTGGTAAAAGAATACCACCACTCTGTGGACGCGTTGCCTGACAGCCACCAAGCAGTTCAATTCCAGCATCTGTGCTGTCACTGAAGGCAGCATAAAACTCGACAAGACAGAGGGTGGGTGTAGTGCTGTCAGAAGTGCTGCAATACCCATATCCAAAAGAAAAAATTACAGTTCTTCCTAACATATAGGGAAGATGCAGTTTCCTCATGTTCCCTATCAAGTCAGATGAGTTTACTGATACAAACGTCAGGAAAAAGCAAATGCAACTCCACAGATACCTCCATGTTATTTGTGGAGGACTTAAAGCTTGTATTCAATGTGAATACAAAAGCTGTGATAAATAATGTCAAAATCAGATATATTATTTGAAAAGAAGAAATATGCCTTCACTGTAATTTAGAAAAGGAAACAGTAATGGTGGTGACTTTCTGTATGAGCAACAGTAGCATGAGAGACAAACATTTCCCATGTACTCATTTCAAATGCTGAATTTGAGACACTCTGGGCCTCATTTTTATACATGCTGAGCAGACAATATTCCACACTTCGTGAAAGTCATGAGGCTCATGAAAGTCATGGCTTTCATGAAGGAAGCCGGACTGGTTTCCTTTCAGAAATGCAGAAACAGATATACCAAAAATCGCTGGCCAGTTTTTAAAATGTTGTTCTTTACCTCTCCCTGCCTTAGTTTTCCCATCTGCATGGGAAAGATGATAATTACCCTGAATGAGAAGTGCCTTGAGGCACCCCCTCCAGGGAGGGTGTAGCAAAGTGCTATGTTGTTAATGAAGATGAGCAATTCCCACTGCACTGCACACAATGCCAACACTTAGATCATTTCTCACCCACCTCTGCTTTCCTCCCTAAACTGCATTTCTGTCTCCCGTGTCTTTCTCAGAGCTCTTCACACTCCTGTTTATTTCAACATCTATACAGGAGGTTCCATAACAACAACAGATTCATTTAGTTCTTCCACCCAGTGCAGCTATCTTGAAAACCAGTTAAATCATTCCACCTCTTAAAGTAATTTCTTGTCTCAGACGGCCAGTTGTGACACTTGTTATAAGCTCAAAGCCTACTCTGCTTATTCAGGGAGGATTCTTTGTGAATGCTGAATCAAGTCTAGCCTTCAGATCTCGATCTGTAGTTAAAACAGCCAATACCACAGCAGATGCACTCGGCAGGTGATGGCAGATGAGTTTTCCTTGCAAAGATGTACTTGTTCCCACTGTGGAGGTTGTATCTGAACACAGAACCTCTGTTCGATTCTAATCTCAGTGCTGAGCTCATGTGTCTAATGGTGTCTGTGCACATTACTACCTTGTGCACACTAAGGGAATAAGGAAGCTAGCTCTTCTGATAGTGAGGGGCGCCTTTAACCACTAGAACCAGAGTAGTTTTGCTGTGGAAAGGAAGTGGGAGATTTGAGCAGCAAGGAGAGAAGAGCTTGTGGCTTAGGCACTGATTTAGGATACTGTTAGTCCAGGCTGGCTTCCTAGTTCCTGCACTAGCTGCCTAAATGTTCATACGACACAGAGATAGGAACCTTTCTGAGGCCTGACTTGTTCCTTAGAGAGTAAACTCTTCGGTAGAGAGTCTACTGCTTATTATATATATGTGTTTTTCACTTATGTCAATGAGGTTCTGACTCTTAAAGTCATTTGAATAAATTTTCAGTTTGGTGGCTGAGCCAAATACATCAGAGTTGGGCTGAAATTGGTTTGAACTGATCCATAGTAAAGATATTTGGGTTTTATTTGTGTTCACAAGAAAAACTGTGAAATGTTGCCCTGAGTTGTGGAACATACTTTATTCAACCCAAAATTAAATCTTTCCTTCTTAAAATGCTCGTAGTGAAAAAAAAGTTAAATAGCAGCCGACATTATAAAATTGCTGATGGTAGCGGCCACCTCTTCTGCAAATGCAATCGCTCATGTAGGCTGTGTAAAACCCACATCTGCGTATCTTCTCCATCTGAGAGGATCTGACCCACATCTCCCATTTCTCACAGAAGCATCGTCTCAAAGCTGTTCTACGTCCACCAGATTTACTCAAAGGGAGGAACCTTGCCTGATGTTGCGATCTGTTTTGTCTTGTGCTTTGATCTTGTTGTAAAGCCAATACATTTCTGACATAGTTCCTTTCAATGTTAACAACATTAACGTAATTTTTCGTTCAGCCACGCTATACTGCAAAGTTGATGGATGATTAATCATTCTAAGCATGTGCTCAAAGAGGCCAGTCATCAGCACCTCTTATTGTTCTTTATTGGCTTTTTTGAACTATCCAATGGACTCCTATAAATAGGATATAATCTTCTATTGAAGTCTATAAGAGAGTGGAAAAAGCATACAAATGATACCAGCCTCCTGGGAACTTCTCTGGAAAGATTTCTCCTGTCTTTATTATAAAAGAAACATGAAATAAAACTTATGCACAAGGGATGTACCAAATACTTTGATCTAAATTTTTGCTTATAGTGTTGGGAGGCTTTTTGCTGTAAAATATTTCTCGTGAAGTCTGAAACAAGCATAAGTTGACTCATGGCAGAAAAACTGAATCATAAAGAATAGCTCCCTGAACATATACAGCAATGAACTCAATCACCTCCATTAGTGCCTGCAAATTGTAAAACTGACTCTAAACACCACGTGAGCTGACCAGACCCCACCAAAGGAGAAAGTAGAGCTAAAAAGAGAAAGAAAGAACAGCAGGTGGGACAAAGCATTGATAATCCAAAACCCTTTAACTCTTCCTCTTTCAAAACCAGGACTTTTTTTGAGGTCTGCAGTCCAATTTGTGCCAGAAGTCCTGATAAAACACATCAGACTTCTGAATAGGGATCATATTGCAAGACGGAGCTCTAAACAAATAGCTAGATGGTCGCATTCCCCATCTCATCCCAGAAAGTAATGCATCTTTATTCATCTTTTTCTAATGTTCTTCTGTGCTTCTGCCTCTCCTTGTCATCCTAACTCGGGATCCATCCTGCTAGATGCTGAGCTCACTGTGGTGCTCATGCTGCCGCATGCTGAGTGCCTTTGAAACCATTGGAAGCCTGAGGGCTTGTTCGCTTGAGTTTTGTCACAGGGTCTCTGTTTTCCTTGGTTTCCAAAGGTTTCCTGATGGTGAGCAATGTTACATGGCAATAAGCAATACTACGAGCTGTTCTTCAAGAAAAGAGAGAGAAAGAGGAGGAAGGAAGGAGGGAGGGAGGAAGGAGGGGGCAGAACGGGATTGCTTGCGGACAATATTTGTTCCTGTGAATCCCAGGGTCACCAGTCGATGCCGGTGCTGGGCATCCAGTGGTCACTGAGCACTGGACTCTACTATGTCATTTCCAGTGTGCCGTAAAAGCATATCCACTCATGGTGGAGACAGAAAGGACAGTGTGTGACTTCCGTAGGACAGCTGTGCAACTTTGCCGGCTGCAATGCTGTCATTATGCCCAGATGCAACGTAGGATGGGCAGGAGAACCCCAAATCTGTTCCCTGCAGCCCCTCTGCCCTGGTCTGACCTGAGGGAAAGGGCATTGACTCACCAAGACATGTGAATGATTGTTTTTGCGTGAGTGACCCTTGATGCTGGTGCAGCTATTGGATTAGCCATGCGCTGCCCTTTTGCTGGGTTTTGCTGAGCACACCACTAGCGCCCGGGGCCTTTGGCTTCCCTGGGATGGAGCAAACCAGTTCATCTCCCTGCAGGCAACCCCCTGGGGTGGCGAGACAGTAACTGTGAGACTGTAGAGACAGGACAAGACAACTGGAAAAGATTTATTATTGAGAACACGAACACTTTTTTATTATTCACTTCTACAGTAATCTATTTCTAGCTCTGTGACACTCTATACGATTGGTACCTGGCATCTATGCTGTCTCTAGTGTTGGGGTCCAACCCCATTGCCTGCAGCTGCACTATTTGGACAGCAGGTGCAAGTAGGGCAATGAGGGTATGCTGGAGCTTGGCTAGGAGGTGGCCTTGGCGTGGCAGCAGCAGTGGCTCCTGCCAGCAGGGACATTGAACGCCATGGCTCACAGAAGGGAAACAGGCTAGCCCAGGGAGCCTGCATAGCTGCTGAATGTGGTTGCCCAAATGCAAAGGCAGGAAGCCCCAGCCCTGGTGTAAAAGGACTGTTTGGTACAGGAGGCAGAATGGGGTGTGGTGAAGTATCAGATGCAGCAGAAGCTGCATCTTGGACACCAACCGTGGTGTGGCTGCAGAGTTGTGGTGATAGGGATGTACAGGCCCTTCCGATCTGTGTTGTCCTTTCAGCAGATGGTCTGATAGGTGTGAAGGTGCTGGGTGCAGATGTCTGGATGTCCTCCTGTGGAGCTGATGCAAAGGGATCATTCTTCTCTGCAGAAACAGCTCTTACCACAGGCTGAATGTTTGGGCTTCTTCTCAGGTGGCCTTCCTTCAAATCTGGGTCCTGTGAGAATGCAGCTGGTGCTGCGGTTTTTACACCAGCACTTTGCTTATAGGGTCATAGCAGGTGGGGGTAATCTCTCTTGAAATAGGGGTTATAATAGAAAAATAACTAAAAAATGCAAAGGAGAGGAGTTAGTTGCCATCATTTTCAGACCGAGAAAGACAAAGCTGTGATAACTAAGCATTTGATTCAAAAAAGACAAAGATGGATATCAAAAAGGCCTCTTAGTGGCATTTTAAACCTAAAGTGAGGCTGAATAAAATGTTACAATACAGTTCTGTTAAGTCATAACCCCTCTTGTATTTTTGTCATTTGGGAGCAGAGAAGTGTGGAATTTTCCAAAGCATAAAAATGGAGGTAGAAACACAAATATTAGTGGTTTTCAGCCACTTCAATATGGAATGAATGTGTAGGTAATAATATGATGCTGACATGTCTCTTGTCAGCATTCAGCAGATGCCACAAGACAATTTAAATTTTTGGTACAGCAAGATGTGGCGCAAGTACAAAAAAAAGCACAGTACGATGAGACTGTCTTTCCGTTTCCTAGGCTCAAAGTAACGGGAAATAACCAAAACCTATTTTTTTAGCATTTCTGCTCCTCAAAAATACTGCATCAAGAATTGCTGAGAACAACCAGAGAGACAAAATCAGGACATTCACTACCATCTTTGTCTCCTACCTTGTAAAGGCTTATTGTATATGAACGTAAATCTATCCCACCAGAATATCCTGAGAGTTATTTCACGTGCAGAGGGACTGACGTACCTTTCCAAAAGCAGAACCTGCTGCTCTTACTGGTTGAAGTTCGCCAGATGAGGGGGATACTGCAGAATCCCCATCCATTTTGCTGAATCTGTTAAAATTAAGCTGATGAATTAACATTTTCATGGACTCAGTTTCAAAAATTTTCAGAGGTCCTCTCCTTCCCAGCACTTCCTTTTTGGAATAATCTTTCAGCAAGCACTACATTTCCAGCATTGCTCCCCCGAATTAACTGAAGCCAATTGCTTCCAACAATTTTCCAGAGTATTTTCAGGAAGAAGGGGGATGAAAAGCTTTGCCAGAGCTCTCCTCCAAAATATTAGCACCTACGTTCATGGCCCAGGGTTCATCAGGCAAAACTTGGTCATCTTTTTCTTCTAGTAGAGGGGCAAAGAGAGCATCGCCAGCAGTTCTTCTATCACATACACATTGAAGGAGAAGTTGAGAATGCCGACTCAACTGTCTTGTCCGGAACAGAAACCCAAGATGTTTCTGATGAAGAAGGCTCCATTTAGGCTCCATTTTCAATTTTTTTTTCTTGCTTTGACTAAAATTTCCAGCTGTAGCCCTTGACCTGACCAGCCAGGCTTTGTCCTGATAGTCAAGATGCAGGACGAAGGGCAATGGTGCTAGCTGTCTGGGGAGCACAACAAAAGTTCTCAAATGTCACCACAACACCCATGGTGCATCATGGTCACATCACAGCATGGCCACCGTCTCCTGGCAAAATGAAGCAGGGGCAGAAGTTGTTGCTAAATAGCAGTAGTTGCTTTTCATTTATAGAGCTGCAGATGTTTTGAGCCAAGGGCCAGGAATTAAATAAAACTGTATTTGCATTTTGTAAGCCCTGGAAGGCCAGCACTGCATCCAGTTACCTCTGGCAGTTGGTCCCCCAGGAGGAAGAGGGAAGGCTGCAGTGTTAGCAGAAGCAATGTCCCAAACCTGAAATTTTTCAGTTGGGCACCTTTCACCCATGCATAAATGTCTGCATCCTCGTTGTTCTTATGGTGAAGCTCCTGCTTCATCGCCTGGGCAAAAAGTTTTCGTCAGCTGTGCTGGGACTGCAGCCATTGCTCAACTGCTGTGCTTGCGGGGCTGCTCCTCCTCTCGGCATGGCTTCCCCTTCTGCATGTGGTGCCCTGACTACTCCCTTCTGGCCTCTTTTATTTACCTGTGTGTTCTCCAGATGAGCAGTGCTACTAAAAGAAAGCAGAAATCTGTTTCCCGTGTCTCCCCATTTCTTCTGTAGAATAACCCACACGCTGTGGTTTCAGCAGCACGGCTTCTGTAGTGGGCTGTCCATATACCAAGGTGATGCTCTCAGCTTTCAGCAGTGTCTCAGTGGCTGCTCCATAGGACAAACTGTAAGTAAAAGGCTACCTAAGTACGTTGTGCAAATGAAATAAACAGGAGCTATGCATCTCAGCCCCTTCTTGGATTGGCTTCCTATGCTTTTATTGGATATTTACCCTGCAGAAGCCAAACCAGCAAAACCGATGGTGCTCTATCAAGCTTTTATATTTAACCTGCTCTGCAGGGGTGCATGTTTTTCAGTAAAGGAAAGATTTGATTGAGAGCCTGTAGGAGCCAGTGATTCTCTTCCCTTCAGCATTCAGATCTGGCCCTATGAGTTTTATGAAACACTGGCAGAAGTGTGAGGACAATAAACATGAGGACAATAAGCATGAGCCCAAGAAGCAGTGGAATAATACAGGCAGATCTAATAAAAGCTGGGAGTTTGGTCAGAGAGAGAAGGGTCTCCTCGAGCTGCCTGAGCCCCACTGAAGGCCTGGCCCAGACAGACGGACAGAGTAAATGAGATGGACTTTGCTATTCATCTGCAGGGAGACGATACGATGGAAAACAAGGGCTGTCCATGCAGGCTGAGAAACTGTGGCTGTGCCAAGCTGAGCAGGGACAGCTGCAGACACGCTTGTAATAATTACTACAAGAACTAATACAATAACTGTGTTGAAAGAACAGCTACTCACAGGAATTAGTACAAGTAACGTACCTGATGTGTTGGCTTTACTAAGGTTCATCACGCACATGTGACCATATGAAAACAGGAATGAGGAAAAAAAAGTTTTAGCTATTATTAGCTATTCAGCATCGTCCCTCTCTCTAAATACAGAGGCTGTCAGGGCAGTCCCAAGACCCAAGGATGGCTCTAGCGTGGGCTGGCAGGCAAGAGAGCCCTTATTGCGCCCTTATTGCTTCCAAGGCTTCCCTGCATTGCCTTGGGCATCACACTGTCACTGCTGCTGCCCTCTGTTTTCTGACCTGTGCTGTGGGGAGGACCGGCCTCACCACTGCCAAATGCTCAGAGCTCTTCCACTTGTAGCTGCAGAGAGTTACCTATTCATTCATCCTGTTTACACCACATCAGCTTGTTAAAAAGAAAGGCTGTCTGGTATGGTTACCTTAAATGTGGATGGAAAAAATATATCTACCCAGTAGAAACTGATTTGAATTCAGTAGATTAGTACCTTGTATGTAAATGCTTGCTTTCAGTTTTTGAATGGTACAAGTGAAAATAGGAAATGGGGAAAAACGTAATTCCTTGGAGACAGTGCTTGAAGAGATTTTGAACTGAATTCTGAAAGGGAGATCTCGATAAGTTCCTATCCCAGAGACAGCTGTATTCCTAATTTAGGTGTACAGTATAAGACCTGGTTCGTAGCCCATTTGAATCAGTAGGTATTTTCCTTTGGACGTAACTGGGTAACATATGCAGACTCTAATTTGTGTTTCCTGCTACAGTTGTTAGCCTTTTGGGGATTTTTCATGGATTATCTAAATGCCAGAGAAAAAGCCAAAATTTATTTCAGGTGTGATGTAATCCGCTTTATGGGAGTCTTCCCAGGGACTGATCTGGTTTATTATTCTCAAATTATTATGATTGTTTCAAATGTAACCAAAATTAATTAAAGGCTTTCAAACCCTGCTGATACTCAGAATTGCTGCAATAATTTTGCATTTACTTATGAAAAAGCTTCCATAATTGTAAATGCTTAAGCATATTAACAGAAAATATTTGACTGTAACCTCATCCTTCTGTAATGATTTGGAAAATTGAGTGCTGTAATAGTTATTCTAATTCCACTTGCCAGCAACACAGCTAATGTCTCAAATAAACGAAATCAAGCAAAACTTATTAACATTTATGCTCATACTGTTACATACACTTTGAAATGTTTGAATGTTAAAATGGGAAATAAACCATCAGAGTGATTCCAAAACCAACGCATCAAGACTGTCTTCTCAAAGACAGCATTTATAATTGAGAACAAGTTAGACCACACGTGGGCTTTTTAAACTGATACATAGTTGGAGATAGAACTTGACAAAACCCATAGTTTTTAGAGAATTCAAGGCCCCATCTTCCCCTTTTACAACTTACTGTACCAGGCAAATGCCTCTGATTCACCCCAAACTTGAGAAAAAACCCTCTGAGAATTATTTAAGCATTAAGAATGGGAGAGCATAGTTTTGGCAGAGAAAGAGGCGATGATAGTTATTAATCAGGTTTTTAACAGAAAATGAAGTGCAATGTTGACTTTATTACCCATTTCTGGTAAACCTAGGAGACGTCATCTGTTAACAATCCCCAGGCAAATTTCATCAACAGTCAAGTGTCCTGCACCGTTTCTGCAAAGATTGTTATTCTTTTTTTTCCAAAGTGGCCAAAAGCTGAGACACATTTTGTTTCTGTGTAAATGCAATTGTAACGCTTGTTGATATTGACAGCTTGCTTTTGAGGGACTCTACCCTCCTTCCGTCCTTCTTTTGTCTGAAACAAAAATCTGTTTGTCCGCTCACCTTGGGATACTGAAGCTGCCCCAGCACTACTTTTCCTCTGAGGGAAAAGGGATGAGCCTCTGCTTTGCCAAGGCTGTAAGGACTCCCCTGGTCCTTGCAGTATGTTTTTCTTGGATACACCACAGCTGTAGGTGCTACTCAGATGCTTGCCATGGAAGTTAATTTTCCCATCAGAGAGCAAGCAAGCTGGGGGATGCAGGAAAACAGAGGCAAGGAGTGTTACATGTACATTCAGAGACTCAGCTGGCCACCAGCCAGCAAAGCCATCGCTGCAGTTGTTTAGTTAAAAAAAAATAAATATGAGAAATGTAATATTTGATGACAATCTAATGTCAGAGTCCATGACACCACCTGCTTCCAGCTGATGATTAGTCATGTGAAAGAAATTAATTTGGACATGGAAGAGCGTGAATCTAACTACTGGGACAAATAACTGCATTCAGAAAGGAAGTAGGAGGGAAGAATTTATCAAGTGCTTGGTCACATTAAATCACTTATTTTAGAACAGTCTCAACTCCCAATTCTCTCGGTCCCTGTCAGATTCATTACTAAATCCTCTGGCCTGATTGCACTCCTGTATGATTCAGACTTTTGGCTTCCATAGAATTACTACAGGTTTCCCCATGAGCAGAACTGGCCATCAGCTTGATGGAGAGGAGGTGAGAAAATGCCGTGGAGGGAAAATGAAACCATTGACAATGGGGGAGTTTCAGTGAGGCTGAGCAGTGAAAGAGTTCCTGGCATGGGTCTCAAGAGCTTTGGGGAGGCTTCCTAGGGCCTCTTACCACCTCCAGTAGCATGGGCGTTTTGGTGCTCTCTTTCTCCTTATCTCACCTTTCAGAAGTATTCCTAAGAGTTCACAAAACCTGTGTATACTTGTCACTTCCCATCCAGGTCGATTTCCCGGGGAAATGAAAGAGGATAGGAATATGACAGTGTGGGTGCTTCACAGCTTTTGAGTCAGGGGTTGGGAAGCGTAAGATGCCACTTAAAAATCTCTGCAGGGGAGATCACTGTTTAGACAGTAAATCTGATGTCTGGCATTTTGTTAGTTGTTAGAGTTAACCTCCTAGTCTCCAGTGGTCTCAAGTGTGCAAAGGAAGCCCTGCTGCAGCAAAATGGATGCTGATTTGTAGAAGACTAGAGTTTCACCTGTTATTCTGAAGTCCCTTCCAGTGTCTCCCCAGCAAGTATTATGGGATGACATCCAGGGGAGAACTGGGCCCAGCTTGCTGAGCAGGACAGCTCTGATGAACTCAATTTTTTGGTTCATCACTGATGCACCACTTTCTTGATTGTTACTACTTTCTTGATTGCTAAGGCAGCCTCCAACAGTCTTTCTTGGAGGTTTCAAGTCTGCATATGGTCATGTGATGTTCCCTCCAGAAACAGGGCCCTGCCTAACCCAACAGCCTCCCATAGGGTCTGTTCCTGCAAAGAATCCAAATTTCCATTTCTGTAACTTTAATCTGTTCCACCAACTGTAATAAATCTCAGCCTGCTCCATTTTTCCTCCACATCTCTTTTAGAAACAATAAAAATGGTAGATGATTCCGTGATAACCGCTGTTGCTGATGACGCAAATGGCACCTCACTGAATCCTGTAAGTCTTGTTCAGCCCATCCATCACCTTCACAGGGAAGAGGAGATGTTAAGCAAACTGTCTCTTAATGATAGATAGGGATGTAAAAAAGAAAAATATTTCATCGTTTCAACATCTTGTTCCTTTTAGGTAATGTCAGAAATGTAAAACAGAAGGAAACAAAGTGGTTGGTTTTTTGGTTTTGTTTTGTTTTTTGAATGTAAAATACACTTGCAATCCAGTCCTGAGGATGACCTGAGGAGAGTTAAAGAAATTTGGTTGTGTAGCTAAGGAATGAAGTGAGTATTTGTGCAAACAAATGATGGGTGTTTCCAGGATACTGTCTCTCCTATCACAAAGGGTCATTCCAAGGCATTTTTCTGGCAGCTTTTATTAATCTCCCTCTCTCTGAGCCAGAAGACAGGAAGATGTCAGATGACTGAGCTCTTGTACCGTTCCCGTTCTCCTATTCAGGACAAGGCTGTCCTCAGCCAGCAGGAGAGAACATAAGGGAACTGGCAAACCTCAAACATTTTGTCACAGGGAGACGCACTTGTAAAGTTAATCCCTAGCACTCAGTCTGGGTGCCCTCTTCTTGCTCCTCGTAAAACAGCCCTGAGGAAAAACAGTTTCAGTCTGTTCTCGGTGGAGAGAAGACCACAACGGCTGCCAGCTTGTCCCATGCCTTCAGCTGGGGGTGCAGGCTCTGTTCGCAAGGGGTGAAGAGGCGGCATCTCTGCCAGCCTCAAGAAGCCGAAGTCTCTGAGGGCAAAGCGGCCCACCTGGCATTGGGGCCAGCAGAGCCTCACCAGCTCTCCTGGTTCTCCCTTCTCCGTGCTCTTTTTGCCCATGCAGGTGTCTCTCTGTCCCCCTCGCCAGACGAGTCCTGCTCCTCTCAAACAGCAGAAGCCAGTGGGCAGAGTGGCAGGAGCGTGGGTGTGTGAAGGGCCAGCTGGAGGGAGGCCTGGGAGCTCCCCACCAGGGAGCAGCTGCGCCTTTCTGCCCTGTCCCTCTGCGGCGCCATCTTCAGCCAGCTCTGCCTGCCCCAGACCCACCTGAAGTCCTCCGTAACCCGGTCCTGAATGCTGCTGTCGGGAGGTCATGGGAGGATCTGGTTCAGACGACGAGAGCTACAGGTCTCTATAGGTGTATCCAGAAAGGAGGAGAGCAAAGAATGGAAAAGGATTGAAGAACGAATGGGAAGTAAACACAGGGCTTCTGCTGAGGACCTGTAGGCTCCACACCTCTCCTCTTCTGCCTTCACTTTTGCATCTCATTAAGTTACTTAGGCAAGTAGGTGAATTCCCCTGGGAATGAGGGAGCAGGCAGCTGGAACTCTATGGAGTCTTTCCCACCAGGCAGAAAGCAGGGAGCAAATATGTAACATTTAGGAACCCATTAGAGCTGCAGTCTAGCTCATCAGCTTTTGTTCATCAAGCTTGGAAATGGATGGTTGTCTCCTCTCTGGGCTGTATCTTCACCTTCCCCAGCTGAAATGGCTTTTTAGATATCTAATTTCAAGCAGCTCCACACTGTCAGTACCAGCCAGAGCATGAAATATCTTTCACCTTTTCCAAAGGAGAAGAAGAATGGGGAGCCCGTTCCACGGAGCACAGAGAGTTGTGAAGAGTGGCAAACTTCATGGCGAGGTGAGGGACCGTCCCAGCTCTTGAAATCTGGCTTCTTACTCGGGCACCTAAATGTGGGTTTAAATGCTTCCATTTAGTGAGACAGAGGTAAAAACTCCAGCTGTAGGAACTTGCTCAGGGTCAGAGAGCACATGGTAGTAGAGTGGGAAATGTCAATGATCTGAGACTGTAGTCTGCAGCAGTGGCTTAAAAATCTTTGCAGACATGTGCCCTCTCAGAGATAACTAACTGCTGATTCAGGAGCAACCTGGAAACACTTGCGGGAGGAGGAAGGGCAGCACAAGAGAGAGCCTTATCCTGGGCATACCAGCCAGAAGAGGTGGGAGCACAGCAAGGAAAGCTATGCTGCCTTACTGAATTTGCTGCTCAAATCCAGAACTGGGGAGGCAGTTCGGAGAGCAGTTCACAGCTCCAGGAGTGGATGTCTCCAGAGCAAGGGCAGGGGGCAGCAGGGAGACAAAGGCTCCGACTAGTACTAGCTGAGGATGGAGAAGCTGCTCTTGGTACTGTTAAAATACACCCTTATTGTGCCTGGGCATGCATGTATGCATGTATAGAAACTTGTGATAGGGCTGAAGATTTTCCTAGGTGGACATGTATGCTGTTCTTTCTGTAAGGGCTTTACTTACCTCTAGTTGTTCAGAGGAAAAGCATGATCCAGTGTGCGGATCTCAATCTGTCTGGAAGAGATGTTTTTGCGTGAAACGATCTTATGTGCAAGGACTGATGTTTTCCTGTGCTTGCTCTAATACAGCTGCTTTTCAGGGTCAGGGTCTGCTGACCTTTGTAATTTGTTGCGTGGCAATGAACAGTGCTACATACAGAAAATAGCAGGGATAATACACTGTTGTCTGGCAACATCATTTAGGAATATTTTCATAGCTCTATTGCTTTAGCTATTCAAAATTATGAAGAATCAACCTAGATCTGCCAGTTTATTAAACTCTGCTGCACTCACTCAAAGCTCAGGTTTTTTTCCTCTCACAGACATAGGAACAGATAAAAGTAAATATCTGTCCATCATAGAAATATTATGGTAAATCCTTGAAATATATTATTACACTACAGGCAAAAATAGATTCTTGGAGAGAGCCAACATGCTTTATTTTAAATTAAATGCCCACGACCCAGCATGGGCTTGAAAATTATTTATCATGTCCTCTTCAGTGCCCTCTCTCTCCCAGTTTTTCAAAACACAGAGATCACTCATTGCAGAGTGAAAACTTGGACAGCATTTCTTGTGATTCCACGTTCATCTCACCCCTAAAAGGTGCAGTGGAATCTCATAGCCCTGGAGGCTGAATATGCCCATTGTTTACTACCAAACCCAAAATGGTCTATGTGACACGCTGCACACTTAAAAAATAGCTTGTCTTTTTCCTGCTGTGATCGTAGCTATCTCAAACAAATGCAAAGCTGCCCAATTATGGTTATGTGGTCACAGTCTAGTGGAATAACTGTGACCCATGAATAGGAAAAACCTCTTCAGACAGTGAAGCAGTGTTTGAATTCTAATTGTTTTATCACCTCAACCGCAGACGTAGGTACAACTTTTAGTAGCCTCAGGGTCCAACGGGGAAGGATTTCCTTTTATAATTTTATTTTTACTGAACCTCAGTAAAACTCAACAGTACACACTTCATGTGCTCCTAGCGCCTCCAGTTTGGTCGGTGCAAAAAAAAGGAAACATTAATGCTGAATCATGGGTTATTCCCCAAATGTGCACATGTGTTTATATTCTTATTATCAGCAAGTAGCAACCGAGGGCCAACGTGCCAATGTAAAGCCCTACAGCAGCGCAGGGGACCACAGCTGTGGCACACACCAACTGCAGAGCTGGGCTCTTCTCTGGCACCAGGAAAAACCAGGAAGGGTGGCACTGAAACTGCTGGCCATATCCAGACATAAAATGAGTGGGCATTCACATCAGAGCTTCACATCTTCATCCTGGGGAGTTTTCTAGCTGAGGGAAAAAAAAGGTACTACTGGCATATATGCATTTTATCAAGAGAGAATGTAATGTCTTGTGCTTGTTCTAGGGTTCCTAAACTTTCTTGCCTATCGAGTGTATATATAATTCCTTGTCAGAGTACTTTGCTACAGATAATATTTTCCTTATATACATTTTAATCTCTTGTGCTCTGTTCTCCAAAGTCCTGTTGCAAAACCTGGAGCCTGTGAGCCAAACTGATATTCTTAGCCCAGCACTAATGCTCTGCTCGTGTGCTGTGCATGGATGTATAGGACGTGTGCATCCCTTCCTCCAGGGACCCTAAGTGTATGTGAAACTTCAGGCAGGTCACAGCCACAAATACCCTGGGTGACACAGGACGTCTTAGTACGGACTGCCTGTTTCACAGGCGGGCAAAACAAGGCGGAGAGGCAATAAGCCACATCGCTAACACCCCACAGTGCAGCAGGGGCAGAGCCAGGAACAGACCGCCGAGATCGTTGGCTGGCTTTCTTGGCTGCGCTGAGCCGTAGGACTTGGTGCAGCACGGGGCGAGGTGCAGGCAGGAATGTGTGGAGGAGGCTTCCAGAGAACAAAACTGGTTCCTTTGTGCTCTAGGTGGACGTAGGAGCTCGGGCAGACGTGGGTGCAGTACACAGACTGCCCTAAATTACATTGACTTGCTACAGGTGTCTCTGCAGAGCCCTGTGTTCTTGCTCCCTGAACAGGAGCTGGCACAAAAAAATATTAACCAGTCACTGCTTAATTCTGCCATTATACGTGTTCCTGTGGGATAGCAGGAGGGGAGCAAATGATCAGATAACCCAGCTCAGTGGTTGCTGAGCACGAAAAACAGCCTCTTTCTGACCTGTTTTACCACTGAAGCAATGTAAAAGGCGCTGGTGCAAGATAAACATCCAGAGCCCTTTTCTCGGGTCTCATTTCCCCTGCCAGCCCAGCCAGACCAGAATTGTGCCATGCCCGTGACAGTCACCTGCCTGAACATAGACAATTCTCAGCACATAATTCAGCGTTGTGTTTCCTCTTGAGTCTTCTGTGGGTTTTTTTCTTGTAAAGTATCAGCCAGATTTATTCTCTGTCACACTGGCATAAACATAAAGTAAGTCTGCTGACTATAGAATTATTCTGTGTTTATCCGTTCTTTCTGTATTTTACACGATTGTAAGAATTCAACTCACTGGTGAGGAGATGCTGTAAAAGACTGACTTATACTGCAAGGATGCTGACGGTCCTTCTGATGCTGAACTGGATGAACAGTGACAGTTGGGACAACACATCTTTGAAACGCAGTGAAGTCTGTCTTGTCCAACCAGTCCAAAACATGACAGAGAGTAATAATTTAAAAAATGAATCTTATGATAAAGGAAAAATGGAAGGAGGAGAGTACTTCAGGATCGTAGTTGTTTTATGATTAAATTGTTATGATTTTTTGTGTTTTGTTTTTACAATTGGATTGATACTAAGTGGATTGTGGTCCATTCTGTCCTGTTCTAGCTTTATAACGCAGCTCACGCCATATTAACTGAGTGCCTCCAAGGATTTAAGTGAATAGGATGATGAATGTCTGTCATGCAACCGTTCTCCCCTCTCCATGGAAGGAGGTATTTCTGCAGTACAGGACCTTTGTTTTGGTAAGGTGTTTTGGGGGTTTTTTTTTGCTTGTTATTGAGGTTTGGGTTGGGGAAAGGGTTCTTCTTCAAATCACTAAAGTCTCTCTGGGTTTTCTCTAAGGAAAGCAGGTCAGGGGAAGGAATATACTATGCACTTAGAGTGGAAAGTGCTGAGACTTGCAACATATCTCAGTCTTGGGGAGTCTATTGCCAAGCCTTGGGCCCTCACAATGATGTGACATTATGCCAGAGGCCAGGGTCACCGTCTTCATCTTCATGCTCTGGCAACCTTTTAGATACTATCCTAGGGCTCAGCATGGCAAGCCTTGAGATGTGGACCAGGACCTTGATTCCAGAAGAAGAGGGTGCATAAAGTAGCAAAGGACAGTTCTGCCTGGGCTTCGGAGGGTCACCAGCACCATACTGGCCTGCCAGGGCTCCCCAAGCCCTGGAGGGCTGTGCCTAGGAACTGGCTTTAGCGACAGTCAAAGCAAAACGTTAGCTTGAGTCACGGCAGAGGCTGAAAGGAGGTAAACAGCCTTGGCCGTACTGTCCGCTTTTCCTATCCAGCATTCGCTTCCTGCGCAACTGATCTCCCCTCCTGCCCGGACAGCCCTCTCATCCGGCTCCAGTGGGGCGCAGGCGCTCCTCCTGCAACAGCCACCGTTCCCACTGGCAGCCGAACCTCCTCTTCCCCCCACGCCTCCACACACGGCAGGGCCCGTCCTGCTGCCCCTACAAACAGCCGCCACCCCGCAGCGCTGGGCAGCCCCGAGCCCAGGGGCGCAGCAGCCGCAGCCCAGCTGAGCCACACGCGCTGCTCACTGGGCACCGCGAGCACATTTGGAACAATTATTTTTAAGTAAGACATGATAATTAACACGTCTCCCTTCAAGTGCACAGAGGTGCTGGGAGGCCATTAACTTTGACAACTGTGATATTTCTTTCCCCAAACACTTAGAGCCAGCGTGTCAGCAGGAGATGTTACACGGCTAGGACAGCTCCATGCCCTTCTGTAAGTGTCTTTCCTAAGTGTCTGTCCTCCTTTTGTTTCAGGACTAAATACATCCTGCAGAGGATATATGCCCTTCCTAAGTGGAAGATCCTGTTCATTTTAATGGCCCCACTCTCTTGACTAAGGACTAGTTGCCCACACAAAAGTTGGCCGGATCAACTGTTTGCCCTAACCCGGCCCAATTCAGTATTCTCAAGCACCGCAAGGATTTTCTTTGGAAGCAGGAAGTATAAATTCAAATGAAGAACACGGCTTGAGCAGAAGCAAGATCTTTTAAGACCCAACATGGGACTTTTACTTGAAGAACATACACTGAGATTGCAAACGAGTTGGAGTGGGACTATCTTTTTGTTCTCTTTGTACGGCACCAAACGCAATGGTGAGAGGGCTCCTTGGCAGCATCAAGCAACTACAGCAGTGCTGGTGCCCGGAGACCTCCATTTGTCTATGAAAGAAACTTTTCTCCCTTCGTGCCTCCGTCCTTGTCCCTGGATTGGACTAGCAACCTGTTTCAGTTTGTGCTTTCCATTCAGGCTAACCTCAGACGCTCGGTTTCCACTTGATTGGAAACAAGTGTGCTGAAAGCTGTCTGCTCTTTCCTCACTGTACAATGTGGACTGCTGCCTGGCTCCAATCTGGAAACAATTATTTCCCTCCTGTACCTACCCATTCTGAAAAGGGATTTATCCCTAGACTTTTTTTTTTTCCTCTTTTCATTTTTATTAGGCGCGTCCTTCATAAATAAAAGCTTGTTGTTGTGTATAATGCCCACGGAACAGCTCTAGCTCTGGACGTCACATATTTCTGTTACATGACAAAAATGCTGTGGTGTTTTAAGGCCCTTGGGGAGTTTTCTATCAGTAAATGCGCCATGGTGAATTCGCTGCTCCTTTGTCCTGTTCTGGTAGGATGAATATGGTGCTTGAATTTGTGTGACTTTAAGAAAAGGCTTTAAGCACCCGTTGTTGTTACACTGATCTAAATACTCTTAACCTCAAAGAAGAGTCAAAACGTGCATGGATATGCATCAGTGCTTGCAGGTACATGCAGATGCTATTAGCATAGTGCAGTGCGGCCGTTTTAAAAAAAGAAGATACCTGTTTATCCGCATGTAGTCCTGGATTTATTATTTCCTTCAAAATTCCCTACTTTCTGATGTGTGTATGCAGGCATGAGGGAATGGGAGCAAACAGATGACCAGAATCTGCAGATATTTGCAGACAGGAGGAAGCTTATGCCCATGAATAGTGCCATTATACTCGGCGGGGTCACTTTTCTGAGAAAGATTGATCACTTACTTTATTTCGTGAAAGACCAGTTCCTGACCGAGCACAGACACTGGGGAAACGGATTGGAGTGGAAAGAGTCTAAAAATCTCTTTTCTTGCACTGAATTCAAAATAGCATTTCTCTTACTGGAAAAACAAACATAAGCTCATTTTGGGTGTCTCTGCCTGTCTGCCTGTGGGATTGGCAATCCACACCTTCTGCAGATTCAGAGACCTCTCTGCCCCAATTTACGCTCTTAGAAGTTACGCCTTAATTACAGAAAGCAATCTGCTGTGACATCAATTTCCCTCTCTAGGGAAAACTCCTAGCTGTGAAATCCCGGCAGAGACAAATTGCCGTTCTTTTTCTTGTTGTTGTTGTTGTTCTTTTTTTTTTCCCTTGGCTAGTCCAGACCAAGCCCAAACCTGCCATCTGGGTTTGACCTTGACTACTCCTTTGAGACTGAATTGCGGAGCCTGCTCTCCTGAAATGCTGACACACGGACAACTATTTCCAATGAGTTATCTTGATACAGAAATCGTGCTGTATCACAGCCAAGAGCCTGCTCCCTCTGCCAAGTAGGACCCATGTCTGGGGGACCGCAGGAGCTGAGAAAGCGCTGTCTGTGGCCTACCCTGGAGCAGAAAGGACGGACATTGTGCTGGACACGTCAGCTACAGCCCAACCGAAACCTGGGGCGATGCCACAGCGGGTGGATGTGCTTACAACCCTCGTGTTTGGGGATGTGGGGGTCATCTCCCCTCCATGGGGAGGTGGAGGGGAGATGCCCAAAGCCACGCAGCCCAGCAGGGAGGGCTTCTCACCAACTTTGGTCTGCTGTGGATGACCAACGTGTTGAGACGGACCGAGCCACCGTGCCGGGGGGAAAAGGGGATGCTGCGCCAAACGATTGGGGTACTCTGCGCCTTCCAGCTGGGCGCACGGCGACGTGGGTGGCCTTTAGCTCGGCGTTCCCAGGGGTGCAGGCACCACCCTCCGCCTTGACCGCCGTACCCAGGGGAGGAATAGGAAGGCCAGCAGGCGCAGGGGGGCTGGGATGTGGCCGTGCCTCCAGCCCGGGCCCCCGCGGGCTTCGCCGGGGCTCGGTGCGGGGCTGGCCGGGGGCACATCGCCAGATCCGGACGCGGGTGGAAAATGGCTCGTGTATCTTTAACCCACAGCGGCCAAAACGCGGCGGCGGCGGCGGGTTGGTTTTGTTTTTTTTTTCTTAGTTAACAATGGAAACTTTTTTTTTT
>VYZM01001720.1:135210-172529 GCA_013398915.1 Dromas ardeola
GCCCTGCGGCCGCCGGCGTCGGCGGGCGCTGCCGGGCGCCGCGCACTGAGGGCGGGCGCGGATCCTGCTCCCAGGTAAGCGGCGGCGGGTGGGGGGGACGCGGACGCCCCCTTCGCCGGGGTAACAACCCCCCCATCCCCAGCAGCCGAGCCGGGGGTCGCCGAGCCGGGGGTCGCCGCGGGCGGTGCGCGGTGCCAGGCGGGCCCCCGCGGGGAGGAAGGGGCGAGATAGGGGGCGGGCAGAGGGGCAGGGACGGAGCGGGCTGTCCCGCACCCTGTCCTGGCCCCAGGCAGGCTGTCCCGTGCCCAAAATCTGGCTGAGCACCTTGCGCCGGTGCTTTTGCACCCCAGCCAGAGTGCTGGGAGCGTGGTGGTGCCGGGGATCCCTGCAAAAAGGGGTGCCCGGGCTCTGCTGAGCCTCGCGCTGCCTCCGAGCAGCACCTGAAGGGATGGTGAGCCTTTCGGTCACCCAGTCACTGAGGACTGCGCTTAGACCTCCTGGCATTTACCTGCCAGGAGCCTCACAGGGACGCACAGGGGTATGCTGACAGCATCACACACGAGCGCTTCCAAAGACATGTACACCATAGCCAGAGTTACTGCACATGTGGGTAAACAAGCCTGCACACTCATGTGGGCAGTGTGTTTGTGTAGATCTCGTGGGTTCCCATGGCCCACCATGGGATGAGGATTACAACTCCAGTGGCACGTGGAGCAAACGGACATGAAGGAAGGCACACTGAAGTACAGAGGGGCACAGAGAGCCCCCTTCAGAAGTAGAGTCTCTCACACACGTACCACAGGGCAAACACCACCACACACATCCATATGTGGGATCCGGGCTGTGACTTGGAGGCGGTCGCAGCAGTCGATGCCCCAGAAGGCAGACATGCACAGGGGAGGCACGTTTAGACATGGCACGCGTGAAGATGTGAAGGGCCATGTTGTTGCACATGGTAAGTTAGGGAAGTAGTGGAGGCGTCGTCCCATAACCATACAAAGCTGTGCAAGCAAGAAGCCTTCACGTATATCATTGAACAGAAATCCATGCTTGAGGCTTGATCTCAGTCGTAGGTGACAAACTGGAAGGTGGCAAATTTGAGCTGTTTGGAGTTTTTCCCTTCCTGCAGAAAATGTCAGCTTTTGGGCCCAAAACTTGAAAGCTGCCAACTTTCAGCTCACACCAGTCGGCCATAACTCCCTAATTCAGTTGCAGGAACGGCTGCTGACTGTGTGTCCTCTCGGACACCGCTGCTGCAGCTGCATCAACCAGCAACCTGGAGAGGGGGAGGGAAGGCAGGAAAGAGAGGAAACAGCCCCAAACCTGATTTCCCCTTGGCTCAGACCCTTCTGAAGACCAGGCTGGGCCATGTCCCCAGGGGTGGCACACATGCAGGTGTGTGCAGGGACTGGAGGGGTCACGGAGGAAGGGAAGAGTTGAGCCAGCTGTGTGCACAGCTGGAGGGTGAGCTTACGGGATGCACAGAACTACTCTCACCACTTCTCTCTCTCTCTCTCTCCCCTCAGCCATCTCGTTTTATGGAGCTGCGGACCAGAGCCAGCCCAGCTCCCCTGCTGCCTCCCAGTGATGCTGCTGGTCCCGGTGTGGAGAGACCCTCGGCAGCCCCGTGGAGTCTGAGCGCCGAGGCGGCAGCGGCGGCGGCCTCCCTGTGCGCCCCGGCTGACTACTATGGCTGTGTACTGCTATGCGCTCAATAGCTTGGTGATGATGAATAGCAACAGCGAGGTGACAAGTGGAGGGAGCAAGACGCCGCCTCCTCCCAGTCAAGTGCTGCCCAGGGGCCCGGAGACACCCGGCAGCTGCCGCCCGCTCCCCGTCTTCAGCCCGGCCCCCGTGCCACCCCGCTCCCCACGCCGTGGTCCTGCTTTCCTCTTCCCGCCGTTGGAGGAACCCCTACGGCAGCCAGGCAGCCCCGGGGGTCGTCGGGGCAGCCGGGGTGAAGAGGGGCAGCCAGGACCCCCTGCGGCACGGCAACTTCAGCGGGAGCTGCACAATGTCCAGGTGAACCAGAAAGTGGGGCTTTTCGAGGCACATATCCAGGCACACAGCTCCACAACCCAGCCGCCGCGGAGCCCCCGGCCATCCTCGCCCCGGCTGCGGCCTGACAGCCCCACGGTGCCGGTGGTGGGACTTGGCACCGGACCCCGGCCACGAGCCTACGGGGAGAGTGAGGCCCCTGATCTTGGTGGGGTACAGGTCTGGCCGAGCACTGCAGAGCCCTCGGGGAGGCCGCTGGTGATGGTGGTTCCAGCTGTGGGGCTGGTGGAGAGCAGCAGCGCCCTGGAGTTGTCAGAGCCTGGACCACAGCGAGGTGAGGTAGTGGTGGCCCCCACAGGACTTGAGGGCCAGTGCCCAGCTGTCGGCGGGAGCATCCCCGCCGTCATTGTCACGGACCTGGGGGGCCCGGAGGAGGAGGCGGGCGCCGTGCCCCCCGGCAGCCTGCCCGTCCGGAAGCTGTCGTCGTCCTCAGCCTCTTCCACTGGCTTCTCCTCATCCTGGGAGGAGTCCGAGGAGGACATCTCCAGTGACCCCGAGCGCACCCTGGACCAGACACCAGCCTTCCTGCAGACCCTGGACCAGCAGAAGCCCCGAGTGGTGAGTCTTGCACCAGTCCTGGGGAGGTGGGACAAGGGCTGGCAGCATCCCTGCTCTGAGGCACAGCTGCAGCGGGAGGGCAGAGGTCTGTCGCAGCGGACATCTGCAGAGAAACTTTGCACTTGCTCATCGGTGCTTGGTTTCCCTCACATGAAAAGCTTATCCCTCTTCCTAGTCTGAAAATCCCCTGCTCGCAGTAGAGAGCAGCAGTACCCGTCCCACTCTGCATGGTCCTTGCAGAGCTTCCCCGGTGCTGCAAGCTGCCCGCCGGCGTGCTTATCGTGCACCCACGGACTGCAGCCTTCTGCTGACATGTGGTTACGAGCCTCAGCTTTCCCTCAGCACAGCTTCCCTGGATGCTGGAGGTTTCCCATGATTTACATGAGCCTAAGGGGAAATTTATTTCCTTCTTGGGAGTCAAAACTGTGTGGGCCAACTGTCTGTTAAAGTTTATGCTGATGCCCATCACCATAATGTCTCTGTGCCTTTCACTTGGAAGCAAAAATCTCTAGAATTTCTGGTAATTCCCCTTTTGAATAAAACTTTTTGCTTTTGGGGTATCTTATATTTTAGGTAAGCATATTTTTATTAGGTATTTATATTAAGTTCATTTGTTTCTGGATCTTTGTTTGTTGTGGGGCTGGTTGGGAGGCTTCAAGCGAGCGAAAGCATCAGTGTTGTATTACCCTTAGAGCAGAAAGGTCTCCTCAGAGAGGAGGGCTTTGACGTGCTCTCCGAAGGCAGACACTCCACTCACGGGATTTCTTACGTCACTTGGGCAGTTTGTCCCATGTCTGAATGCTCTGCACAGAGTGTGCTTTGCTCTGAGCTGTCACACCATTTATCCAGAGGGCTTTGAACCGCTTTACCCCAGTGCAGGGTGCCCATCACGAGGTTCTCCGACCAGCACATGGGTTCTCCCGTCCTCCGGCTGTGAGACGTTACATTGATTTGAGCTCAGCACTGGAGCCTTGCACTGACAAACCCTGAAAAATGCAGGGCAACCCAGTGACTCCTTAATTTTAAAGAGTTTGATAAAGGCCCATCAACTTTCAGTGGTGTGGTTCACTATGTTTAACTTTCTGTAGCCATATGATAGTGCAACTCTTGGTAAGCTCAATGACACAAGGAAAACCGGTGCAGGGAAACATCTAAGTAAAGTGAAGGTATCAAACTTGTGAAGAACTGACAGACTGTGGTTTGTAAAACACTCAGGAGGCTGAAATAAATATCTTTGCTTCTTTACTTATTTCATCCTGCTCCAAGAACTCAGGCTCAGTTCTGCTCAGGATGGAGAAGCAGTTGAGTAAAAGCACAGTTAATGAAGTTACGAGTCTGTGGCTCATCGTGTTTGCAGACAGTGTTGTATTTTGGGGCTCTCAACTGATGAATCAGCTTGCTCCCTTTGGGAGCTGCTACGATCCCTCTGCTGACTAAATTCTGCTGGTTTTGTGTGCACGAGCTGTAGTAATCTCTGCTCTATTCTCCATACTAATGACTGTTCCTAGTGCCAGATCCCACTGATTTGCCGCTGAAAACAGTTTGCTGATGGGCAAAATCATGCCTGATGCTCCTGTGGAAAGCTTCCTGGAGCCTCAAGCTGACTCTGCGCAACCTCCCGTGGCCTCCAGTGAGCTCAGCCAGGCCGGTGGCTCGGCAGTGAACAGGGAAGGCTCGTTTGTATTGCCAAAAGGCCTGGATCAGAGCAAGCTCAGATCAGGTCTGAAATCAGAGTAACACTGCTGGGCTCAGTGGGACTACTCCAAGCTAAATGAGATGAAGTTCTGGTCCAAAATGTGTCAGGCAGCCTGAGGAGGTGCACTTGATTTTGTGTTTCAGTGCTGGAGTTGTCTCAGCAGGAACGATTGGGCTAATTTACAAGGATACTTTCCGCTGGGCTCCACAGGTCCCATGCAGGGCTGATCACTGGCTTTGGCAGGTTATAGTGAACTTCTCAGCAGGATCGTGCGCAAATGCCCAGTAATTCAAAGCTGATTCATATAAATAACACCCAACTTTGTGTACCGGTTGGCAACAACTTTTAAATCCATAATGACAGCAGAAGGCAGCTACTGAAGCAGTCTCAGGTTGCACACTCATTTGTTTTCATGAACTCACTCTTTCCTTTTAACAATGCACACGGTCTGGAAATGAGTTGTGTAATGAGGGAGAATGTGTGAGAAGCTCTCTCCGCAACTCGTGCTTTTCCGTCAAAATAAATCCTGGGAGACCTCAGCTGACAGACACCAACATCATGCCTCTGGGTTGAGCAGATAAATGCTGGGCAGGCAGAGAGCCCTGCCTGTCTGCGCCGGGTGCTGCTGGCGCAGGGGAGGGCTGTTGTACCTGGAGGAGAGGTAATGACGAGCAACAGGAAAGCAGTTCTTGCTGCAGATATGGTCTGCACCGCGCATCTCGCATAGCATGTTTACAGATTCGATAAACAGCAGGCTTGCTTCTGCCCTTCCTTTCTGGAGGCTGTCTGACTTAGCAAATCCGTTAGGGATGTCTGGCTGTCTATTGTAGTTCCTCCTGGCATCCCCGGGAAACGGGCAGATCCCTCCGGCTGGCACGGACTCATCCTCCATTTGTACTTCAGGTAGGAAACTTCATTTGCGGTTGGACCTGCAAATTGGCCAGTGAGAAAATGACGTTGTTAGCAAAAGGGAGGCAGTGCGGCCACTTTTTTGGACACTGTGACCTGGAGCAGCTCAGTGGCTGATACGGGCTCTGCCTTTGTTTATTGAAACAGTTTACTCAGCACATTCCCTGTCCCTGAAGTGCTCTGGTGCCCAGTGGGCTGCACAGCACTGGGAAACAGTGACCCTGCCGTGATTACAGCAGACTTGTGAAGTGCAGTGACAGTAAGAGCAATTTGACGTTTTGCTGTTGTCTAATTCCAAGTCCACTTAAGGTCTGAGTAAACCTCCATGTAAGGGCTTTTGCAGCTGTGGCTTTCCCCGGGCTGTGCGCCGCTGCCGGAGAAACCCCACGCTTGTTTATTGATGCTTGCAAGGTTTCAAAGACACTTGAGTGATTACACTTCTCGGACTGTGTGGGAGGGACGACGTGTCCAGGCAGCATGTTGGGATGGGGACACTGCGGTTTGACAAGGTGGTGGCGGGGTAGTACTCGCTGCACAACCCCTGTGACAGTGATGTGGGCGGTTTGGGGAAGGAGCCAGTGCCTCTACTCGCCCACCACCCAAGGCAGGGGGACGCAGCGGCTTTTGGAAGGCGCCTGTCTTCGTCACAGCACGTCTTGTGCCTAGGGAGGATTTCTCTCCTCCTGTCTGATCACACAGGTTGGTTGTGTAAGGGACTGAGAAGGTGCTCCCTGTCCCAGGCTCCGAGTGGCACAGGTAGCCCGAGATGGCAACCTGGCTCCTAAGGGAGATTTCACACCCAAAATAAGCCCCGTTCTAGCTGTGACTCCCATTGACTTCAATGGGAAAATACGGGTCTATGAGTTTTGCTGTTCCTGGGAAACCCTGTTTGCTCTTCCCAAGGGAGAACTGATAGACCAAGGTGTACTCAGCAGTGAGAGTCCTGGCCCCAGTCTTGGGAGCCACCTGCACCCTTTAAGCGAAAGATATTCCAGTGCTGGTCATTGCAGTGATTTGTTGTCATTGACCTAAACCCCCTAGTTTGTCAATTCCTCAGCAACTAGAGACAAAGCAACAGACGAGCTGGGGGAAAGGCAGACGTTGTGCAAGTACGTACTATAGAAAAATGACATGTCAAGGGGGAAAAAAACCACCCTCCTGGAAAAACAGTGCAAGACTCTGCAGTGTTCCTCTTCCTGGCTTTCCCACAGCTGCTCTGGAAACACAAGGAGATACAGCAGAATAGTAATCAAGCGACTCTCGGTACATTGTGAAACCTCTGTTCCTTTCAACAGGCAGAGCAGCTTGCTCAGAATAAGAGACTTCCATTAACCTGTGCAAAATGGCAAGAGTTTTTGGAAAAAGCTAATGGCATTGCTGCTGACAGGCGATTTTTTAATTGATTTATTTGTTTGACTCACAATGGCTGTAATGCATTTCTGAAAGGAGCCAAGTTTAGACAGGGTTAGTGTCAGCCAAGGGCCTGTGGGACCCTTGCTTATTTCTCTTTGAGATGTTCCAAGGCATAAGCTGACAACAGCACTTCTGATTTGTTCCTATAAAAATCAATCAAATGAAACACGCTTTGATTCCCTTTCCTAAGCTGTCACTGTGATCAGGAAGTCTCCATGTAATAAAAACCATGACCATGTGGCTGTGGCAATGCATGCAAGCCCCATAAATATATATCTTTATGCTGACTGTGTTTATGTATTTTAATCCTTCCTCCCACCATGTTTGTTTTAAAGCTCCTAAGCATATGAGCTTGTGAGTGGTATCACAAATTTAGTATCAATATAATGTCTAGCATATTAGGACCCTGCTTTCTTGCTCTGGAAAGCAACTGTTACTCTAGTAATGCATATCATTGCCCAGGGAAGGTGCTTAGCACACCGGCTAAGCTGCCAGAGGATGGAGCCTCCTTCGGCCCTGCTGCGGGAAGACAAGGAGGAAGAGCAGAATGAGGTGGACACCTCTGTGTTTCCACTCTCAGAGCACCACACTCAGCAGACCTGACAGCACGGCATGTTTTGTCTGCTGGCACAAGATCAGGACCCTCTGGTGCCCATCAGGCTGGGCAGAGCTTCAGGCTCTTCGTAGATGGAGGCACTGCACTCCGGGGAGTTCACAAAGCACCCCTTTCAATTTGGTAGCTTAGTTTCTACCTACTCGTGTAGCCTTCTTGGGGAATAAGCAGCTTTTTTACGGGCTCCCACCCACAGAGGCTAGGTGAAGATGCTGCTATAACCCGATGGGAGATGAACGGTGCTATTTCAAGTCCGTTTTCATCAGCGCTTTTAAGCTCATTGGGAAGGGTTTCTTCTGTGCTACCGTTCTCCGTGATTGACAGCGCAGGAATTACATGGCATGTAGCAGATCCTTTTCATAGAGGGACTTACTTGCTAGCACAGCTGCTGTCTCTTGCATATTTTTTTTTTTCAAACAATTTAACACTTCAAGGCATTCATAGAAAGTGGAAAAAAGCCCGAAACATTTCCAAGGTGCAGGAAGAACAAACATTAGGCCCATCATCCTTAGGGTCCCCGGCTCTGGAAACAGCCAGATTTCCTCCCCTTCAGATGGGAATGGCAGGATGTCAGGAGCCTGGTTGGTTGGGACCCTTCAGGTGTTAAGCTGAATGTCCGCAGAGTGAAGTTCCCAGATCAGCGGAAACTTTATGGTTTTGTCTTTACCTTTTTAGAGCCTTGCAATGACAAAACCAATCAAACCATAGTCAGCACCTGTCTCATGTTTTCCGTATTATTTCTATAATGTGTTAGGACAGATTTGCATGTGAAGAAAATATTAGTGCAGCACTGAGCTCACATACGGTGTGTGGTGACTGAAAGCCAGTGCTGAGCTAATGTTTTCTTTACATGTAAATCTGTTCTAACTCGGTAGAGAAATAATGGCATCTATGTGTGATGTTAAATGTAGCTTCAGCTAAGATTAGTCTTCTGTAATTGTTAGAGATTATTTTTGTTTATACCAGTAGGTAAATTCGTGCAGTAAATTTGACCTGCTTTCTTCCAATGAAGCTCTGCCAAGCTTTCTAAGAAAGATATGTTAATATTTAACAGACAGTGAAAACGAAATGTTAACATTTTCAAATCACTGAGTAACTTTGCAGCGTAATCCCTATTCTCAAATGTGACTTTTCAGGGAATGTGGGCTTCCACGCTTGCTGGGTCACTTTAAATGGTCCTTTTATGGAATTCATCTTGCTCAGCCTTGTTGGATGTCTCCTTGGGATAAGTCTCCTCCTAGGTACCTTTCTTCTCTGTTGACACTGGTGTTATCTTGAGGTCTGCTAACCCAGGAGTCTGCTTAAGTCAGGGGAATCTATTCCTAAAGTACTCATGAATGTCTTCTATAAAATTTATCCCAATTTCATTCTTATTACATGTAAAGCCAGGTCATGTGTAGCCTGCACAACAGCTGCAAGTAGTTCAGGAAGCTGCTCCAGGCTGAGGTCTGCCAGCTTCAAAAGCAAGTGCCTCTGATTTGGTTTTTAAATCAGTGTTTAGGCAGCAAAATGTGTGATTTGCTCTGTAATAGGGATGATCACCCAGCAGTGCCTTTCAGCATGAGTCGGCGTTAAGTATGTTCAGAAGCTCAGGGTCTCCAGCTGCAAGCTTCAGTCAGGGTGTAGGTACAATGAATGTGCTCAGAATTGGTGGTAGCTTTTGGAAAACATAGCTTGCAGCTTCTTCTTTCCCAGCCATGGTGGGAGTTCACCACCACAGAGCTGCTGTCACAGCTGTGTGCCTGTGGAGATCCTCACTGCTGTAGTCAGATGCGGGTTGCATTGACTGCTGAGGGCTGGCATTTTCTGTCCTTAGTTTCTCATAGATAGGCAACATCAGTCTGAAACTGCTGCAGGCTGCTAAAACCCATATTAGCCTTTTCCCTCTCACGATATTTATTTCAATGTTACCATACATTTCAACCATGAGAAGGAAGAAGTGGGTTTTTACAGTAAAGAATGTTCTTTTCATGAATGACGTGGAAAAAGAGACAGCCTAGTAGAAGGAATTCAGTTCTTCCTTTCACATCTGAGATTTATGGCTAGCCAAAACACAAGGATTGCTTTTGGAAGGAGAACTAGGGGGCAAAACAACAAGTGCTTAGCACTTACAACTTCTTCTTGTAAGCAGTACAGTGTATTATCTGATCAGTGCTACACAACAGGAACTGCATTAGCATTCAGTGTTGTTGTGGTTTTAAGTAATAGTAAAGCATCTCTCGTCCCCCTGAAAGACGTGTATGGGCTCTGGAGTGACATACCGACAGAGGTTTTAGTGATTTTGGTTCAAAGGACAGAATCAGATTGTCTCTTCGCTGTTTGCTTCACACATTTGATTTGCAGAGAGGTCGGCACCTGCAGTAACTGTGGTGTGGACCTCACTGAATTGATGTGAGTTTTGCCTAGGGTTTCATCCTTGGCTTCTGGGGTTTCATCCTTGACTTTAAGCCTTGTACTTGGGGTTTTGGAAACTAGGGCTCTTGGACTGAGCGAAGCAGGAGGGGGAGGTCTCAGCCTACAGTCTTCACTGTCACAACACTCCCTTCAGCCTGAACATTTTGGGCTTTGCCTGAATGAAGACCAATATATCAACACCAGGAACAACCAGCACAATGTCTTGGTAGGAAGGCTGTGGAGCAGGACCGACCCGCTCCCTCCCATCAGCATTTGCAGAAGGGGACGACAGAAATGTGGCACCCAGTGGAAGTTAGCAGAGGGCTAAACAACGGCAGCACTTACCTTCAGCATCACCTCCTCCTCCCCCTTTGCTTCCTGTCCCTTTGCCCTTGCTTGGGCAATTCATCTGCAGCAAGATAGAATCAAAGAACCCTCTTCCTTTGCTAAACAATTCGCTCCTTTTGTTAGGGTCAGATAAAATGCTGATAAAAGCTGTTGTAGCTCCGCTGAAGCCAGCAGGAGCATGCTGCAGATTTGGTCCTTGATCGTTTCTCGCCTTGCTCTCCCCTGCATGTATCCAGTTACATCTTGCGGTAAATCCAACGTTAAACTGAATTAATGAAGCAGAGACGCAGTCCCCACGGGGGTTTTGCCCGTTGACAGGTACAGTGCTTCAGAGCCATTGGGGACAGGAGTTTTATAAACGGAAAGATCTGCCAGGCGACTTTCTGGAAAGTGCGTTTTAGGGTTGGGTGTTTTTCTCTCCTTCCTCGCTAAACAACCTCTGATCCCCGCTGCTTGGGAAAAGGGCAGGAGCGGAGCCTGGCCTTCAGCTCGCCACTGAGCCTTGTTCATTGCAGCCGTACTTTGACAAGGCATTTCGGAGAGGCGTAGGAATAGCTTTTATCCCATTGAGCTAAATGCATTCGAAAGGTTTTTGTTAAATGGGTACTTAAATACAGTGGTGGAGGGAGCCCGTGCATACCCCTCAAAGGTACCCCTCAAAGGAGAGAAGTGCAGGGTGCTGAGGAGGGGCAGGGTGAGAGCGAGGTGAGCCGGCTCCTTCTCACCATGTGGACCATAGGAATTGCTCTGCCGGCAGCCACAAGCCCCATTAGATTTCCGAGGGCATCCTCCCACTGCAAGGAAGGTACAGAGCAGCCGGGGGAGAATTAGCAACATGGCCAAACTTAATATGGTTGCTATTACGGGTAATAGATATTTAACACTCTGCAGGGACCATTAAAACGTGCATCTGTAGGAAGGGGAAAAAAGTCAGGTTTGCTTTTTTGGCAGACTGCAGATCAGAGAGTCCAATCTGCAATCTCTCTCGGTGTGTTTCATGTGGGTGGGTTTTGTGAAGTTACAGGCAAAGTTATTGCACCCCTAGGCTATTCCCATTAAATGTTTCTCCAATTTTAGCAACATTCTTTCCAGGCTCAGCTACATTTGTTTTTATCTTCTCTATGGCAATTGATGATCTAAGCCTAAAATGTATAACTCCGCAGGATCTCCTGTTATATATTTCTTCCACAGCTGTAGCTGAATCAGGACAGTATAATCCAATGACATGTTGTAATGCCTAATGCTTTCTTTAATACATTCCAGATTAAAGGAGTCAGCAAAGTTTACATATCCAAAGTAATAAATTTAAACAATAATAATGACAAATCCCGAACCGTGATGATATCTTGAAAGTGTTGGGTGTTTTTTTTTTTTTCTCCTCCTATCTTCTCTGCTCTGGCTAAAGTCTGTTTGTAGGAAAGTCAACAGGACAGATAAAAGATGATGAGACAAACAACTTAATCCCTTAATAATGTCAAGTGGAAAATCCAACAACAGATTGGCAAGGAACTCAAATAATAACTGCAAAGTGGCCCTTACTGAGGACTACAGACCTAATTTAAAAGGCCAAGCTTAGGATATAGAGATAAGCCTGAATCAGTGCCCACAGGTTCAAATGTTTCTTTGAACTCTGAAATAGAGCCCAATTCCTTTTTTTAATCCATGCCTGCATAGCATCAATTTAGCTCCATTGAAGCCGGTTCAGCATCACCTTGTATCCCACGCTGCCCTCAGTGCTCACCCAAAGTGGCCATGAAAGGCCCCAGGGTGGTATTTCCACCTCGGTGCTGTTGCAGATGGGAGCATGGGACAGCAGGGAGTGCACGCTGCCCAGGCGGGCGCCTGTCATGGCAGCAGGAGGAGGAGGAGAGCTGGGCACCGCTTGCTGGCACCGCACTGGCCTCCGAGTCCCACCATCTCATCCTGCTCTTGCTGGGGACAGGCACACAGCTGCACCCCCGTGCAGCAACCCCCATTCCTGCTGCTTCGGGCAGTCTCGGGCTGCTGTTAATAGATACGCCTTGAAAGCAAGGCATGTGGTCACAGAAGTAGGAGGCACTCGGAAATGCAATTGCCAAGCAGCTTCAGAAAGAGCGTGTTAATTATTGTCTCCTGAGAGGTGTATTTACTTGGAGCTGACAGCCCTTCACCCTGGGGTTTCATGGTGGGAATGTCTTGCTGGGGTGGAGACCAGGGCATCCAGAAAGGAAAGAGATTTTAAAGCTGTGTCTTATCTCTATGCACCTGAATTACTGTTGTATTTTAAAAGAATATGTGAAAGCCATTGTTTGAAAAAACCCTGACAAGTGTGCTCTCCCAGCTTCATTGTTTTAACATTCTCCTAGGAATTTGTATATAAAATGTTCCCAGTCCAGTTTATCTCTCTCTGCTTGACAAATCCTGCGTTTCCCTTCCATACTTTCAGCAGAGTGGGAACTAACCTTGATCTTTTTGCAAAGCCAACAGAATTGCCTTGTTGGGTGTCACGTTGCCACCTTCACACACAAACAGTGCGTGTCGCAGTTTTTGAGCGAGATGTATCACCACTGAAAAAAAGTCTGCGTAAAGCTCATACATTCAAGATGAACTTTTGGAAAAGCAGCTTTGAACTGAACCAGACCCTCTCTTGGAGGAGGGAAATGTTGTCCAGCTCTCGTGGAAGCTGCCTGCACAGCAGGTTAGAACAAATGGTCTGAAGCCAGGGATACAGCTCAGCTCCTCCATTAGCAGCCCTTCATCTATGTCTCGTCTCAAGAAGAAAAGACTTGGCCTCTCCCCTCAGGTCTCTGTTTTCTCATGTTACCCTTCATTGCTGGAATGGCTTTGTCAAGCCAAGGTAGGCAGTGTGGGAGTCCAGCTGGTCAGAAGTGACCGTAACGTTGACCAGGTGCTGGGCTGGTAATGAGGGGGAAACACAGAGGCAGCACGATGCCACCTTGTCTGTTCTTGTCTGATCCTGTACTGTACAGCCTGACCAGCGCTGATATTTGGTCTTTGAGCGTTTGGGCAGCTTAGAGGCAGTTCCAGATCCCAGGTTTGTTCTTGTGGATGGGAACCCTTCCCAGAAGGGAGAAAGCTCAGAGGAGCCTGTTTAATATAGGCTGATCTCATGCTTGAGCATACGCAGGAGTTGACCTTTCAGCACTGAAATAAGAAGTGATGGGAATAGAATAAATCACAGCCTTGAAAGAAAAGCCAAGTAGCTTAGACTTGCACCTCAGGAGAAGGAGTCAAGGTGGGGAGGCTGAGAGAGCTGCAGAGGGGCCAAACGATGGATTCAAAAAGCGATCTTCCAGCAATGGGTTTGGTGGATCTTTGCAGAGCAAGCCTGCAGGGGAAAGGCTATTGAGATGTGAAATTGAGGTATGAAATGATGAGCTCTGGAGGTGAATTTTAGTCAGGTGGGTAGGTTGGAAAGACTCTGTTAGGGACGTTATCCTGAAAAAATCTGCAAGACTTACAGATAGGTTGGATGTGAGGACTGAGAGAAAGAGATCCAAGTTTTCCACTTGCTAAAAGTTTCGGGGTAGGAGCAAAACACTCACAAATGAGAGCGGTAACATTTACACTTGCATTGCAAAGGCAAAAATTGTTCTATGAATTGCCAGGCTGCAAAGAATCAAGCCTCTGTATGGCATTGCAAGCCTCGGAGCCGTCATGTTTCCGTCAAAGCCAAAGCCAAAATTTCTGTAAACTTGATAGGAGGCAGCTCTGAGCCCCCATGGTACACCCCTTAACCTTCAGGGGCCTGGCGCTGAATGCAAGATTTTTCCAAGAGAATCATAACTTGAAGCACTCCCCTAATATCCAGAAGCCGCAGCCCGATGAGGAATTCCCTCTGGGTGGTGGCTTCTGGTGGAGCTCGACTCCCCCTTCGGTCTCAGGAGAGGGTGGCTCAGGGCTTTTTCAGGGCAGCCACGGTGGAGGGTTGGGCTGCTCTGTGACACAGAGCCCTTCGCTGCTCAGAGAGCTGCTGGGGTTTGCCCTTCTGGCCCGCTTTTCCTCTGGACCATCTGTGCCGTGCCCCCAAGGCATTCAGACCCCCAGCCCCTTCCAGGCAAACCCTGTCAGGACGGAAGATCGTAGGAGCTGGCTGGAGCTGGAGGAACGTTTTTTTGGCAGAGAGTAAATTTTCCAGCAAATGTCAAGGGGGAGGGGGAGTCAAAATGATTCACAAATTCAAACACATTTTCTGAATAGTTCTGGCCTAGAAAAAAATACAGAGGTGGGGGAAGAGGGAGGGATGTTAAAAATAGCGATGCGTGTCATTCTGACACTTTCAGAATGAACTGTTTCATTTTGGGAATGGTTTGTTTATGTTTTGCAAGCATTTGAAATGTAGATTTTATTCAAAATGGCATTTTTCACTTAAAAGTTGACCTCACCGCTAAAACACATTGAAAGAAGAAAAGAGAAAAGGGTTTTTAGACTTACATAACCTGAAATGAAACACCTCCTCTTACTTTGGCTCCAGATGAGACATTTCAGAGTTTTCCTTCCACAGCCTCACGATTTCAGCTGTGTTCAGGCCGACCTGCACATCTTCTCTCCCCCATTTTTTTTCGGTTGAGCTCTGATGTAAAAAAACTCCATGCTTTGTCCAGCTCCCATGCTGGCCAACCTTTAAGGCCAATGCCATGGGGCAAGTACTTTAATCTGAGGTCAACCACACTTTGCTGTGATTCAAAGTGAAACCTGTGGTATCAAATGAATAAGAGCTGTAGGTTTTGTAGATAACTGGCAGCTTCTCCGGAAGATGCAGTGTCAAACCTCATTTAGAAAAATAACCCGAACTCCTGGAGCCCTGAAATCTGATCTAGAAATCTTCAGAGAAGCCAGAGTTTGCAGGCAGCTGAATGGCAGACTTTCACTCGCCCGGCACTCACACTGGGCTCATTCACCTGATTCATTAAAGGGAAATGAGCAAACAGCTAGTAATTACTGTGCTGTAGCCAAAACGTGCCACAGAGTTTCCCCGGACAGAGGGGAAGGAACACGTGCGTTTGCTATACAATGAGCTGTAGTCAAGTTTACTGTCCCCTGCTGTCTTTTTTGCCTTGTTGGGACATGTGCCATTTCCTCAGCTGAAGTCATAGAATCATAGAATTGTCTAGGAAGGAAGGTTTAAGATCATCGAGTCCAACCATTAACCTAACACTGCCAAAACCACCACTAAACCATGTCCCTCAGCACCACATCTACCTGTCTTTTAGATACCCCCAGGGATGGTGATTCAACCACGTCCCTGGGCAGCCTGTTCCAATGTTTGATAACCCTTTCTGTGAAGAAATTTTTCCTAATATTCATCCTAAACCTCCCCTGGCGCAACTTGAGGCTATTTCCTCTTGTCCTATCGCTTGTTACTTGGGAGAAGAGACCAACCTCCACTTCGCTGCAACCTCCTTTCAGGTGGTTGAAGAGAGCAATAAGGTCTCCCCTCAGCCTCCTTTTCTCCGGGCTAAACACCACCAGTTCCTCAGCTGCTCCTTGTAAGACTTGTTCTCCAGACCCCTTCACCAGCTTCATTGCCCTTCTCTGGACATGCTCCAGAATCCTCAATGTCCTGTAGTGCGGGGCCCAAAACTGGGCACAGTATTCAAGCTGGGGCCTCACCAGTGCCAAGTATAGGGGGACAATCGCTTCCGTAGTCCTGCTCACCACACTGTTCCTGATACAGGCCAGGATGCTGTTGGCCTTCTTGGCCACCTGGGCACACTGCTGGCTCATATTCAGCCGGCTGTTGACCAACATCCCCAGGTCCTTTTCTGCTGGGCAGCTCTCCAGCCACTCCTCCCCAAGCCTGTAGCGCTGCATGGGGTTGTTGTGACCCAAGCGCAGAACATGACACGACCTTGTTGAACCTCATACCATTGGCCTTGGCCCATTGATCCTGCCTGTCCAGATCCCTCTGTAGAGCCATCCTACCCTCAAGCAGATCAACACTCCCGCCCAACTTGGTGTCATCTGCAAACTTACTGAGAGAGTGCACTCGATCCCCTCGTCCAGGTCATTGATAAAGATATTAAACAGATCAGGCCCTCGGCATCTGGAGCGGAGCCTCCTTTGCTGAGATTTGCCTTGACTGTCTTCTGAGCCCCTTTTCTCTGTTCCTTGGGAGGGTTTGGGCACAAAAGAGGGAGAGAAAAAAAAGACGCTGCAGTGTGAGATGGCAAACTCTTTAGCAGCGGCCCCTTTTGGGCAGGGGCTGTAGAAAAGACCTTTTCCATTTGTGGGAAGATCCTGGGTTTTACCTGCAATAGGAAGGTTTGTAAGCGTTTTTTCTGGCCTGCTGTAGTTTTAGTATTACTGAAGGGTGAATCTTACGGCGTGGACAGGATACGGACGTTTTTAGCATCAAGGCATGTAGAGGCGAGGGGCCTGCAGTGGCCAAGCAGAGGAGCGGGCTGTGCACCCTGGTGGCCCTGGCAGCGGTGGGAGCTGTGACGGCTCTTCTGCTCTCTGCGGTGGCTTTGGGTCCCCCTGCAGTGGAGGGTGATTAGTGCCTGCAGCAGGAATCAAGGCCAGCGTGCGTGTACCAGCTCTGCAGCTCTCTCGACCATGCATTTACTGTTAAAACACTGCCAGCCCAAGCTCTCCCCAAAACAGTGAGGAATGCCGTAAAAACCACCAGATATTTCGGGTTTTTTTTTTTTTGGAAGTGCTGGTTTTGTTCATTTATTTTCCTAGTTTTTACGCCTTTAAATTGTACTTGGGACAATTTTTTATTCTCCTCTGCAAGCCAGAAGGCTAGAAATGTCTTCTCTTTTTAAAAATGAAAGCTCGGAGTCTCAGCCCCCTGACTGCAAGAGCCGGGGACTGTGAGAACAAGGCAGGGCTCACACTAAAACTGCAAGAGCAGGCAAATGGATTATTGAAATAACTGCTTCCCTCGGTTGAGAAATGGGCTGAATGGAAAGAAAGGCCAGAAGGGCAGAACATGTTAGCCAATTCGACTTTCCTGTAACAAACGGAGCACGCCAGCCCTCCCTCCCTGCCCCAGTCGAAACAAAAAGCCCATACACAACTAGAGCGAAATCTGCCTTCTGGTTTGTCCGTGTGTCCTGACGCCTGGGATAGCAGGTGGCATTCGACTCTCGCATCTCTGCCGAAATCCAAACTCATCTCCCAGGCAAAACCTGGAGGTAGGGGCGCAGAGAGAGATACAAGCAGTCATTGGAGAACATGGAAACTGCACATGAAGGCGCACACCACTTCCCCGTCGATTTTCGATATAAAACACAATTTGAAAACTAATCACTTTTTCTACAGGTAAAGGTGATTCAGAGATCTCTCAGCTGCCAGGAGATGGGAAAACAGCTCTGACTATGTTAATCTTAAAGTGGGGAGGCAGCGCAGAGCCTGCTGGCCAGCACTTCAGTGCAGATTGTATGATTTTAGCAAAAATCTCGACTTTTCACCTAAACAATTGCATCTGGACAATGATCTATGGAAGGTTGTACATGTCTTTTGACAAGGAATCTTGGGCTCTGACAGTGCTTGGAAGATACCGAGCAGGGTTGTTGAACCATCCTAAACCACCTTGTCATTGAATGGTGCTGAGGTGCTGTGTGAAGTGATGCCAAGTGCTCTCTAGCAGCCTGGGATGTTTGGATTTCAATTTACTCTCATCAGATGTGCTGACACATGCTCCAATTTGCCTCTTGAATTAAGATGCTGCAGTGGTCACTTTTCTCCATTCCAGCTGATAGGTACGTGTCTTTGCTCCCCCAGGGGGAAGGAGGCAAAGATATTCTTCCTTTTAGCGCGTCCTTAGAGCTACTGCACGTTTAAAGGGAATAATCCTCAAAGCAAAAGCACGGATGTCGGGTCTACCCGTGGGCTGCAGTCTTTTCTCAGGTGCTCCATCCGCAGGGTTAATTTCAGTGAAATCACACCAGGGAGGCAGTTTTGAAGATTGTGTACAACACGCAGATGGTCTTCTGGAGAGCAGCTGCCTTTGGAAAACTAGCTAAAACTACTGTTGGCGTAACAAACAGAATTAGAATATTTCCAGGATATAAAATTAAGGGAGGAAAGCAGCTTTACTGGCTATTGTCAGAAAACAGAGGCTTGCATAACAGCAACATTTTCCATAGACTATGCAATTAAGTTACTTGCTTGGGAATTAAATTGCAAGTTCAGTTTAGACAGCGTGGCCAGCTGTAATATAACACACGTTACAACACACATGCTGAATGTTATTACTTGGTGTCAGTGTTTATTGAACGGAGTGGGGATTTGAGAAACAAGCTTTGGCCCAGGAAACACTAACAATATGATGGCACTTAACATCTCTAAAGCAACACAGCTAGCATTCGAATTTTGAGGAATAAATTCTCCAAAGATAAAATGCTTCGGAAAATACCTGTTAATCCCTTTAAAACCCTACGAGATATTAATTTTCATATTGGGTAACGAAAAGCCACAGATTTCACCACTAATCTCGAAAATATCCTGCGGTTTTTGGAAAAGCAAGGGAGACTCCAGGTGTGTAGGTTCAGTGGCTGATTTTGCAGCGGCAGTTCCAGCTGATCTCACTGGAAAATGTTTATTTGCTGCTGTCTGCTGGTCCCTTGCTGTCTTCTTTTGCTACTGCAGGAACCAGGGCCAGCAAAGAGAGCTCGCTGACTCCTTGAACTACGCTCCCCTCTCATTTTTGTGGAGAAGCACCGACGCTCTAGAACGTCGCTTCATTTCGGTTACAAGACTGGAATGAGACCGGGCCAAATCAACTCTGTTGTAGCTCCGTTGAGTCTGGTGGGCTTACGCGGGGGATGAATCTGATCTGGAGTAAGAATAACACGAAACACAAATGGGTTGTGTTAGTGCATTGTTTATATTAACGGCTTGACCATGGAGAGCTGCCCGCATTGCAAAATCCCCCCCACAGCTGGCTCCGTCAGGGATCCTTTGGAAAGCACGGCACGGGCAGAGCAGCACCAAAACGTGGCACAAAGGCTGAATTTCCCCTCTCTCCCCACAGCAGGTCTCTTGTACTCAGAGCTGAGGACCCTGTTGGCAGCGGAGCACGGGCTCAGCTCACAAACTGCGCTGAACCGGCATCTCAGGGAGCAGGACAGGTCAGATTGCCGTGCCCTCCGATGGGACTAACATTATAAATACATTTTTGGAACAAAAATAGGAACCATCCAACAGAGCTATTTCAGATGACCTCAAAATAAAGTTAGAATTTTTTTTTTTTCTCTGTTTCTTAGCGGGGCTGCTGAGCTCTCCAGCAGAACAGGAAGTAAGCTGACGAGCTGTTTGAGTAACCAGAGTCGTCAGATCAATGGAAAAAATGGTTTGAGTACATTTTGTGAAAGTGCAGCCAACAATTTTGAAATTACTGCAGTTTCTCTTCCTAGATCGGGGCTGTTGCTCATGCCAAGGGGACTTATGTCTACCACTGCTGTGTCTGTAAGCAAATAGAGCGTTTTCTTTTTGATGATGCACACGATGTGCACCCAGGGGTGAAGCAGAAATCTTTCCCTTGGTGTCCTTGGATCGGATTCCAGATGAGTTAATCTCTCAACATGATCAGGATCCTACGTAATTTTGCAATGCCTTCCGTGCCACTTAGAAGAAAAATAAACTTGCTTGTACTGGGAGCTGGGCATGGGGAGGTCAGGGGAGGTGAGGAGGTAGGGAGAGGGTAAGAGACACCATTTTGCTGTCAAGGAGGAAGATGCACAGTTCTCGATCTCAGAACTGAGGCTGGTCCTACATTTTAGTGACACTTGCAGCTTCTTTCATGTTTTGCAAGCTCATCCGAGAATTGAATGCATGCCAAATTAATCTTTCAAGGGAAGCGGAGCTGGGTTGAAAATATCTCCAGCACAGATAATTCAAAGGAAGTGCAACTTTTAATAAAGCATGTGAAGTGCCTCTAAGAATCTACCTGTTTTTTCCTGTTTTCTTTTTTTTTTCATTTTTTTCTTTTGTCCCCTTAGTCCCACATTTTGTCTCTTTGCTGTCTCGTCATGTCACCATTTCCTTTTTTCCCCATTAGTTGTTCTCACAGAGGCATACAAAGGGTTTTCGATCCTGTCACATGCTCCAGCTGGAACTAGAGCACGACTCCTTTCTGACTGCTATTTTCTCCAGGATTTTCTCAAGTTTAGCTGCAGACGCTCCCCAGCTTTTCACTGATTGTCTTTTCAGCTGTCCTCCGCTTGCGACACTCGCGTTGCAGCTGGGCAAAGGCCGGTTCAAGCTGTAAAGTGGAGGCGATGCCGTAAGTGCAGGGAGAGCAAGGGGCTGCATGGGTGCCCATGGGGCGGCCGTGGGGAGGGGGCGGCACGGCGTGGGAGAGCCAGACCAGGAGAGAGAGATAAGATGGACAGGAAGGGAGCGAAAGGGGAAAGGCAGGTGGAAAAGGGAAATGACCGCGGAGGCCAGGAAGACTAAAGAGAATACAAGGGAAGCTGCGAAGCCATCTGGGAATCTGCTTTAGCCACGTGTAAATCGCAGGCGTCCTTGCGGCTTCCCCCTCTGCGCAGAGCAAAGCAGCGCCTGGAGGAGGCCGGGCAGAGCCGGGATGGCAGCGTGCAGCTGCGTGGGGTGAGCCTTGCGTGGGTGCGGAGCCGGGACGGTGCATGGGGCGAGGGGGGAAACGCGGGGACAGGCCTGGCGCAGGTGTGGGGGCAGCCCCGCGCAGGTGTGGGGACAGCCCCGCGCAGGTGTGGGGGCACGTTGGCGGCGGGCGTGGGGGCGAGGGGAAGTGAGTGGGTGCCCCGAGGTGGGGTGCCAGGAGCGGGCAGAGCTGGGTGCCGGGAGGACGGGGGCGGAGGTGGATGGAGACACTGCTGTGTCGGCAGCTTGCGGGTGATGGTGGGGGCCGGAGCAGGAGGAGAGATGGGTGGTGTGGGGTGGAGGCGGCAATGGGAAGTCGGGGAGAAACCGAGTGCAAAAGCTGATCAGGGGATGGAAAAGGAGGAAACGAAAGGGAAAAATCATGCGAAAAGTTGCAGGTAGCGGGGAAAAAGCATCATGGAAGGCTGACGTGGAAAGGCAGGGGAAAGTGAGGAGAGCTCTCAGATAAGAAGATTTTAAAAGCACTTAATGATGTCTGGGCTGGGATTTGTGGCAAACAGCTAGGTCTGAGCTGGCCTCCTGTTGCGGGGAGAAACAGGCGCCTGCAGAGCACAGGGTATGTGACCTGCCTGCACAGCACGAGAGGAGCTGTGGCTGCGCAGCCCCGTGACTGTAAAAGGAGTTAACTAGCAGAGATGCAGTCATCTACGCTGAACATGTCTAAAAATAGGTGAGATGAATTGCAGTCCCGGGGACAAAATGTTACAAACAATCTCATGTTATCTAGCCGGGTGCATTCGTGCCCCCTCCACGCGTGTGCACGCTGGAGGTGTGCGCCCAGGTGCGGGGCTTGTGCGCATTTCGGTGCACGTGTGAACACCAGCACGTCCCTGGCTGGGACATCTGTGTCTCATATCTCCAGTGCAAAAGTCCTCTGCACCTCAAACCCTGAAAAATTGCGCCATGGCGTTGGAGCAGGCGGCTGTTTGCAGTTTGTATCGTAACTCGTTCCTGAGAGTCTCAAGGAAGAGCAGAGAGGTGTGCGGCAGTTTCGGGGGGCGGGCTGCTGCTGACCCCATCACTCTCTGCTTCGCTATGGAAGGGGCTGCAGGGTTAATCCAGACCCTCGCCTGGTTTTAGCTCAGCTCTGCAGGCTGCCTTCACCGGGATGGGTCTCCTGGCTGCCTCTGCCAGAGGTGTGGGGGTTGCTTTGCTTTAGCTCACACCGGCAGGCACTAGCGTGACAGGGGAAAAAAGCCGCCCAGTCCCCGATGGTGCCATTTGCCCCGTGCCACCTTGCTGGCTGTCCTGAAGGAGAGACAATTTCTCTCCCCCGGTGAGAGAACGGAAAGAATAACACGACATCTCCGCAGGGACACCCATGGGACATGCCAGGAAAAACTGGGGCATACGCAGGGATCCCTCACACACGGACTAGGCTGGCATGGATGGTCTGAGCAAGGCGTGGAGCTGGAGCCTCTCTCCATTGGAGACGTCCTCTGGCCGCCCCAGCCAGGTCCCTGCAGCCCCGCTTTCCATCCCCATCCCAGTCCCAGTCCCCGAGCTCATCCTCATCTCCAAAATTAGGTCTGCAGGTCCCTCGCCTCATCTTTAAAGCTCTCCATGCAATTAACGTGCACAGACATGTCCTTGGCCGAAAATGCCCCCAAAGGGGTGGGTGACGAGAGGATGTACGCAATTTTACTGTAGCTAGGGCTCACGGTTTTTTGTATGAAAAGCTGTGAATGAGCTTCTCTGCACCAAGAAAAGTTGGTTTGCTCACGGAGATCTGAGTCTCTGGTGCTACCTGAGCTTGTTTAACAGTCTCTGATGTGGAAAAGAACAGAGTTTTTAAGCTAGTGAGGGTGACATTGGGTGAATGCTTTTAGTGCTTGGGTCTGATTAGTCGTAATTGAACTCTTTCTTTCACTTAGTCCTTTACTGCAGGCTGCTCATTCTCATGCTGCGCGTTTCCTCTGTCTGCAAAAGTACTTAGAAAAGCTTGGATCCCCAAGTCACATATTGACAGTATTTATGCCGCCCCAGATGTCTTTCCAGGGAAGCTCTTAATCTTAAAAGTCAAGAAAAGATGTGTATTTGTCAGAACTAATACCAGTTCATTCTCAGGCAGCAGGTGAGTTAGAAAGCCTTATTTTTGTGCAATTACTTTTGTGAGAGGTCCCTTCCCCCTTCTCTATGCTTTCATTTGCTTCTGTGTCCTGGGGTCTCTGGCGACAAGGGTTTCTAAGCGTCAATGGCCACCTTGAGATCACTTGCTGGCAGCGCTCACAGGAGCAGCGCAGGGGCAGCCGTCCCTGCTTTTCCACATTCGCGTCAGCTGTTGAAACGTGTTGTCTCACGAGAGCTATAGGATACCACCCCACTAAGTTTTTCAAACCTGTTCACAGGGGATGACATAGGGGATGACATAGGGTATGAGCAGAAACCCCATAAGCCAGTTTCTGATTACTGTAATAGTTTACAGATTATTTTGTTTAGAAGCCTGCGTGAAACATTACTTTGTGCCTTCCTCTGTCAGCCCTTAGGCTGAAAGTGAAAAAAGGTCCTGGTAAACAAAACTAAGGTCAGGAGATACACAAAGTTTATATGTGAGATTATTGAGCCTGCAAACTGATGGGCTTCAACTGAAATATTTAAGATCATTGCGAAAACTCTTCCATTCCTTCCTTTCTACTTACCCTGTCTGGTAATAAGACATACAGCTTGCGTGATGAAATTGCAAGGATGTGCACACAGACTCGGAGAAGAAATTAGTTGTCGGCTTTGTGCAGAGCTGCCCTGGGGAACCCTCTGCTGTGGGATGCTCTGAGCCCACCTGCGCCGAGGGGAGAAAGGGCTGGGGGAGCGCCCGAGCCACCCGCTCGCAGCTTTGCGGGCTGAGAGACGCAGCCACGTGTGGGATTTCAGCAGCGGCCATAAGCTGATCATGTGGAAGGAACAGGACGGGATTTCTGCGCTGCGTGGGCAGCATTGCACAACAGCCTCCATGGCTGATGGGCTGGGGCCGTCTTCATGCTGAGGCTCCTCTCCACGCTCTGGCGATGGGGCTGCAGAGGCACCGCGTGGCCCGTGGCAAGGGCCCACAGCTTTCTGCAGTGATGAAAGGCTGTAGTCCAAATGAGAAGGCAGCTCCTCGTAGCGCTTCATCTTCCTGTGAAACAGGGGCAAGGCTGAGAGCAAACACACCAAATGGCATTTGCTTCAATCTGGGCCACGTAGACTGTACCGCTCTCACAGCTGAAACTCCAAATAAGAGCATTCGCCACCCAGTTTTCTATTAAATACAGCACCTGAGAAATTGCAAACCTTAGGTCTTGTAACTTGTTAGACCTAACATCACAAATGATGAGCCCCAGGTGCATCACACAGACCAGCACTAGCCTCATGGCAGTGTCAGGTGCCACAGGACTGGGACCCAAAAGGGTGTAGTTTTTTTCTCCAAAGCTGGTGTGAGCTCCAGTACATGCCACGCAGGGCTTGCGTGCTGGATGGCTGCTGCTGGGAGGGTGCTCTGAGCGGAGCGTCTCTGAGCATCCTGCACCGATGGGCTTGGGGGGCAAAGTCTTCCCCTGGCGTGAAGTCCCCCAGCTGCTTCGAGAGTTTCAGCCCAGCCCTCACGTTTACTCCAGCTGAGGATCTGGCTGCTGTCTCAAACCAAATGGTTACGTAAATAATATGCAGCCTGAGCTGTGTTAGAAGCCCCACCCTTTTCCTGCAGTTTCGGTTGGAGGGGCTGTGCTGCTTGTGATGCTTTATTGTAACAGAAAATGAAGAGAAACGTGGAAAAACAACGTAATAGGATATTTTTTTAAGGTATGCAGCTGAGTTTTTTGTCTGGGGAGTGGGAGAAAGTGCACTACTTTCTTCAGTAGGTGTTTTTAGATCATGTTTTTTTAAGCAAGGAGGAGTGAAGTAGACCCAGAAATTATTTATATGGCCTTAATTGTGGTTATGTCTGAGGAGGAGTTTAATTGGAAAAGATCATGTGTGTGCTGTCTGAATACCGCCTCACTCCTGGATGGCATATTCAAATCAAAATAGTTTTGTATGCATATGGCAGCTGACTAACCGGTAGCCTGATGTTTCGGCAGAACTGCTGCTCGCACACCCTCCTGGCCCAGGTATGCTCTTCAGTGTCCGGAGGCTGTCATTTAATAAGTCAGCTTCCGAAGAGCGAGCTCAGCACAGCTGGGTTGACATGGTGAGGCCAAGTGGTGGGTCGTAAGGGAAGAAGAAGAGCTGTGGGGGTCCTGTGGACCCCGCATGGGTAACCACACAGCAGCCGTGCTTGGTGCTTGCTGAGGCCGAGAGATGTCAGGACTCCTTTCAGAAGCGGTGCGGTGTGATGGCTCAGGTGACCATCCCTTTTGGAAGTTCACATTGGCTGGCTGCCTGATCACTCCCCTTAGATGTGTCTGAACATTTTAATCCATTTATTTCTGCTCTTGAGCTTCTGTACTTGCTCCAGTTACATCAAACGCTGTGGCAGCAAAGCTTTTAAAGGTGCGTTTAGGGCCGTAGGGTCTCCCAGGTTTCTGCATACTATGTGGGCATCACTCAGAGACTGAGGAACACCAGTCCTGGACCCTCAGGTGGTTTGTGCTATGTGTTGCCCTCTCAGCACAAGGACTTGAATCCTGCTCTGTGTAAGGAAGGAAACTGTGCTGGAGCTTCACCAACTGACGCAGAGATTGCTGTGAAGTCTTTAAAGCGGTTCAGTTGAACCTGGTGGCAAGGAAAGTCTTAGGACTGGAATAAGAGCGTTGTATGGGATAAGTCTGAGGAACATCAGCAGGGCTTTCAGGCAGTACTTAGTCCATCATATGCCCTGATACGGGAGCTGTGCACCAGCTTCTGATCCACAGGCCTACATGCTTCATGTGGCTGGCCTGGAAAAAGCAGGATTTTCAGGTACAGCTGGATGATGGGTACATGTTAGTGCAGGAGATATTTTGAAGAATGAAACTGATGCACTGGCACCAGAAAGGGAACTGATGGGCTGGAGATAGCAGGTGGCACAGCCAGCTTGCAGCCCCAAGGAGTCCTGAAGATTGACATGTGTCATTATTTAGCAGGGTAAGGCTTTGCTGGGACCACACTGCTTGCTTTCTGAGACCCATGCATTCACTGTTGTTCCTTACCATTTTTCTCTTGATTTGGGTAGTCCCCACAGCCCTGTTGGATGCTGCTATGCAATGCGTGGCATTGGGCTGCATGGCTGCGTGGGAAGGGATGCGCTCCCCACCCTCAGGCTCTCCTCTTCCGGAGTTCAGGCAAGAGGTCGGCTTTTGCTTCCCCGGTCCATCAAAACCTGTTCCTCCCAGGTGGACTATCTGTCCCTGCCGGCTGACAGCCCCAGTGTTTCTGTGTGTGCCAGGGTTTCCACAGAAATTTCCCGCTCCTCCTGCACTGGGATTTTTCTCCCCTAACTGGTGGGACTGGCTGTTTTCAGCATCTCGTCAGGCTGGGAGCTCTGTCAGCTCCCAGCCAGGCTCCGCTGGGGGGAGACAATAGAGGTTGTCTCCAATTCCTGGCTGTTTGCTGCTGGGCTAGGCAGCCCCAGGCTCTGCTCTGGGGAGAAGCAGCATTTCTAATCCTGCAGATGTTTCATCCCTTTCAATCAAGGATCTACGAAGGACAATAATCTGTAATTTAGCTAGTGCCCGGTCTTCTCTTTCAAGGATCACCTCCCAGAGTAACTGCTGAAGGAGCAGGCAGGTGAAGTTGGACATAAAAGCAGATGTTACAGGGGTGTGTGACCGCAGAGATGTACATTGCCTCCTGCTGAGGGGAGTCCTTAACCTCTCATGCAAGAAGAGAGAAGCAGTATGTTTCCTTCTTCTGGTGGCAGTTTGCCAAGGTTGAGCAGGTTAGCACCAATAAAAAACCATCTCTCTCTGCAACCCTCAAACTGGGGCATACGGGCTTCCTCTTTGGGTTTGCACTTCTCTTGCAGCCCCTTTCAGCTGGCCTGAGGAGCAGTAACAAGCAGGTGGAAGAGCCCTTGCAAGGTTAATTATAAGAAGTGACTTGAGGAGGGGCAGGAGCACGAGCGCACACACCCAGGCGCGCACACATGCACAAAAAACCCAGAAGCCTCCTGTTACGGAAGATGAGCGGTGCTTCTTGGCACGATGTTGCTCTTGCCACACAGCTGTTTAGTGTGCTGCAGCCACAGGGGGTGGCAGGAGTAGCTCCCCAACACGTCTGGCACGCACGTGCCACAGCACGCATGCAAACACGGGCAGCACATCTGCACATGCAGTGGCCACCATCATTGCCAGTGCTTGGACCTTCAGAGACAAAAATGTGAGCTTTTTGTCTCGGGGTGAAGAACATCATTTGAGAAAGGGTTTTCAGGGAGCCCACGTCCTTCGTGGCGTGGTGCGGAGTGTGGATGGGAAAGAGGAGCTGTTGCGTCTGAGCGACCAGAAGTGGCATCCTCCCGTGTCAACTCCTGCTCTGTGGTGTGAGTGCTTCCACCCCCGCATCGACAGCGCCTGTGTCATATTTACACCATGTGGACCCAATTCCAAACTTCTTTCAGTTTTCCCTTCATCCTTACTGGAAAGCAAAGTCTCACTGAAATTTAAGTGGAGTTTTTTTTCCAAAAAAGGACTGTCAAAGAAAAAAAAAAAAGAAGACTTCAGGATCTGGTCCAGTATGAAGGTTGCTTTTGCTTTTAGTTTCACAGAAGTTACAAACATCCCTAGTTGCTCTAATAGTTGAAGTCAGAATAGAAACAAGTTTGTTTATGGGGTGGAGGGAGTGAGAAAGGGCTGGTGAATCTTTAAACCTACAGCACCTCTGTGGCTCTCACCAACAAAACCCGACACAGAAAGCCTGCTCATTAGGATGGCTAGTCATGGACCAGCCTCGCAGAGGCACGGGTGGCATTCATTACAAGCCCTGGAGCTAGGACGCACAGGAGTGTGTGCTGCATCGTCACTTCATTTCAGACCAGTACCCCGTTCTGCATAATGTCTCATGGCGGCCTGGGGGAGGCTGGCGTGCTGGGTGCGCAGGGATGCTCCGTCTGGGGAGCTCAGGATGTTAGGCTGGGACCTACAGTACCTCCGTTAACAGGGGACGTCCCGCAGGGTGAGCATCTGCCCTCAGGTTTCTCTGTTATCAGTAAAAACTCTCCATCCAGGCTTTCCGGACGCTTTGTTCCCATGCGGGGATTACAGCCTGCTGAGGTCTTGTTTTCACAGAGGGGCTGGTAGGAGTAGTCAGGTGTCTACGAATGTGCTGTGGCACTGAAGGCAGCCTGGGATGGGAACAGCATCATCCCCCAGGGGAAGCTCAGTCCCAAATCCTCAGCTTGCAGCAGGTCTGCATCTCCATAGCCCTCTCCCTTTGCTGTTCTCCCAGTTCCTGCAGCAGCATCTCCAGCTGTTACTGCTATCAGGGACCTAGCATTGCTTCCCTGGATTTGGATTTTTTTCTGAGCATTGTGCTAGTCCTTATTGTCCTTTTCCCTTCTCTGATTGCCCTTAATTACTCTCATTGCCCTCTCTCCTCAGCAAGTCGATGCCATTAAATCCAGACACCAAATCCAGAGGGGCTCTGGCAGCGCTGATTTTCTGGGCAGGCTCCCGAGGGCTCTGCAACCTCCTTACGGAACTCCTGTCCTTCAGTGGAAGGGATCTGGCTGCTTCTGTCAGTCACTTCTGCCTGCAGCCGTCAGAGGTGGCTTCTGCCTCTCGGGATCCAGAGAGTTTCTTTGCCTCTGAAATGCAGAAGGTTTTATTAGCTGTTATGCTTTTATAGTATATCTGGGTGGTAATAGATCATCTTTTCATCTTTTTTATTGTACAGGATGTACCACAAACAGGCTCCGATTCCTGTTTACTTTAAACGCTATCGCAGCATTACTACGCAGGCTTTCCTGATTATTTCTCCTCCTCTGCCACAAGCCTTCCAGGATTTTAAGTGCTGCTTCTTTATACGGCACACAAGCCAAACATTAGATTTTATAATCAATACGGTAAGGAGAACCGAAATACAAACCTTTCCAATAGAAAAGAGTCCGATGTATTTTTTTTTTTTTTGTTCAAATGAGTGAGGAGGTGGATATGGCCCCACCAGCACTGGAGAAGCCACCCTGCTGTTTGGGAGCCCCTGAGGAGGAGCAGGGGATGAGAAGGTGAAAGTAGAACTTCCCAGTATCTTCTCCTGGCTGATTTGGGCCTCTCTGTACTTTTGTTTAAATGAGACCGACCGGGCTCTCAGCACTTGTTGCTGTGGGCACGTTTGCGGCTGTGGCGGGTGTCTGGGGCTGGTGTGGGAGCCCTTTGCTGGGGGTTGCGGGGTGCAGCCCCACAGCTGGGGACAGCAAACACCATCTTGCTTCCAGGGCTCACAGCTCTGTGGGAATAATCACGTCCCGGCCATCCTTAACAGCATCCCTGTTGGGCAATTGAAGTACGCTCCCTTTTAGAAATGAGGAAGGCTTGGCAGAGAGGCCAGCGCTTGCTTAAGCATTACTTTGGACACCTCTGCTTTATAGCCCATTTTGAGATGCGCAGGGCTGAAGAGCAGCTATTAATTTGGACAGTGCTTCGTGCTCGTAAACGCTGCCTGAAGGGTCTCACCCCTCCGCACTCCAGTTTAGTGACCCCGACGGAAAAACGCTGGCTTCAGTGAGCGTATCCAGTGCCTGCCATCGGTTTCGGAGCACCGTTCAGGGCTCCCCTTTCCTCCTCACTCCTCAGCCCCTAGACTCACGCCGCAGCCTCCCAGGCACACATGGCCCTCCGTCAGGCGGCCTTTAACACGGCTCCGTAACTCACGTTTGTTCTTTGGCTTATTTATGGCTGTAAAGTATGTTTCATCCAGTCCAGCAGAAAACAAGTCGATGTAGAAAACAATATGTAATTTAGTTTGCAGTGGTGCATCTAATTTACAGGAACTGGCTCCTTCGTACAGTACATGCTGTGAAATAGCAGGTCTGCTTTGGCACTGGCTGGACAAACAGAGGTGACTAAGCAATCCAATTGATTTATGGCAATAGCCTTGCACAGAAGATCCGGGAAACCTCTGGGAAAACTGCCTATAGCTTAAGGAATTGCCACCTGCGAATTATAAAGCCTCCCGGGCACAGCAGAGACCTGTCGTCAGAGCCTGAGGAGCGAAACATGAGGCAGGAGAGCCCCTAGTTTTCGGGGCACTGCTTCTCCTGAAGCTTGCCGTGTCTTGGGCCGACAGCGGGTGAGGGAAGAGCCTTTCCCGGCAGGATTGCGATGCAGGAGGGGCCGAGGCGAGCCAGTGACGATGGGCTGCCACAGCTGCTGTGGGAATTCCTGTCGCAGGTAGGGTTGTCGGGGTGGATGGGGAGGAGTGGGAGGTTCTTGGAAAGGTGGAGGGACGGCTGATTCTCCATGGCCGAGAGATGAGAGAAGGGGGAGGCTTAAGTGGATGTACCCGAGTGCCGCGGAGCAGGGTGATGGGGAGGAGAGAGGTCTGGTTTCAGGGGTGCCAAGTGCCTGCGTTCCCTGGAAATGAGTGAGACTTGAGGATGTTTATTCCCATGGCAGTGCAGTGTTTTGTGTCGGGCAAATCGTGGGCCACTGCCTATAGGCAGGTGCAGGGGATGCTTTCATGAATAAGGAGGCTAAGTCGTTTACTTGATTTGACTTATTCTCACGACAGAAAGGCCATCCATCATAAAAGGGAATATTTGTGCAGTCTCTGAACGTGAGCTGTGGTGTCTCTGTGGGCTACCGTTAGACTTCAGATTTGGTTTTCTTTTTGCCTAACCCACTTGCATCCTCAGAAGGGCATCCCACAGCCCCACCACTCCGCAATTTAGGTCTTAATGGCTTGAGCTGCCGAGAGATTTTTGTTCTCCGTGGCAGCTGAGATTCACAGAACCAATGTTGTGAGACGTTTTGCCAGTGCAAGGCTTTTTGGGGTTAAGCAGGTGGGGAAGAAGCTCGGTACAAAAGAAGTGGCTGTTTGAGGGCATTCACTCAGCAGGGGGATGCACTAAGCTCTGCAGCCCAGTGGGCAAGGGCTGCTCTGCCTTCCCTCCTCCTCCTCCTCTTCCTCACATCCCACCAGTGCTAGCCCTTTTCCCTCATCCCTTGCCACCCCGTGTTGGAGCACAGAGGCTCCTTTGTTGCCCTGTTTTCCTGGTACCTTGCGCTGCCTGTTCGGCATGCCATGGCCACCCCCAGAAGCGCTGGCAGCGGCGAGGGAAATTCGCCTTGTCTCAATCACCGTTCCCAGCTCCCGAGTGCTTGGTGTCTGTGCCTGTGGGACAGCCCATCGAAAACACCCTGCCGCTTTTCACGAGCTGATGCTGCCGCTTGCTGCGAAAGACCGCGTTCCCCTTGCCCTTCCCTCTGTTCCGGAGGTGATGGAGCCCATGGGCCTGTAACCCTCGACGGTGGTGTGTGACTGTCCCACGGGGATGGAGAAACAGACGTCTCACATCATCAGGGAGATATGGGGTTGACAAACACTGAGTGCAGTAATTTCTTCAGAGGTAAGAGGAAAACAAAGGGATCAATGCTTGCCACATTTCCCAGGAAAACAGGCGCAACCTGCTGGGAGGGACAGCATGTCTCCCAGCTGCAATAGCCTATGAAATGGAAGGGCTCTTCTTGGAGATGTAGCGCTGTGTCCTGTTGCACAAGGGGCCTCAGCTTTGATGGGCATGTTTGGGGAGCAATGGTGCAGAGCGGACAAACAAAGCTAAAAATGAAGAGTTCACTGCTGGGACTTACAAGTCTGAGTGTGTGGGATGTGAAATACCGGATTTACTGGTGCAGGAGAGTGCAGGAAGCAGATGCTCTGCCTGTTGATCCAGGCACAGGTGCTGTGGTATGTAAAGCACCTCTGGATCACTCGCAGAGCGGAGGAGGAAGGAGTTTGGCAGCATACCATGGAAATTACTGCCTCTCTCTGAGAGGGATTGATTAATGAGATCAGGTAGCGACAAGGCTTGCCAGGTTATAACGACTTTACATCGCCTTCCCAGTTTCTTGTGGGGCACCACCCAGAAACACAGATCGAAAACCCGCCTCGGGGTTGCGTTGGATGTGTGGCCCTGTTGCACCCCTCCATCCTTTAGGGGGCTGGGGTGGAGGTTTGGGTTCCTGTAGCTACCTGCTTGTTCGTGTCCCACAGCCCAGAGAGGATCAGTGGACACTTGATGGCCAAACGAAGCAGCGCGAAGGCACTGCCTAGGTTCATAAACTTCTGAAGCTACTAACAGCATGTGATGAACTGTGGAGAGAAACACTTGTGTGCCTCTGAAAAACCTGATACAAAGGCTTTAATACTCATGTAGTCAGTCTTCTCACAGACGACAATTCCTTGGTATGTAAACTCCCAGTATCTTATAAAAAATCTAAGACAAACCTCAAGGAAGCTGTGCGATAGGGGAAAATCGTCAGGTGGGAAAGGTGCTCAAGAGCTGCTTCTCCAAGAAGCCGTAACTTTCTTTTCGGTACATTTATCTGGTGATAGCTCAGCTGTCAAATGAACCACTTTCCTTGAAAACATCCTTTGTTGCCAGACCCCAGGCGCTGCAAACCTTGCGCACAATAACTGGCTTGGGGGCACTGAGGCATTGGGAATGGGGAGAGAAGGGCTTTCCAAGCAAGCCAGTGACTTTCTTCTTGCTCATGACCGATTTGAGGGTGGGTGGTTTTGCATTGCTTTGTAAAAGTAATGGTAGAGTTGAATCAATCTAGGGGCTAGGCTTTTCACCTACTGCTTACTTTTGGAAAAAATGTCGCTCATGTGAAATGCTGATCTCAAACTAGAGCTCTTGAGGTGTTGGGGCCTCTGCCTTTCCTGTTCTTCTTCTCTGTGTGTGTGTGTTTTGAAAGGAGCTTAATTTAATATGGTTGCCCTGTAGTTTAGAAATGTGGTTGTGCTAAATGGCTGCCTGTTAGGTTGTTCTTGCAGTTTCCTCTGGATCCCACAGAAATAGCAGATGTTAACACTCAACAGTGAAAAGAAAAGCTTAAAGTTCTAAGGAAGCTTTGCATCAGACTGGAAGGATGAATCCAAATCTTTACATTTCCTTGTCAGAGCTTTGTGTTTGATAGTAAATCTGGATGATGCATGTGGCGTGGATACGCAGTTCATGGCCACCTGACTTTTCATGCACCTGTGGCAAAAAATACATGTTCTCATGTCACCCCGTTTGCTGTCTGCAGCTGGAGCAAGTGTGTCCCAGGGAAAGAAAACAAATTTGCTTTTTCAGGTTCAGGCACTTAAAATACGTGCTTTAGGTAGTGTCAGTCCTGGGAGGCAAAAGATGTGGGCTCACTTTCTTCTGCTGCAGCATTTTGGTTCCTAGGAAGCTCTTTGTAAATGAATCAGGGCCGGTGACCTCATTTTCAGTAAATTGCGAGGGGAGGTACTTGCTGATTTTTCTGCAGAGATGTCTGATTAAGCCACAGAATAAATAATAGGAACAAATATTTCAGAAGGACCTTTCCCCCGGGGTTTGTTCCCACTGACTCAGTCCCTGTTCCATCAACAAACAGTGCCACTTCAGTAACTGCAGGAGTCAACAGGGCTGAGCGGAAATCGCGACATGTCGGGCCGATTCCTCCTTTTCCCTCAGCTGGGTCATCACCATGCCATTCAATTTCCTGCCTGCCGTGGTACGACCGTGAGTACACATCGCAGCCTGGCCTTGAATTCAGCAAGCGGTGATGGATTGTGGTAGTCCCACCTAGTTCTGCGTCAGAAAACTCTTTATGGATGTGCCCTGCGAAAACTTTCGCTCTACGTTTGTACTCTTCGAGGTGAGCTCTGGGGTAAGCCACATGCTCCAGCGAGGCTCCCTGTCCCACGGCAAGCTCACGCTCCGGGCGGCAGTGCCAGGGCAGCAGGGCTCCTGCCCTCCTCCTGCCTCTCATTTCACTTCTGCAATTGAGTTTCTGCTTAGCCCCGAGCAGGGAGATCTTCCCCAGTGTCGGGAGGACGCATTGGTTGCGGGCTCCTTGTGCTAGGTTTGGTTTGTGGGTTTTAGAATGGTGTTTTTCAGGTAGCCTGGCTGCCTGAGAACTGCTGTGCGTGCTCCTTAATGGTTATTCAAGGCAGGCACTGGTGTGAGAAACCAGGACTGCTGTACACACAGCCCGTGCAGAGCTGGGGTGGTGCCTGGTATATGTAGGGAGCGCACAGTCATTTGGCTGCTGGGCTGGGGACAGGATCCCCCCACTTTCGGAAAGCTTTGCGACAACTGCCGGTCCTGGAAAGCCGCTCTCTTCCACAGGGAGAGGGACCATTGTCCATAATGTGATACGAGTGCTCCGCTGGTCTGGCAGGGCTTCAAATTGGGACCTCCGTGTCTCTGAGCATGAGCTGGGAATGCGTGGCATGAAGTTTGATAGCCCTGAGCTATGTTGACTTGTCTTCCCCGGTCACTGAGACCAAGGGCTGACCTACTGAACTCATTGCTCAGCTTGCCACTGCCAAAATCGGCTGGTGGGATCAGAACCAAACAGTTTGCCTGCTGGACCTGGGGGAAAGTACCTGGTGTGGGCATCCTGCCTGACCGCTGGGAACAGGCTGCACGCTGGGAGCGCAGCACAACTGGAAGCTGTCATCCCACCGCGCAGCCCTGACAGCTCGTTTCCGTAGGGAGCGAGCCATCGAGTGGGAACGCCAGAGTCGGCTGTTGCTGGCTCCCACCACACAGCCGCAGCGTGTTGCAACATGAGGGACATTAGGGGACTCCAGAACAGAGGATCCAGCTGAGGCAACAGCCCCCAGATCCACGGGAAGTGGAATTACTAATGGTTTTCCAGCCAAACGCCTCTGTGTCTACGCTTTTACCAGGAATAAGAAAGGGGCAGAGCTTTTTGTGCGTACATGAGCAGCCCCAATACAGGGGCTGGAAATGTCCCGTTGGTCGGTGAGAAGATCACAAGGTGTCGGATCCTGTCTGCTGTCAGCAGCCCGCGCTGGAGGCACCTTCGCAGGCAGCAGCAGGGCTTCTGGTGTAGGTGAAAGAGACCACCGCAGATCTGCTCACCTGGCCATTTTACGTTGCATTTTACCCACACGTAGATCCGAGGTTACTGGGACAATGTCCTCCGCCGGAAAACATCCAGAAAAGCCCACCAAAGAGGGAAGGGAGGTAAGAGAAGGAGCACAAGTGGGGATGCAGTAATAATGGCATCAGTGGAAATTATTTTTCAGCGAGCAAAATGCAGATACTCGGGAGAGTGCCAGCCCAGCAGACAGCCGAGTCAGCGCCTTGTGCTGTTGTCTTGCCGCCCTTGAACCTCCTGCCCTGCCTTCCTCCCTGGAAAGGGGAAAGGGCGCAGTCTGCATTTGCTGCCTTCTTCAAGCGCTTCAGATGAATTTCCCGGTGCTTTGGAGCCTGCAAAGCTCTGTGCGGGGTGAGGAAGCCCAGGGGAAGCACGATAGCTGCAGGGATAGCCTGGCACGGGTTCAGAGGTAGCAGGTTTTCTGACTGATCGGTGCTGGGCTCAGAACTGCCTCTAAACATCGCTGGAAAATACTTTGGTCTAATAACACCTTTTTTTTTTTTTTTCCTGTTTTCCCTAAGTTCACATTCTTTTTCTCTGGCATTTTGGCTGACTGTCGAATGGATTTATTGCTCTAATAGCAGAAAATGACCATCGGTAAATCCCTATGTTTTTTCTGCCTCTAAGGCAAACTGCTTGTTGTTTCTCCATACTCCAGAGCACAGATATTTTGCGGGGTGATTTTTCCAGCCTCCATCTTCAGGCTGGCCATGGGGGGGCCAGGCTCCTCCAGTGGCAGAGTTCCTGTACCTGTGTTTCAGTGTCCTGCTGAGGGTGATTTTTGCACGCTGGGTGAATGCATGAGAGCAATTTAGGGGGAGGCATTTGGGGGTTGTGGGAAGCGGTGGGGAAAGCCAGGGCAGGCAGCCGGCTCCAACGGTCTTAGTGACAGCATGTCCTCCCTGATACACGGTCTGTGCTGGGAAATCCGCGTCAGCCAGGGGTCAGATTTGGCCTTCAAGCGGAAGGACGGGATGTTTCTGGTGCATTTCCACGCGCTGGTGGAAGTGTATTTGCAGGGCAGAGCTTTGTTCTGTATCAGGTTTTGTACATCCATGCGCCACCAGCAGCTCGAGCCATTTTGGATATACATGCTGGATGCAGCTGTGCTCATGTGACTTCCTGGGCTAAACTTTGTTAGAGGGGAAAAAGCAAAGTCTTTGTTTACCCGTCTCAATGGAAAAGTTTAGTTCTGGCCCGTCTTGCCAAGGAAGGAAGGAGTGTGCCAAAGTGATAGTACAGCGAATTCTGACTGCTGGCGGACCAGGGACGGAGCTGGCTGCCGGGCACACCGTCGGCTTCACACCCCGGCTGTGCAGGGCCACCACGGGGCATGGGGCTCCGGGATGCAGCGAGCGTCTGGCTCTCTTGGCTCTCTCCATTGGGAGGGTTGGCCACAAGTCCCTGGTGTCTGTCCAGTAGAAAATGAGGAGCAAACTCATGCAGCAAACGCGTGCAGCCAACGGTGTCCGCAGCCACCCAAAGGGCAACGCTCAAACCCTGAGCTTCAGCACATACTTCCAGTTCAGGCTTTTTGTTCCATTTCTTTGTGTCCTCCTTCCCCTTATTCAAGTATTAACGGCTCCTGAGCGTGGGATGCTGGGCTGGCATGGGATGCTGGGCTGTCGTGGGATGCTGGGCTGTCGTGGCTGCTCTCACAGGGCTGAAAGGCACAAGTTGCCCCTATGGCTTTCATTTACATAGGTTGAAACTATTACGAGGTTAAATTACAGCCAGGCAATGCACCTCAGTGCTTTAAAAGTTGCAGACATGTTGTATGGCTGCGGAAAGTGGCTCAAACAGGGCTCTGGCAAGGGAAACTTGTCCAGGGGCGAATTTAGCCCATGCTTTCAATGTGAGAGCTGCTCTCCTGTTCCTGTGCAGCCCACATCACAGCCTTTCCATCGTGGCCCGAGCACAGCACAGGAGTGGCCAAGGGCCTCGTCCCTGAACGGGATCTCCAAGCATACAAAGCACAGGCTTGTTTGAAGAGACTGAAGAGAGGGGTTTTGTTTTCATATTTTCCAATGGGACCGGGGGACTTGACAAGACCTGAGACTGACTCACTAAATCCAGGTCTTGAGACCTGTCCCTCAGAGTAGGTAACTTTTTATATTGTCTTCTTCTTTATCTAAGGGAGCGACGGTGCAGTGGAGCAAAGGAGCGTGCCCCACGTGTGCATTACCTGACCCGCTGCCTCTAAATCTTTCTGCTTTAGAGACAGCCCACGCAGTGACCTGTGCTGCCCATCCCAAATCCCAGCACTGACCACTGTGTGGTTGAAACACGGCTGCAGCTTCCCTCCTGATTTTATCCAGATCCTCGGTTCTGCGAGTACTTCTGCTGCTTTCCTTTGAAGCTGCTTGAACTCAAATTAACAACCCTTTAATGCTTCCTGCATCTTCCAAATGAGACTCTGTTAGCTGCTTGCTGTAGTTATCATTTTCCAGATGCTTCTGATGTCCCTTTTTTTAAACTACCCCTCTCTAGAGAAAACCAATATCTCCCCTTCCACCCTCCCCTAATCTAGCCACTCTCTGCGATGTGCTAATCACTGGTTTGTGAGTGCTTTGTTGTTGTCTGGCACATCAGTGCGTGTCACAAATAATCACCTCATCAACATGTTTTTTGTTAGTACCTCTGACACTGTGGCTATTAAAAATACCTTAGTTCATTAGCAAGACACTGTTTCCAGCATATAAACTTTTCCATTCCAGAAAACTGACTGTAACACTCTTTTTTTTTTTTT